>CAWUFW010012553.1:0-534247 GCA_963921515.1 Calotriton arnoldi
AACATCTCCGCTCACAGGGTCAGCATTTGGTGGTGGTTCCCCGGACACGAAGAGTTCGTGCTGGTGGCCGCTCCTTTCGTAGTAGAGCGGCCATCCTTTAGAACTCACTCCCTGCGCATATTCGTGGCCTTAGTAACTATTTAGAATTCAGGAAGGCCATCAAGACGCTGCTTTTCCCTGCACCATAGTTCGTGTCCGCTCCATCTGCTTATGTCAGTCTTTTTGGTTTTAGCACCGGGACGCCCCTTTGCTGGGGCAGCTGTAGCGCTCTACAAGTCATAGTAACATAACATAACATGTCACCGTAAAGAGCATATTTCAAAAATATTTTGGACACAGTCTAAAATTTAGACACTCCACAATATTCAAGGTGCCCCTGTGGGAATGGTTCTGTGTGATGATGAATGGGCTTAGCAGTGTAACAATGTCAAACCCTCAAAACCTAAATGGAGTGTGAAAAGATGTCTGATGCATAAGTTGACATTGTCCTACGTTGATTTAATTATCCCTGCTTTGGCACTGAGTCTGAGATAGTCTGTCCAAGACAATGTTGTGACACCAAACTTTGCATTGGCTACAGAGGCCTGCTTACTTACATCGGCATGGAAATGACTTGCAAGATTCCTCATCAAATACAAAAGTATTGTATGGGACATATTTATGTACCAACAATCTGTGTTACATTGGGAGAGTTTTCCTGACAAACTTGTTGAGGTTTCATCATGTCAGTCAGCCCTTTGTGAGACGTACTCACGTTGTCATTGTGGTTATGTGACCTGCTCTTTGGACCACTAACTGTCAATGTCAACTGGAACTGCTATTAGACTTGACAATTACCAACATGCATATCAGTGCTGGGTGTCAACGTATTCCAGGTCTGTTCATACACATCAACATCATTACTCAACTGTATCTTCTGAAGTGTGTACACTCTGGGATGTACCTACTATGGCTGGAGTGATGTACAAAGTTTGTATTAATGGGCTTTTAATTCAGTAGCTCAAACTGTACTATATTCACGTGACAAATTATTCCATGCTCAGGAAACATATTTAACTTAATGTAGCAATGGACATGCCACATGTCCACAAGCTGACCTGTACACATTATAACATGTCAAGGAGCCATGATAAGTTTGAGTTTTGGGTCAGATCATGCACAATACATCACATATGTGTCTGTCCATTGTTCCTAAATGACATATCAAATTGAACGTGTCGTGAGTACCCACAGACACAGCTTACATCAAATCATTGATTTGTGGTGACACAGTTGATACCATGGGGGCAAACATCATATGGTGATGGTAGTGCAATCTATTTTGTTTACAATAAGTTAGTATGTTTGTTTTTGTCACTAGTTCATGTCAGAATGCCACATCATTTTGCAAATGATAATCAACAACAGATGTGACATGTTCAGTGGAACGAACTTATCATCATGTACAACATTCTACAATCGAAATTGCCAGCAGCACATCTGGCACCCTTGCACAATCATGTCAGGGCACATAGATGTTTGTGATGTTGCGTGATTGGCTCTATGACATGGCAATGACATCATCAAAATCATGGACTCTTTACTTGTACATAGCTAGGGTGTTGTGAATCATATGAGGAGTTGCAACATCTAGTCAGGAAGGACAATGCTGTCCTCTAGCATCACATGATGCTGATGTGCATAACTCTTGACTTGATGCAGCATCATCACACCAGAGGTGAGTTTCATGTGATGTACATCCAGACTGTGTACCACGACTGTGGCATGACTTGAATATGCCAACACATACAATCCAAAGGTAGGGGCGACGCACTCAACAGTGGCGTGTGGGTCCATGAATGCATCCACATCTCCTTGTGTGATCAAGGGTCTTCCAGCTGTGGAAAATGTATGGAAAGTACGATTAATGTCATTGACATCACATTTTGCAAGACTCGCGTACATCATTGATGGCTTCATGATACAATTTCATTCACTGCAAGAGTCAGGTGTGGTGCCACGTTAAATAATTGTTACAATCTGCTTAGCCTGTCTTACCCACAACACATGTCATTTTCACCCTGGTGGCCTAATGGACATCCCTGCCACAATCTGAGTGATGTAACATACTACAACTTGTTCCACAGCTTCATGATTGACGATTTTGAACTCAAACCTCAATAGACGTGACGTTTGTAGGTCAAATCTGTTTTTCCACTAGGCACAGGTGTATCACAACCTTTGACATGTTGGTGACCCACATTGTGTATCTCACGGAGATTGACAGCCATTTGATCTTGTGAAGTGTACCAATATCAAAGCATGTAGGGGTGGCACAGTATATCATGACAGGCATGTATTTTTGCCATATGGCAAATTTCATGAGGGGTGCATATATGTTGTGCTCAATGTAATTAGTGTCCTGTGGACTCATCCTCTGATGTGATACGAAGTTGGTCATGTACTTACCACATTGCCTGCCGACGATGAGTCCAAGGTGATCCATGAGGCCCCCCTCACGGCCCACACAATCCTGCCACCGGTACTTCACCTGCTGGACAATCTTGTCCACACCAAACATATTGATCATTTTCTCCCGGATGTGCTCCCACCTCACTTTCTGGAATTTCACATTGTATCCCTGTAGGATATATCCCCCAGCCTCTACCATCTTGGGCAGGTAAAATGTTACCAGCCAGAGGAAGCCCCCCAAGGCCCCTTCCAACATCCTGCCCTCCCTACCCTGACCCAACATCTCCAAATACACCATTGACCCCAGGCAAACCAAAAAATACCCACAAATAACCCCTACTAACTGGAAAATTACAAAGATACCCCTGAGACGTAAACCCGACAAAACAGTCACAAAAAACACGTATGAACAGAGACACAGAACTCAACAAGGACAGTCTTGACAGTACACCACACACAGAACTCTCTCCAAACAGAGACACCTTCCAACACCTCCAAAACTCACAAAAGACACTAACAGGATGAGGTGGAGGTGGAGCAGCTGAGACGCAGAGGCAGAAGCGAAGCGAGGCGGAGCAGCTGACTCAGCTGAGCAGCTGACTCAGCTGAGCGGAGCATTGGAGCTGCGGGAAACGCGGGACGGAGCACGCGAGTCAACAGGCGAGGCATCAGAGGCACTGTGTGGGGGGGCGGAAACCTGCAACCCGTGGCCCTGCGGCCCTCGTGGCCTCTGCAGAGAACGGTTGCAGCTATAAGCGGTAAGCGCAAGGCTGTGGTTACGAGCAGCCCGCCATCTTTACCGCGCTACTATTACTATTATTGCGGGAGCTGGAAGTCAGCAAGTAACCAGCAACCAGTCAGTGACTAGACCCCCCGCAACCCCGAATCCTGTCAGCCAGTCTACAGCAAACGCAGATAAAGGTGGGAACCAGTGTGCTGTGTGCTGGGAAACTGGGGAAAAGGCGCGGCATTAAGGAAAGGCGGCCAGCCACAGCGAAAGTTCCCCAAGCTCCCCAAGTTCCCCAGGCGAAACAACACCTAAGCAAAACCAATACGACGAGGGTGCGCAGAGTGAAGCGGAGTGAAGCGAGCGTGGCCGACATTAGGCGCTGTCACGGAGTGTGAGCCCGGTGAGCCCGCGGAAGCGGTCCAACTAGGTTGGGTGCAGCTTGCGGTCCGACAGTGTGCCCTGCTTGCTATCTCTCAAATCACCAGCGCCCCACTGCCTGCACCTTGCCTGCACTTTGCCTGCACTTTGTCTGCACTTGCCGGTATTTGGACTGCAGCCTGTATCTATCCTGCATTTTGTCCTCTTCAAGAAGTCCACCCGCCTGACTCGTAAGTTTGTCTACAATCTCCCGCCCTCCTAGCAACAAAGTCCACAGCCCAGGGTGGCAGTAGCAGGACGCAGTGACTGACTGATTCGCAGGGGTCACTGCTTATCTGGTCACGCTCCCCCTTCCCCCTCTTCACCTCAAGCCCGTACCTCACATATCTGGCGTTTGTTTAAACTGTTGTATCACTGTGCCACGACACACCACGCTTCGTTGTAATAGTGCCTTAGAACTGAATTGCTCCCACTCGCTCGGCTTGTATAAAGAAGGGCACTTACCTGTATAACGAGGTGGGAATTATGAGGTCGGGAAAGGAGTAACCACCTTTCCCCCCCGCTAAGAGGAAAAATAAACTACAATCCTCAGCAATTTTAAACAAAATGTAAATAAAACAAGCAGGGGAAAATCAGTTTTTCAAATCATCTATGGTACGCATATTTGGGAAACCAACAAAGTCCCCAACAAAGTTTGATTTCATGAAGGACCCAGTGGGAGCAATGCTGACGTTACAAACTGATTCATGCGGACTACAAACTCCAATCAAGCCAGTGAGTGAGTCAAGTGCAATATCTCAAAATCATGGAGTAATAGAGTCTGACCAATATGAAATGGAGCAAACGTCAAAACCAATCGAGGAACCAGGCAATCAATGGGGTCAAATAACTGACTTAGAGATGTTAACCATTCCTCAAACTACACAATTGCAACAAGAGGACCCAAGTTGCGTGGGACTATTGACTGGAGATATTCAACAACTATTAGTAACGGGGGTGCACCTACCAATTGAAGTGCAAGGAAATGTAAAAAAAAGTTAACGTAGTAGGCAATCCATTGAGTCTGGTGCAAATAAATCAGTATCAACAAGATAATTCTAAAAAAGGGAAAGACCGGCCGAAAACATCAAAGGATATTATTAACTTACCTAATCTCCCTCAAACTGACATCAATTTGATTCCAAAGGAAACAGAACAAAACTTGGGTCAGGAGAATCCCAAGCAGATCAATGGATCCCAAAATAATATGGATGATTATATCATAAAATCGGATAACCTGAAGCATTGGAGTACACCCTACCAAAAGGATGTACGTAATAACCGGTTACAATTTATTGGGTCAGGAAATAAGGAGGAAGAACAACAAAGCCCTGTACATGGGTCCAATAAACAACACTCTTCTGTAAATGGCCAAATTCAGGGAGCACAAGTCTCAGGAAACTGGGACTCGGGGTCAATCTGGGACCTATTCTTTAGAACCTCTCAATTAATACTAGAAGCCCTAACTTATCAGTCAAACAAAATGGAGGTGCAAATAGACCGTCTTAGCTCCATGGCATCCTCAGGAGCGGGAATTGATCTGAAGATAGTCACACTAAACTATCTGGTAATAAGGGCACAAGCACAACCAATATCTTCATATACAGATTGCAGTTGTGCCCCACTGATTAACAAACTGTCCACAATTCCCGAAGTACTAAATACAATAATTGAAGATCTAAGAAGAAACGTATTCACCCTTGGAAACAAAAATTATCAGAGTGAGTGCATAACTGAAAAAACGACGATTAGTAATAACTTAAATGAGGAAAGTAGTAAGGATCTAACAGAGGGACAAAAGGAAGTTCAAATAGAGGAAATTCCATTCTCTTCACAAATAATACCATCAGAAACATCACCTGAATACCAATTATCAAAAAGACAGAGAAAAAAACAACGGAAAGCAAGGAATAAAGTTATAAAATCTATAAAAACAGTACCTCCTCCTGAATTAGAGATAATAAAAACAGGAAATAGTCTAGAGAAACCAAAACAAGCAACTAACGCAATTCAGAAACAAGCAGATAAAGTTATAGAGGTAACAAAACCATTCTATCCGTTGTTTAATAAGAAATTTCCAGATGTTAGTACAATAGTAATAAATAAAACCATCAAAGACCCAACAGATCATAAAAAACAGGCCGAACCTGGAAAAAACCCAACAACAAATGGATATCCCAGGTGCTGAGGGAACCAATAAGAAAGTGAAAAGTGAACTACTTCAATCAGAAAAGAAGAGAGCAAAAAATGAGCGAACTACAATGACCTAAGACTACATAGGAACGCTAAAAAATCAGAAGGAAAGTAAGACAACACAAAATCGGGAAATAGAGAGAAGTCAAAACCACAAGACGTCGAATGGATTATCTTATGTCAGTCAACCATTAAAACAACCTTCATGGACCCAGGAGCTAGGAAAACATATAGGTGAACCACAAGACCAGGAGCTACCCAATTATTGTAATCCCCTGCAAAAAGCCAATATAAAAAATCAAGGTCAAAAAGAGGGAGGAACACAATTGATTTTTAAGCCAGAATATAAATCCAGGGGTAATAGCGATATCTTGAATCGCGGAAACATCTTAAAATTGTGTAAAGCAATACCGTCGCTAGAAAGAATCAGAAGTACTGATATTGAAACAATTGAATTCCTAGCAGATAAAAACACCAATCAAGAATTGACACTGGTATCCTGGACTTCATCCACCTCAGTATACCTTATCATACAAGAATACGATCTTTTTCTGGCTTTGGGAATAAAAGTTACAAGGCCACCCCAACCCTCTTACCCAAGTCCGTTTATTTCCCAAAAAAAAACAAATATACAACAGAAGGGGTCGGACAATAACCAGATATTCTCAATACTGAAAAATCCAATAGGTAAGACAATGGGGCAAACCTCAAAATCTTTAGTTGAGAACAAAAGAGAACCAATGGAGGAGTTACAGTTTGGTTGGTTAACTGCAGCACTACACGGAGTAAAGGAGGATTGACGACTCCCAAATGATGGTCCCAAGAAGGGGATAACAAGCCCAAGTGGTAGGATTCGAATATGCTCCTGGAATATAAAAGGTATTCAATCAAAGAAACAAAATGAGGAACTGACCTCAACGTCGGAACATTTTCAAATTATCTGCCTACAAGAGACCTGGGCAACTGATCCTTTTAGATTAGAAGGTTTTAAGGGATACTATATGCCTGCCATGAAAACAAGTAAATATGGCAGATCTTGTGGGGGTTTGGCTACTCTTATCTCAACAGACCTAAAAATGGAAAGTGAGGAGGAAATACAAAATATAATTGACTGTCTAATAGTCAAAATACGTTATAAAGAAAAACAAATAATTAAATCCCTCTTACTAATAAATGTATATATTCACCCTGATTGCAGTTCAAGAAGAGCAATGGTTAGCAGATTGACAACTATAATATTGCAGCAATTGGAAAAGGACACCCAACCTGAGGTCATCATCACGGGTGACTTTAATATGAATATGTTGTGGTCTTATGGTAGAGACGACGAAGTTCAACAACAGAACTATTTATGGTCAATCCCTAGCCTCCCACTTACACTGGATACTAAGGGAGAAAAGAAAGGGAAAATTGGTAAGAATTTTTAAAAAGATCTAGAATCCTTAGGTCTAAGGGTGCTAAACGGATGCTTTCTGCAAGACAGGCCACCCGCCTGGACTTATCAAGCATTGGGTAACAAATCTCGAATAGACTACACAATAGCATTGTTAGACTTATTTCAAAAGATTTCATCTTATCGGATTGGAGGAGCAAACGGGAGTGATCAAATCAACAAATAATAGAGTTAAACTTAAACTTTGTAAGGCATGGAAAATATATGACACTTCTGGGAGACATAACTACGGTAAACTATAAGAAGCTTTATTGGTCAGAAACCTCCAAAGAATCAATCATAGCAACGTCGCAAGCGATGGTTGAAATCTGTTTTAAAGGAGATTCTTCTAACGCTATTAAAAAATGGTACCTTCTTTACAAATAAATTAATTTCAGGCCAGATGCAAAAAGATGGTAATAAAGAGCAGAAGGGTAAAAAATCACTGGAATTGGTTAAACTGTCTTCTGAATGTCATCTATTAGAAAAAGAGCGTAATAGAATCCTAAGATTGGTTAAGAAGCACCCAGGTAATCAAATCTACGGAGACAAATAAAAGAAGATAAATGCAGATGTAAGAAAATTGACTTGGAAAGAAACAATGCAAGCAAAAAAATCACTCTGGGCAAAAGCATTATATACCAGTAAAAAGAATAATGCAAGGGAATTCTGGACACTAATCAGCAACATGAACAGATCTAGTAGGACGACTACATCTTCTGTAGTTGCTGAGTCAGAATGGGTCAAGTTTCTACATTCACACTTGAATTATAACCTAAGCATGAATTTGAATCCCGGCATAGCCAATTTAAGTAGAACAGGGGATAACAAGAATACTGACATATCTATAACCGAAAGTCAAGTATGTAAACTCATTAAGAAACAGAGAACTGATGGCGCCCCTGGCCCAAACGGGATTCCAGCTGTCTTCTATAAGGAGAATGCATTAACTTGGGCCAGTTACTTAACACTAGTATTCAATCAAGCATTGAGAACATCGACCATTCCTGATTCCTGGAAGGGTTCTATAATCTCACCTATTTATAAAAGTGGTGAGTGGTCCCTACCAGCTACCTACAGATTAATTACGCTGCAAGATATAGAAGCTAAGCTCTTTGCATCAATTCTCCTGAAAGAACTAACAGAGTGGGCAACAGAAAAGCACTTAATCCCGCCAAATCAATCGGGTTTTATACAAGGTCAAGGTACGGCAACTAATATTTTAATACTGGGAATATTAATAGAAAAGTATAAAGTGAAAAAACAACCGCTATACCTATGTCTCGTGGATTTTAAAGCAGCTTTTGATTGTGTAGATAGGCACATTTTATGGAGGAAACTGGAAAACTATGGAATTAGTCCTGGCCTTTTAAAAGCAATCCAATTACTATACACCGAGACTTGGACCAGGGTTCAATTGGGTAATGGCTCACGGCTATCTAAAAGAATTGATACATCCCAGGGTCTAAAGCACAGATGTGTTTTAGCACCGTATTTATTTAATTTATTCTTATCTGACCTTACGGAAGCACTGGACAACGAGTTGGCTCACTCACCGATATTGGCAGATAAACAAATTTCAAATCTATTATATGCCGACGATGTTGTATTGCTCAGCCAAACAAAGATAGGGTTGCAGCGACTTATAAACAAAATATCAATGTATTCATAAGAACAAGATGGTAATAAATGAAACAAAAACTAAAGTAATGGAAGTTCGCAATAGGGTATTGAGCCACAGTAAACATAAATGGTATCTCCAAAGTCGGCAGTTAGAACAAGTGAAATTTTATAAATACCTTGGCATACTGTTTGGCGACAAGGGCTCATTTTTACAACATAAAACAGAACTGACAAAAAGAGTAATTGTTTACTTATGGCCATTCGTTCACTACATAGCTCTTTGGGTGGGCCAGCCTATCTTCCATTACTAAAGGTTATAAAAGCGAAATTACTGCCCAGCCTTACCTATGGAAGCGAAGTTCTTTGCGTTAAGGACTCTACGCTATTGAATAAAGCTATAACAAAAACATTTAAATATTTGTTTCGACTTCCGGTTAATGCATCGCCGGCCCAGATCCGACTGGAGTTTGGCTTCTGCAACCAGCAAATCGCAAGGATGGGCCAGTATGTAAAGGTATGGAAACAAATTAAAACCAACACTTTTAATCCAATGAGCTGTCTACTCTGGCAAGAAATGCAATGGAACCAAACCTCTCATTTTTATAAATATCTTCAAATAGCACTGAAAGAATTGCCAGCACATGAGCTTTGGGAGATGTCACTAACACCACTATCTTTAAAATAAATAATTAATAGATTAACAAAACACCATCCCTTCTGAAAGATAAAGATTTATTTACTAAGTGAACGCATGCCTGGGTGATAGTGAATGAATATACGATCCTTAAAGTTCAGCCATATCTAGAATTACCTTGGGCAGTACAAACAAAGAATATATTTATGAAAGCAAGATTTGGCAACCTGCCAGGACTAATGCATGCAATGCCTTGGCTGAGACCAACTAAGCCGATCCCCTGTAGACTATGCAATCAGTGGGAAGAAAATATTATACATTTGGTTTGCATATGCACATCAATGAAGGATGAAAGAATAAGATATTTAAAAAACTGTTTTAATGATAGAGGTGTACGATCATGTAGACAAGCCTTGGTAGTTTGTTTTAAGCCAATGGACATAATAATTAATGCAAATTTTACAAAATTTCTGATTCTTGCGAAAAAGCAATTGGAAGTCAGTGATTTGAGCATAGTAAAATCGGAAGTTGCTGATAGCTAGAGAACTTTGAATTGCACATGCGAATTTGCACAAAAGTAATGAACTAATAACTGTAAATTATTCCTATTTTAAGATTTGTCTTGTTGACTTGTAATAATGATTAACTAAATTAGTGTATATAATGTATTCTCTATTACTCGCTGTGGAAATTGTTTGGCTAAGCGTTATGATGGATCTCGGATTTATAGTTATGTTTTAATGGTCGTGTATTGATGATTTCCTAATTGTAAGATTTTAATTAATCATGCAATAAAGTTATTATTATTATTATATTATCACTAACAGTGTGTTTGAAAGAGAAAGTGAAAGTGTACAGTACTCCTCCATGGAACAGGATGCAGACTGACATAATTTCCTGGCAGTTTGAGGCCCGTTTTCATGGTTTGGCACGAAATTACACACGCCTAGGGGTAAGCAGGAAGATTTCATGGGTACACATGTATTTTGCGAGTATTTTCTGTGCCGAATATGAAAAATATTACCGCAAACATGGATTTGCGTTGTTTTTTTTCCCGCTTATTGATACTTGATCAGTATATGTACCATTTTATCTGATTTGTCTGGACTAACAACACAATATGTATTTGTGATGTGATCTGTGTGTTGTACTTTTGTGTAGTCTATCTGAACTGTACGGGTATGAGTGGTCCTGAGCTATCAGGAGGCACTAGTTACTCACATTGATGTCTGTTCATGACTGGTCATGTGTGTATGTAAACACATGCCACAGTGTCACACATTAGGCTTAGCATTTGTGGTATGTGTCACTACATGTGAGCCTCTTAAATCACACATTGCTGTGATGTCTGTGCCAGTTAGATGGTCTTGCTACACAAATGTACTTGACCAACAGGCAGTCACTACTTGTCTATGATATTTGCAATGCAGCATGCAATGCACATCTATGATTGCACATTCACATTTGAGTATATGAATAGCTGGAGGCACAGAGGGGCACATTGATGACAGTCTGTGCTAAGGCACTCATAACTTCATTTTCAAAAGATATGTCTATGCATTTCAGGCTATGCTATGCATGGCATGGTCTATGACTGGTGTGCAATGACCATATCCATTGTCAACATTCCAAAAAAATGCTAAACAAGGCGTAACATGGTGTAAGTATGTTCTTGTGTAAGCAACATAAGTCTAGCATGTCAGCAATGAGCAAATATTAGCTGGTATGGACAATTATGTTATGGCTGGACAGATACCATTGTAAGTAAATTTTGGTATTGTGTCTTCACATATTATTAATACCCTATGGGCTATAAGATCTTACAGGGACAGCTCAGATAATGCATAGTTAAAAATTGTGAGACAGATAGCAGATTGGAGCGGAAACTTTCTAATTATGCATAGCTCAACAGGCCCCACTTAGCCATGTATAAGCATGTTGAACACCCAGATTCACATGTGAACATGTCATTGTTACTTTGGAACAACAAAGCTGCACTTTGCAAGTCACAATCCTTGCAACAGCAAAACTAGGGATGCCTGTAAGCACAAGCAGTCCCCATGGCCTGCAGATCATGCTGTGCCTTTGTATGAGCCCCAGGTGTCTAGACACAGATACTGCTGAGTTACAGCAGACTGACATGGATGACACTGCCTGCGTTGTGCGTGATATGGTGGACCCAGTTTCTTGCCATTGTTGCGTGAGCCATGAACATTATCTGATGGCAAGGATTGTCATGTTATTGTTTTAACATCGCTGACATGAGAAGTATGCATGGTGCAACTTGTTGTGTTGATCATTGAAGGTGCTACTGTTAATGTACAAAGGTTAGTGTGCATTGCAGGACACACACCAAGAGGACACTGGTGTTACAGGGTAGACATCCTATCTCTTTGAATGGCCTCTCAATGTCATTAAGCCCGTTGAGCTGTCCATCACTGTCGAGGATGAGGCCCATCTACTCTACAAGACTTGTGATGCAGGGGACATGTGAGTAGGCAAATAAGAGTGTCCACTTGCGTCCCCTGTATCAGTAGTTTAAAATGCATAGTTTACGTACCATGCTGGACCCTGGATTGTATTATCTGGACTCAACAAGGATTATGCTGGCTGAGTCAGTGACTCAGAGAGGCTGTTTTGATTTGAGGCCTGCTGTAGTATTGACGTTTTGGAGATGGTTGTTGTGTGTGAAGCAGAGGAGGACCAGGGGTTGTATCTGCACATTATCCGTAAAAATACTGCTTGTACCTAACAGTTTTCCATGGACAATATGGGACATGTGATCTGCTTGCCACTGTTGCCATTCATGAGGCAAACATGTGGTGCAGCCTATCATCAACACGTTAGGGAGCACTTTGGTGTATGTTGGTTTTCCATGGATGCTATCGGGACAGATATTTCTGTCCGGCATACTCCTGACTGTGGTGGAGTATCTTGGTGTCCACACTGTACTGTTACATGAACCATACATGATAGCTGGCCAGCTTGCCCAACCCCATTTCATGATAAGCATGTGTACATTGCTTGAGAGATGCAACATTGTGTGACATTGACATATCTTCTTAGAAGCATGCTTGTCTATGTGTTCAACTGTGCCTGCCGATGTGTGGCTATTTAGATTGTTGTAGATGTACTGAAGAGCAAATGTACACACATCATACAATTGGCATGTGTGAACGTGTAGTCATAATCCAGATCTAGGTGGTGCCCCTTCTGGAGGCTATGATGAATCATTTCATGACCGTATGACCCAAAACAATGTCCATTCCTGTTGTCATATGTTGCATGTTGTTGGGATGTTAGTGCTGTACTGATTGTATTCCCTGTAGCACTTCACTCATGTGTATGTCTGTTCTCTATTTTGGGTGTGTGAACACACAGCTAGAGTTATTGGATGAGGATGTAGCACATTCTACCCCTTCATTGCCATGAGGCAATCTTGTTGTGGTGCATGTGACATAGACAATTCATTGACATTGCCTTGGCAGGTGCATGGTCATACACACACGTTGTTGTGTGCTGCTGTCTTGCCATTTGTCCCATGTCTGGCATATGTGTCATTGTTTGTGCTTATGTGACTATAGCATTGACAGATCATTGATGCGTTGTAGAATGATATGCACAGTGATTGATGTATGTTATGTGACTATTGATCATTACAATGGTACATGTGTCAGCTTGTGAGTTTTTAACAATTTCAGTTGTTGTTTTACTGTGTGTGCTTGGTGTTTGAGGCATTCACAGAACTGTATTCACACACCAGTTATTGTAATTGTGCTATCATCTGTGTCTTCATCCTCCAAACCCAGAAGTGGATGCAGTACAGATCTGCAAAGTATATTTGATACTGTTGTCACTCACCTTTATCCCTGTGCCATTGAATTCACAGATATGTTTGATTACACATTTTATGAAGGTTTCTAGCTATGTGGGCACAGCTACAATTATGCATCAGACATACAGTGTATGCTGTACTACACTCTTGTATGTCATCAGACATGTATGTGCTCCTGGGATGACACAGCACACACATATTGATTCTCACTGAGGGACCATACACATTAATTTGCTCATATGCCCAAAACGTTGTTCCATCCCCAATCTTCGTTTGATTGATGTTCTGTCCACTGCTATATGTGAGAGCTGTGTGGCACAGTTTTTTTGTTACCTTTCACTTAACAGATATATGAACTTCTGAAGATATGAACCAAGCATACAAGACTTTTGTGTAGTGATATTTTATTTTACAAAGTAACATTTGGTGGCTTTTTTAAAGAAAAATCCATGTGATGGGATCTTTGTTTATTGTTATTATGTAAACCAAAATCTGATGATTTGATCCCTTCTTGCTGTTCCAGCAGCAGAAGCTGTGGTGTGTCTAGCATCTGCCTCTTTGTCCTGGCCATCCTCTGGATTGTCCTGCTCCTCCTGGTCTTCATGCAATGGCGTGTTTTTGCGTACACAAATATTCTGCAGAATGCAACATGCCATTATGATCTTGCATACAAGTTCAGGACTGTACAGGACTCTGCCCCCGACATATCTAGTCACCCGAACCTGGATTTAAGGACTCCAAATGTCCGTTCAACAATGGCCCTTGTGCGTCCCAGTGCAACGTTGTAGTCTCTCTGGGCCTGTGTGTGGGTCACTTTGATGGGCACTTTCAGCCATGGCGAGAGTGCATGTCCTTGATCACCTGAAACAGATAATGGATAGATGTGTTCATTAGTATTTGTGCCTGCTGTGTTTGCAGAGTGCCTTTTTTGGTGTGTGTGCATTGTGCAACTTTGCACTTTCTGGTTTGTCATGTGGAGCTTCAGACAATTAACCTGCATCACTGAAATTAACTTGCCTATACTTGACAGCCTACACATCACCATGTTGTCATTGTCCGGGTCCTGTGTATTACCTCCATGTTGTGACTGTCAGGATGTATAGGTCACTAAAAAAGAGATTAGAGTTTCTTTACAGGCCGTTGCACGAACTGAACGTCTCCTGTGCACATATTTTATAGGGTGCACCATTGGCACATGTGCCTGCTGAAGCATCCATCTTGACTTTTTGATGATTACTATGTTGGAACATCATCTAGATAACTCATTGGGAGTGATTGTGCTGGGGGTAGCTGAGAGTGAAAATCCTTGTCTGCTAAACGTTGAACTCATTGTGGGCTCTTTACATCCACTGTGCCCCCAAGGTGGGTCAGTGTTTAAGTGACAGTGGCACTGCTACCTGGTGCACTTGAGTTACTGGGACATGTGAAGACAATGTACATATGCATTGATGTCCTTATGCATGAGTTGACTTTGACTCTGCATGTATTCATGTTGGGGTAATACTCATCAATATTGCCATGTGTGTGTCTGTTCCCAATCGACATACATTATGATTTCTGAATTTGTGCATCCGATTGCTACACCTCACCAGGGGAGTCATATGGATGCACAACATGTAGTGAGATTGTGATTTGGATTGTTTGTATGGTCTTCCTATGCATGCTCCATTCTGCAATGACACAGAATGATGTTTAATCATCTTTAGTGATTATTTGTGTGCAGTTGGTGCTCCCTTCATGCAGCACTACTTGCAAACCCACGATGCAGGAACACCCGCTGCATGGCGCATGGCTGACTATGTTTTTGCATGTCAGCTAATTGTACACCATCACATGTGAGAGCAGGGTGATCTGTCATCTTGTTGTACATATGGCACATGTGTTTATTTCAAGATGTATGTAGCACAGCAGAAGAGTTCTGTGTCATGTGCTTCATAGATTATTTTAAATTTTTGTCTGATGAGTTCTGCAAAATCTATATTCCAAGGGTGCCATAGTGGTTTGTATGAGATTTTCTAGGCTACTCCCTTGTTTGGCTGTCTAACATATGTCTTGTATATTTTGCATTGGGTGCTTTTGTATATAGTTTGGACCTGTTCCAAGGTATGTCGTATTACATTGGCTACATGTGTACTTGAGGTGTGTGGTGTGTTCAGTTTGTACGTACCAACAAGCAGTCCATTTCCATATGTGCCATTCTCAAACCGCTGGTTGATGATCGATTGGCAAAAGATGTAGGAGTCATGCACACTCTCAGGAAACTTAGCGACAACATTGATAAACAGGCCCAGGTGGTCCACACTTGCCTGAACATTCATTGAGTGTGTGTGCTTCCTGTTCCTGTATATGTGCAGTGTCCGCAGGAGGCACAAGTAGAACATGAATGCAGTCAATTGCCCCTAACACATGCGAAAACCCAGCAATGTCATAGAAGCCTTGCTTGTTGTCAAGTTGTTCCCGCCCAGTGTTGGTAGAGCGTAGGTGCTGCGGCGTCAGGCTGATAATGGCATCCAAGACAGTTGGGAGGAACCTGGAGAAAGCTGACTGTGAGACTCCATCCACTCTGGCAGTGGTTGGTTGGAAGGTACCAGAGGCCAACATGTGCAGCACTGCAAGTAGCTTTGTCTGCAGAGGAATGTTCGTGCAGCGCTGTGATGGTGCCTGCAGCCATGGCGCTATCTGGGTGAGTATGGGTAGGATGGAGGTCCCTTTTAGCCTGTAGTGGGCTATCACATCCTCTGGCCGGAGGTCTATCAGGGTGATGCATTGGCGGTAGACCTCTCTTCTGCGGCGCTGCCTCTGTGGTGGTACTGGTGGCGGTGGTGGTTGTGGTCTTCTTGGAGCTCCAAGCTGCAAGAGTAGTACCTCTATGGCATCATTAGGTAAGCAAATGAGGGTCTGGGTTAGTCTCCCTTATGTTCAGGTGTGCTTGCACCATTTATTAGACCAGCTTTTTTCTGATCTTAAAAACAGCTGCTAACTGGCCTTAGCGGCAGTTTTTTTTAAATTATCGCCGGGCCGTAAATTCATTGTAAATATTGCGAAGTGGGGTTAGCAGCAATTTTTACACGGGAATGCCCACCTTGCATATCATTTTCGGTAAGTCCCTCTAACAGAGGTGGCGATCCTAAAAAACGCACGTTTATGCCGGAAAACAGCTGCTAACTTTGGTTAGCGGCAACTTGTAAATACGGCGATAAAAAAAAGCCGCCGTAAGGTCGAAAAATTGACGCTACGGCGGCGTTAACTCCTTGTACATATCCCCTATATGTTCTATCCAAAGTCTATAAATCATATTCATGGATGTATCTTCAAGCAATAGCAGGCTTAAGTCAAGTTACATCTTTCACCCCAGCCTCCTTCCTTCAGCTCCTCTTCAGTGTATGCCCTTGTCACTTTGAAGAACAACATTCCACAAGAAAGTAGCAGGAGCTAGATTCTGATTCTATGGAATACACTTAGCCCCTCATTACGATGTCGGGCAGAAAGCCTCCGCCCGACACTGTCTCAGATTCAGGACCGACGATTGCGGTCGCGGTTCCGATCGCCGGATTACAATGCGACCAAACACTGTTCGGTCGGATTCCCATTGTTTCCTATGGGAGCTCATGGTATGCCCGAGAACCGGCCATAAAACAGGCTCCTATGGGGAAATGGGGTGTGTGTGGAAATCCCTGCACCCTGTCGCAGGCACCCCAAGGTGCCTGCCACACAGTGCAGGGTTTCACAGGGGGGTACCTTAGGTACCCCCTCAGCCACCAACTGTAGGCTACGGGGGCCAAGGGACCCTGCCTCCCCCAAAGTCACTTTCTGACAGCCTTTCCGTGTTGGACAGGCCGACATGGAAAGGATGTTGGAAACCGACATCATAATCCTGACGACGGGAACCCCGTCCATAGGAGGTTACGGTGTGGTTCCAATTGACACGATTAATCCGCGAGTCGGAATAACCGGCCGGTATACGTTATGACCGCGAGCATCGTAATCGGGCGGTTGGACTGTAAACCGACCGAGTCGGTCGGAAGGGCTCCGACATTGTAGGGGAGATTCTGACTGTGGGGCGGAGGCTTTCCGCCCAACATCATAATGAGCCCCATAGTGTAGGATTCTGAGACACAGAGAAACTGCTTTTAGAATTCCACACATCTCCCTTTACATAACAACACCCAACAAAGACCTATATACAGCTTTACCATACAAAAAGGTACATAAACAAAATGCTGTAAGAGAAATAACAGAATATACTCATAGTCATTAAGCTGTGCAGTGTAGGTAACAGAGATAACAGAATATACACATAGTCATTAAGCTGTGTGGCATAGAGAACATATCTCGCACTTCATTTTACTCATAGTCATTCAAATACGTGGGTTTGACCAATGCCCTGCACTTCTACTCATGCTCACCCCCCTCTGATCAACGTCCCTTCTGTTGTGTATTTCTCCACTTCCTCCTGTCATTTCCATTCCATACATCAGATTGGCCACGCTATTAAGGTTCCACACCTTATGGATTTCCATCCTAACAGCATTTTTAAAAACTTAGATTACTCTCATTGGCTATAAAAATGTGGAACCCTGTACGGACATACCTTTATGGGGAGATTTTATCTTCACCAAATTACCCACTCCTCAATAGTTCTCTTGATCACTTTACGTACATCAAACCTTCCTTTATTCTTGATCATCTTCTTCACTTCCAACTCATCCTTCTTTTTATCATCCCTTACACACCCCAGATCCTATGTTTTACCTAATACCCAGAAGGGGAATAGCATAGTACCTGCCTTACTTTTCCAGAATAATTCAAATGGGGTCATCCCCCATCATGGTATGAGGCATGAACCTATAATTTTTACCCTCTTGAGTACCTCAGTCTTCCAACATTTCTGGTTAGCCATCGCCCTCTGAATGGTTTCCTTCAAAACACTGTTAAACCTCTCAACCATTCCATTGGCTTCTGGGTGATGAAGAGATGTCCTTGTATGCACAATGCCCCTATCACCCAGATATGTCTCCATCTCTTTATAGACAAACTGGACTCCATTGGCAGACAAATTGGTGAAAGGGAAATGGTCTTTCTTTTTAAATCTGCTCTAGAAATGCCATAACATCTTTGGTTTTGATGGAATTGGTCAAATCTACCTCTGGCCACCTCGATTACATGTTTAACAACACAATGATGTACTTATCCACATACATTACCTTGATGGGACCCAGAATGTCAATGGCCACCTCCTCCCAAGCTTCTTTAGGAAGACTCCTTAAGTTCATGGGTTGTACATTTGGTTTCAACACCTTGTCACTCCTGCTACATTCCACACACTCCCTTACAGCTCGCTCTATGTGAATGTCCATTCATGGCCACCAATGTACCTGCCTCACTTTTTGGTCTTGGAGATACCTGAGTGTCCATCATGGGCAAATTCTATCAAGCAGTCTCTTAAACTGCTGGGTGGCATAAGTCTTGTACCATGTAACAGCAATCTTTTTTTTACCACAAGTTCAGCACTTATTTTTTACAAAACCTTTCAACAGCTCCTCAGCCTTTGCATCCTGACTCCAACAGACCTTTACACCACTGATCACCACCTGCAAAGTTTCATCCTTGCCCACTTCTTTAATCCACATGTCCTCTTTGTTTATCCTATCACTAATGCGATACACCACATAGCCATCCTCCTCGCAAGATTCCTCATCTATATCACACTGTCTTGCTACCAAGTTTTTGTCCACCAGACGTGAGCAGCAATCAGCCAAGTTGTTTCTTACACCAGGCACATACTCCACATGAAAACTGAATTCCTGTAGGGCAACTGCCCATTTTCTTATTCTGGAGGAAACATTATCCAAGCCCTTTTTCTCCAAAATCTCTTTTAGGGGTTTGTGGTCCATCTTGACCTGATACTCACCACCCCAAACAAACTTCCTCAATTTCTTTATCGCCCAGAAAATGGGCAACGCCTCTTTATCCACAAGTGAATAGTTGAGTTCCGCTCTTCTTAGACACCTCGAGATAAACAAAATGGTTCTTTCTTCACCTCCCTGCTTCTGTAAAAGAACTGCTCCCAAACCCGTGGAGCTTGCATCAGCCATAAAAATGGTGTCCTAACCGGGTTCAAAACTCCTCATGAAGCTGCTTTAGACAGATGTTTCTTTAGTACCAACAATTCTCTATCGCACTCCTCATTCCAGACAAACCTTGTTCCCTTCTTCAGCAGCAATCTCATATTATGCGTTTTGTCTGCAAATTTAGGAACAAATTTACCATAATACTCTGTCATCCCCAGAAACTTCCCTTCCTCATCCTTACTTTCCAGTGTGGACATTTTGACTATGGTGCCCACCAATTCCTTCCTGGGTTCTATACCTGTAGCTGAAATCTTATGTCCTAAGTAATCAATCTCTGACAAGTTAAATTTACATTTCTTCTCCTTCAATGTAAGACCATTTTCCCTCAGTTTTTCAAGTACTTTCCTAACATGTAAATTGTGATCCTCCACACTTTCTCTGAAACATCATCTTGGTAGATTCTAACCCCACTCATTCCTCATAACAAATGCCAGCAAATCCTATGAGTCACGGTGTAACTTCACCTGATGATATGCAGAGGTGAGATCTATTGACAAAATGTTTTTTGCACCACCCAACAAAGACAACATTTCTGAAATATTTGTTAACAGATAGTGGTGATCCACTACAACACACCTGTTCAATTTTCTCAAGTCAATGCATAACCTGGCCTCCCCATTGGCCTTGTGTGCCATAACCACTAGGGCTAACCACTCTGTGGCCCCAACTTCCTCAATGATGCCAGCAGCTTTCAACTTCTATAACTCCTCCTGGATCTTCGCTTTCACTCTAATGGGAACCCCTCTGACCTTGCTAACTACTGGAGTTGCAGTCTTTCTTACTTTAATTCTGTGAACATACTCCTTTGGATATCCCAACTGTCCACTAAAGACTTCTGGGAATTCTGTCTCATAACTGGGTCTTTGCGTAACCACCTGGCACAACTCTTCACTGCTTTCCTTACACTCAGTGTTTTTCAGACCAATGGCAGGTGTCTTATTGGGATCCAATTAAACTTTGAGATCCCTCTGATGCATCCAGCTTATCAAGGAGTCTTCTCTTTCAGAGATATAGATCTTCCCATTCACATGCCTATTCTTGAAATTAATACAACCCTCAAAATAACATGTTAACTTTATAGGCTCCCCCATAACCTTTTGGATGAATGTTCGGTCTCTGTAAAACCACCTGATCTTTCAAACTCAAGATACAATTCACTCGCAATAAGGTTGATCTTAGTTCCAGAATCAAAAAGCATGCGTATCGGTACCTCTTCTATCAGCACTGTCTCAAATGGACCATTGTCACCTACATACAAAATTTACAAGACAATCTCTTCTTCCCCATCATCACTGTCAGTGCCATATGTAATTTCATGAACCTTTTTTTTTACATTGCCACTCCTGCAACATTTAGAAACATGGCTTTTGCATTCACAATTTTTAAATTTAGCCTTCAATCCAATAAATTCTTTGTTGGTAGCTACATGTCCATATTCACCGCATCTGTAACATGTTCCTTGAAATTGTTTATCATTCTTACTATTTTAAGTGCCTTTTGATTTTCTTTGTGAGAACTCTTTTTCCCTACCCTTCTTGTGAGTTTGCACAACATGCACGTTTTCATCCTTACTGTTTTCAACATCCCTTTTTAATTCTTCCACACATGCATGACTATGTTCACATGGTTTTGCAATAGTTAAAACTTCACATAAGGAGGGATTATCCTTTTGCCAACAAATTTCCTTAGCTTTGTCAATGCTAAAGCCCAGCTTCAATTGGTTCCTCAACCGTTCATCACAAATCCCACCAAAATTACATGTAGAGGCCAGTTTTCTCAATATGGTTATATACTCTTCAATATTCTCTCCCTTTCTGTGCATACACCTGCCAAAATTATACCTTTCAAGAACTGTTGAGACCTTTGGCAAAAAGTGCAAATCTAATTCCTCTACACACACTTCAAAGTCATTCAAACCACTGGCTTTTTCGGCTGTCAGGTCAGGCAAATGTTCATAAACTTCCTGGTCTTCTGGGCCTAAACAATGTAAAAGAAGAGAAGTTTTCCGCTCAACCGGCAATGCAGTACCACAAGCACAGATATAATGTGCAAACACATTTTTTCCACTTCTTCGACTGTATAGGTGGATCACCTGGCTGCAACGAAAAAAATGGAAGAGGAGCTATATTCTGCATGATATCACACTTTCCACCACAAGCACAATAAGTATCCTAATGTTGCACACACAAAACAGCAATAAAATTAGGACTGACGCAAAGCAAGAGAACACAAAACCACATTGTCATAAAAGTCAATGTGCCAACCCCCAACCAACTTGACAAAATCTAACTACCTTCCGTCATAACACCAGCTGTGCACATCAGCATAGAGTTGACAAGCTGTGCACATCAGCGTAAAGAGAGTGCACTGAGCTGGTGCCCAATGGAACTGTGCACAACAGTTTTGAAAATACCTCTTCGTACACTCCTTAACTGAGTACAACAGCATTGGGAAAACCATCCCTTGAGAGTTGAATGGTGTCTGTAAAAGCTGTGCACGTCAGCGTTGACGCAATTGCTGTGTTCATACCTCAAACAGAGACTCCTCAAGGTGTTCGGCGACACTCCGTAATTACACCTCAGAAGCAGCAGCAAAGCAGTTCAGTGTGCATATCACTGCGCTGACTGCCCAAAACAAGATCCAATGGTCAAAGTGGGCGGGATCGGCAGGGCACGGCGTGCCCCAACTTCTTTAATTTCACAGAGTCTGTTCTCCTACTTTCTTATTTTAAACATGCCTCTCGGACAGGGCCGGACTGGCCGTAGCGGGCACCGGGCGTTTCCCCGGTGGGCCGCCAGGGTGGGGGCCGATTTGGACCCCTGGGGGGCCGTTTTTGTTACCGGGGTCCGGCAATATCGGCCCCCTGTCACAAAATCGGCCGAAACCGGCCCTAGCAAATAGCTCGGCCACACCCACTCCACCCTAGAGGGGGGGCCGGCGGGAGCAATTTGCCAGGGCCGGTTTCGGTACCCAGTCCGGCCCTGCTCTCGGACAGCAGAAATCGCCAAGGCCAATAGTTAAGGCTTGGCTTTTGGGGACGGACGGTACGGGCAGAGAAGGAAAATGACTCTGTCATTTCCTTCGTGCCCAGGGAAGACAAGGACAGTGTCCAGTTTTCCTGCCGCTGGCAGCTGCCCCCCCCTCTTTGTTCCCCCTCTTCCCTCTCTTTCTGTCTCGCTCCTCCTCATTTAGTGAAAACCGATTATGCAGCAGATGATGTATTATGTGGCAAATATGGCAGAGCCATAATTATGTGAAAAACATTTGCAAACTAGGATATTTTGCCATTCATGTTTGAACTGCTCTTGTGGAAAAAGGGAGAAGTGCTGATGACAGAAACTCCATGTCTGGGAGACAAATGGCTTGCGATTCCACTTTTAAGGATATTTGGGACATTCTATGATTGGAAACGTATCCCACTTTGTGAATGTATTTTAATGTCAATAACTCATATTAAACCTTAAATAAACATGTGTATCCATTGGTTGAATGAAATAACGTAATAAGATGTAACCGGTTAGTGAAATGGGCAACAAATACAAAAATTGGGATATTTTGCTCTTTCTGACACACCTCTGAATCCGCCCACTGACCCAATCCACAGGTTATTCCCGCCCTCTGATTCTCCGCCCACAGTTCCCCTACTTTTTTCCCCCCACTTCAACCGCTGACAAGATCAAGACATTTGGCAGCACTCCGTAATTACACTTCAGAAGCTGCAACAAAGCCGTACAGTGTGCGCATCACTGCGCTGACTCCTCAAATCAAGTTGGCTGCGGTGTCGCGTGACATCACTCTTACACTGCAGAGCGACTGATGCCAAACACCAGAACAATTGTCACGACAGCAATGATGTCGCCCTCCACACTGCAGTGACGCTGGACTGCTCGAGCTTCACCCCTCGTGATGTCTCCACCAGTGCTGCAGCTCTCCTCGTGTGATGGCTCCTCCGGTGACTCTGCTTAGACCAGGCCTCTTCTCGTGTGATGGCACCGATGCGTGCAGCACGCCTTGCAGGTGTAATGCCTTCAGCCGTCAGTGCAGTATAACCACAGTATTCAAGCCTAGTAAAATCACAGCGAATCCTCTAGCTTTCAAGCCGTTCTTTTGCTTCCGCGTCCTCTTAAATTTAGTTGTTACGCAGTGGTTAGGGCAGTCATCTAGTGGCAGCTCAAAGTCTTGCATTGAGAGTGGAAGCAATAAATGAGTTAGAGGGATAGGTTTCTTTCCCCTCATCACCAATATTAAGGTGGGGGAACACCATATCTTCAAGCAATAGCCGGTTTTATTCAAGTTACATCTTTCACCCCAGCCTCCTTCCTTCATTTCCTCTTCCGATCAACGCGCTTGTTACTTTCAATACCAACATTCCACAAGAGAGTAAAAGGAGCTGCATTCTGATTCTATGGAATGCATAGAGTGTAGGATTCTGATGACCACAAGGTACGCAGAGAAACTGCATTCAGAATACCACTCACACAATCGCCTGTAGTTGGTTAATCAAGCAGCCTTACTAGACCCAATACTACGAAAAAGCATTGGAGAAGTGATAGAAAGATATTTAATGGAAAATGAAATGTGAACGTCTCCCCAAACAAAAAAAATAGGAATTTAGAGTCACAGCTTTCTGGAGCCAAATCTTGCCATAAGGAAGGGGGCATGTTCAGAGAGTTGTATAGGATTAGGCGCTAACTAGAGCAGTCTTTTATGAAAGAAACAACACAAAAACATTTATACATTAAACAGCCATACTTCGAAAAGGAGATAAGTCTGACAGATTCTGGTAAATAAACTGAGACAGGCTAAGGCACAAAATCACAAAAGGGAGATAGAGGAATACTAAAGGAATAAATATCCTTCTTTCCCTGAGATTCTTAAGGTTTTCCAATCTCAGTAGAAAAGGTCAGGGAGGGCAACAAAAATATGCCTAGCGGAAAGCATCATTTTATAAAACATACTTAAATATTCTAGCAGGCCCTCTCACGAGGATGTTCAACCATTTCCTAAAATCCAAGACAGTGACAAAAACTAGTGTCATGTAGTTCCTAAAAATACATAGGATCTGCGTGTTTAAACAACATAAACTAAAGGATTGGTGTCCAGACTGATTCCAGACACCCCCAAAGGATATGTTAGCCTTTAGACCAGATAGCTCACATAGCCATCATAAGCCCCCTAACCTTACCAAGGAGCGAATAGTTTCTGACAACTATCGAACATGACAACCCTTGATCCTTCGGGGATCGTGGAAACAGTGCAGTACTTTTCGCTCAGTCAATTGTGCTCACTCTCAGAGAGATACACAGAATAAACAATGGGGACGTTTTCAATAAGCATTTATTGAACCAGCATCATTCTAGTATAAAACATGTTTCCTGCAACAATCATTAGACAGAAACAGATGCATAAGATTACAAGCACCAACAGAGTAAATAAAAGGTAGAATTCTACCATGGTGCTAAAACAGTGAATATATGCAGGCATGTAGATACACAGTAATCAAGCGTACTCCTACGATGTAACCCTACCTAAGTGTACCTAAGTGTACCTAGCATGAATGTAGGTGTAAAGCCAAGAATCCCCTGGGAAAGAGCCAACCCCATTACCTGATGGGAGAGAACAATGGACCCCATCTTGGTCTCGAGTTGGACACCCCGCAAGGGATGTCAGACCGCTGCATGTTGTTGCTTCTGCAGGCCGGGACCTCAGCATCTAGTGTCAGCATGGAAGCTTCTCCTCTTCCTATCTAGTTTTGGTATGGTTCTTTTATATCATAAAGAGCCTCGGGGTTCCTTACACAATCGATATATTGTGAGTACGATTATGTAAATTATCCTAAATCAATACCTGCAATTATGCAACGTAGTTGTTTCGCCCTAGGATGAAGATGACCATGACTTTTGTACAGAGCATGTTAATCCTGTTATGTACGTCATGTGCAGGGACTTTTCTAAGAATCCTCATGCATAATAAATGAGGCTAGTTTCAAGGAAACCGATCGACATTTATTCAGCACATAACTGAGTAAAAGGTCAGTGCTAGAACAATTATGCAGAGCAAGGTAGGACAAATGTAGGTAAAAGATCGTGTAACTGCCTAGGCCTAGATTGGGGTACATTGAGGTACATAACACACACTCCTCATCCGAAGGTTGATAAGGTCAACTAATGCTAAAATATGCCTGTTTAAAAAGCATAAAAACATTGTTATAAAACCAATGTCTAAAAACATCTAAAAACATTGTATATGTAAAAGATTATGTTATAAATTTTTTTTTAAAATTCTACAAGTCCGCTAAATAGTCAATATACTGTTAGACCAACTGAGCACATCGAAAGCCATGGTGCTCAGTGAGAGCAGAAAAAGTAAAACAAAGCAATGTTTTTGAATTCCAATTTGGCTTGTTTTGGAAAAAAGGCCGAATTGTTCCATCACACGGAGAGCCAAATGTTTATGTTTCTTTTGTGTGGAAGACGCAACATCACTGTCGCTTTCATCCGCAGACAACAGTCCCTGTAGCACCTCTTGTATCAGGTCAATGGAGCAAAGGTGATCATCTTCAGTTCCCACAACAGCCGCTGAGGGAACACTCGATACCTGTGAACCTGTTGTAGAGCCATTGTCCGATCCGACAGGAGCTGAAGCATCCCGTGGGGGCTCTAAGATTGCTGTCATCAACATGGGAATACGCTGAGAACACTGTAACACGTGGGCCTTTAAGGGGTCCAGTAGTACGTCTGTGTCCGGTGGCGCAACCGATGGAAGAGTCAGACATATGTCCAACACGCATTCGTATCCGCAGAAAAGGCAGCGGAGCACAAGCAAGATGCAGTCAACCCAGACTGGTCTGACTGATAGAAACCAATGCTCGCTTAGCTCCCGAAGCCGAAGTGTGCCCAGACGGAGTACTATGCGTTCACGGCAACATTGCACCAGGAGTGCCTTTTCCATCTCTTGAGGAACTTGGCCGTCCATTGCATAGCAGGAAAATTAAAACCAGGTTACCCACTACAAGTAGTAGGACCAGCGGAAGCCCTCCAAAAACGCTTCCTAATACAGAGTGTATAAATGCTGGAATAACTCTGAAGATTGTCTGAAAAGTGCCTAATAGTCTAGAACCTATGCTTTTAAATCGGTGCATGATCTCCCTCATATCAGACATGTTAAAGATACGATGAACCATTTCCCCGAAATGGAGCGGGAAGTTCGTATGGACTAGCGCCTGCATCTCAGATGAAGACCTTGCAACCTGGAGATCAAAAGTCTCTCGGGCTGAGTCTAAGGCCACGTCCTTCTGCAAAAGCATGGCATTCAGTCTGCTCAGGGAATCCAACCGCATAAAGGAAACATTCAATGAAGGCCATAACGTTGCCTCCCTAACTATGTGTGTCAGTGGAAAATACTTGCATTCAACAAGTAACCTTGGAACTTTCTATCAATCAATCAATCAGGGGAATTGTAAGCGTGCTACTCACCCGTGAGGGTCTCAAGGCGCTGGGGATGAGGGGGGTAAGCAGCTCCGTTCAGTCGAAAAAGCCAGTTCTCGAGCATCTTCCTGAAGATGTTCAGGGAGGGGGCGCGTCTGATGTTGAGCGGGAGCTCATTCCAGGTCTTGGCTGCGATGTAGGAGAAGGCTCTTCTGGCTCTGCGGATGCACGGGGTTTCGGCGAGGGCGAGGTTGGCGCATCCGATGTTTCTCTTGGGTACGTGGAAGGAGATTCTCTCATTGAGGTATTGGGGTCCGGTGTTGTGGAGGTATTTGTAGGCGTGGGTGAGTATCTTGAAAGTGACTCTCTTCTCAATGGGGAGCCAGTGGAGGTTCCATAGGTGTTGGTGGTGTGCTTATGTCGAGGAATGCCGAGGACGAGTCTGGCTGCGGTGTTCTGTATGGTCTGGAGCTTGTGGAGCAGAGACTTGTTGATCCCGGCATAGAGGGCGTTTCCGTAGTCCAGTCTGCTGGTTATGAGTGCGTGGGTGACGGCCTTCCTTGATTCGGGGGGATCCACTTGAAGGTCTTTCAGAGGATTTGGAGGGTGTTGAAACAGCTGGAGGCGACGGCGTTGACCTGTCGGGTCATGGAGAGGGAGGAGTCGAGTATGATGTCGAGATTTCAGGCGTGGTTCGTGGGTGTGGGGGGGCTGCCGAGGGCGGTAGTTCACCAGGTGTTGTCCCATGCCGAGGGGGAGGGTCCGAGGACGAGGACTTCTGTCTTCTCCGAGTTGAGCTTCAGGCAGTTTCTGCTAATCCAGGATGCGACGTCCTTCATTCCTTCCTGGAAGTTGAGTCTGGTGGTGATTGGGTCCTTGGTGAGGGAGAGGATGAGCTGGGTGTCGTCAGCGTAGGATACTAATCTGAGTCCGTGCTGTCTGACAATGGCGGCGAGGGGGGCCATGTAGATGTTGACTAGATATGCGATGCCTGGTACCATCCCACAACAGCCTTGATCATTCAGCATCAAATAGCTCCCATTTGAAAGCAGTTTGAATGCTGGATGAATCACGGCAGCTGGGGAACCCTTCAAGTGACATGTCAAATTAGCAACTGAAGCATTACAGGCTCCGTGAAGCAAAATGTCTTTGCAAACTTGGTAACCACTTAAGGCACTTTCACAGTTTGAACCGCTGAGAAAAACTTCAGTGTCCCCATTCCTGCATCTATATCTGTACGGCAAGTCCCAGAACTCACGTATGTACCCGTCTCCCATCGCTTTATATTTGCCTACTTTGTGATACTGTAGACAGCATTGAAATTGGAATGTCGTGACAGGCAGTGTGATATAGCCAGGGTTAACAATTCTGTGGAAGGTGACTCAGCCACAGTGAATGGTAATTGGTCCAATTTTTCAATG
Source organism: Calotriton arnoldi (assembly GCA_963921515.1). Lineage (NCBI taxonomy): Eukaryota > Metazoa > Chordata > Amphibia > Caudata > Salamandridae > Calotriton > Calotriton arnoldi. The sequence goes on from CAWUFW010012553.1 coordinate 28,295, forward strand.
TGCAACATCATATATTTTCTATTTCTTCATGCCATTACCATCAGTCTTTCCGTTAGATTATATGTGGAAAACAGAGTTGTACTGTTGAGGTAACGCCAGGGCACATGGCCAGAACGCAATGATTATAGCGTCCGGCTCAATAATAGAATGGATCGCAATTGCGATTGTCTATGTTGAAGAATAGACAAATCCTGTTCCATTATATCTACAGCAGAAGACACAATGTTGCCCAGTAAATTACTTCTAGATGACAGTGTGGTCATACCATTGTCGACCACCGCCAAAGCCTTTTCTTGGTTAACCCTATCAATCTCACGTAGTCTCTCAGCAGCCTCCTGTTGAGAGATTTTCCATAGCTTGTTGTAAATAGCATACAAAAAGCGCTTGCAACGTGGCTTCAGGAGACGTAACGAAAAATCCCTAAGATCCATGTCTTTTGATAGAAGAGATAAGTGTTGTTTCACCTGGGACAGTGATGAGGTCTTTAGTCACTCTAGGCATAACTTCCCAACACTGTATGATGCCACCACCCGAGTGTTCTGAGTGTACATACCGTTGGTCAGGCCTATGGACACTAAACCCTTCGGTGGTACCCCTGAATCGTGACTGACACCTATTTGTGTTGATAGGCCAAACCATCCCTTCCAATTGGGGTCAGATGAATTGTACGATCCATTGTCTAGCATGGTATCTAATGTATCCTCACTGTGTTGTGTGTAATTTTACCATCCCTCAAAGTGTATAATTGAGAGAATTTGAGGTAAATTCTAATCCTTAATTTTGGCTAGCCCAAGAAAAAAGTCTGTTGCACTGTCTCGTTCAGGAATCTCTTTTGATGTTGTATGAGGCATGCTCTAAATAAGGTCCTCTGTTCCCTGAACTTGGCAATCTTTAGTCCTCCAGACAGATTTTGTGTCAATAGTGTCTTTCCAAAGGTCGAAACAATATACAGACAGCTGGGCAATAAAGGAGGCAGAGTATCTCTGCTTAGTGTTAGTGAGCATATTTTTCTTCGCAGGTATAGGTGCGAGCTTATAGTAATAAGAAGTCGGGTCTGAAGTGTTTAACTTAGAAAAATAACCAAACTTCTGTGCAAATGTAGTTGAACTACCTTTTGGTGATGTTGGGCAACGTTCCCATTGATGGTAAGTGAAAACATTACATGGGATACTTGCTTTGTGCAAGAAATGGTGACCATAGTGTTGGTAACAAAACATGGTGTCAAAATTAGATGTACCATCATACAATTCATCATTTGAAAATGCAGCAGATTGTTCTAAATCAGACATCATAGTAATTATAGTTTCAAAGTCACAATCATCAGAGAAAGTACTAGAGGTGATTAAATCTCTAAGAAAGTTTTTAAATAAGTGTGGTATTTTTAAAAGTTCAGTGGGACCATATACATCGTAAGAAACTCTGTCCTAAACTATTCCTTCGGGAACTGGAACTGCTGTAATGTTCACTAAGGACAGGTCTCTCTGTTCAGAGTGTGATGATGCATGCAGTTTCAGGACCAAGTTCACATGTTGTACTGCAGAGCGTTCTGGGAGGTAATGTCCATTCAGGAGCAAGAAAAAGACAGTCACTATACCAATCTAAAGGACTAGGAACAGTTGACCAATTGCAATCCAGAGCTATATCTAGGGAGAAACAAAATAAGTATTTTTCAGCCAAAGGTAGAAATCACAAATTGTTGTCTTGTGGGGAACAGCTGGTGGCAGTAACTCGGGTTCACTTGGATCCAATGAGAAAGTATCAAAATCAATGAAGTAGCCAGACCTGGTTCGATCTATCTTTAGTAGCTCAGCAGGTTTTGTGGAACTGGCAGATGTCTCAGTTTGAGGCATATTCACATAGATGTCAGTGTTAGGCTGAATTGAGATCTGTGTTTCATTTGCAGATGTAAGTTGTTCAATTTCAACAGGTACAAGTTGCATTCCGTGGTTGATAACTCCTTCACTTCGTGCAGTAGAATCTTCAAACTTAATTAATCTTTCCATATGAACTTCCTGTATGGTAGCAAGAGGAGATCTGGTGCTATCCAGGAGCCCATGCGGCCTACTATTGAGTATCGGCCACATAGTGTGGTTTGATCAGATCAATTGAGACAAATCTCTTTTCTTTCTTGCCGGCAAGAGGTGGAAGAAGTACTGTTCTTGTTCCTTCAACAGCCAGGACAGGTACAGGCGCTCTGTAAGACGGGCCAAATTCTTTTTTGTCCACATTCTTTTCTCTGACCAGGTCCCCAATCTTCAGGATCCAGGCAGGTCTTGCCGGAACAGCTTTCACTTCTCCAGTGCTGGTGCGTTTTACTTGGACGTTGCTTTGTAATGCCCGGAATTCATTGAGTTCCTGTAAAACAGCCAAAAGATCATTGATTTCAAATGGTTTTGTATCCGCCACTGTGCTGTAACCGTCGAGGTCAGGTATTCACATTCTAATCCCAAACAGGACTTCATATGGAGTACGGCCTCCCAGGGAACTTCTTGACATGTTGTTAAGTGCCCTCTTGACCCCATATAGATGATTGACCCAACTGCCACCAGAGCCTAATACCCTAGCTGTTAAGGATTGCTTTAAGTCCCAGTTCTTCCTCTCCACAATCGAATTTCAATCGGGATGATACACAGAGGAGTACCGCAATGCTACACCCAAACTTCCCATGGCATCTTTGTAAGCCTGTGAGCTAAACGCAGGGCCACGGTCAGAATGTAATGTGCCAATTGCTTATGTCCCTATGAAGACTCGCAAATCTTTTATAACAGTTCGGGCGACAGCCGAGTGCTGAGGCCAAACCCACAGGAATCTGAAGCCTGAATCCACTGCCGCCAGGATATACCTGTAAGCCCTGTCAGATTGTAATAGGCCACAGTGTTCCAAATAGACACATGCGAGAAGTATGTCTAATATCAGTAATGGTGTTCGTGGTGGACGTGCTATGGTGAAACCTTTCATCTGCTGACAGATGTCGCACTTAAGGACATAAACCTTGGTCTGTTTAGTAAGACCTGGCCACCAATAATGCTGCTTCAGTAGAGAAATAGTTGCAGCGATACCTGCGTGTGCTGAACCCAGGTGTGCAGCTAGAATTAATCCTAATCTGCGATCTATGTTTGATATTACTCTATCCCCCACTCCTGGAATTTGAGCATACGGAATGTTTTGCGCATCTAACTTGTAGGAGTACTTGAGTGGATCAAGGAAGTGAGTGTGAGCAAGACGAGGACGCAAAGGCGCCATTGCGGTCTTTCTCCGTTTTTATCAGATTTTATGAAAGATTCGAAACATATATGAATCGTTATTCTATTCCCTTCATCCAGAGATAGAAGTATTGAATTTATCATCCCTGTCACTATAATTGACATTTCAGTCAGATGACATTGGATTTTATTATCGCTACAGTGTTCATTTCGATAAATCATATACGCCAGTGATGATCGGCGTTTAAAAACGATATTGAAGAAATCAGTGACTACCTCATTACAAGTCGATGTAATATCTTAAAGCAGCGATCTATCAGTTTTAAGAAATCGTGTGGCTTTCCTGAAGAAGGCGCAAGTGCGCCGAAACGCGCGTCAAAGATAATTTTGTGCCACAATTGTAATTTTATTTTATGTAATTTTATTTTATGAAATGTGGATTGTTGTTATATAATTGCATATTTGGTCGCATTACACTACAGCTAAAGATTACATTGGTGTGTGAATTAAAAATTTGACCAGTGATAGTAGTTTTTTGGGTGTTTGTAATATATATATGTATGTCAAAGATTTTATGATTAATTGAAAAGAAGATTTATATATATTTTTTTTAAAAATAAAGGAAAAAGAATTTTTTCTAAACAGTTTTGAGTTGGTACATTGTGTTGCATTAACTGTGAGGTTTTATTATTGGCTTATTTTTATAGGCCTTTATTGTGCCATTATCTTCATTTAATTGCCTAGGAGTTTACTATTCATAATTGCTATTACCCTGTCCTAGGAATTGTTACATTTACCTTACAGGGGGTCCTTGTTATTTTCAAAGTACTTGAGTGGAAAACCTTTTGGCAAGGCTGAGCTGTTGTTGCGCATAGCGTTCACAGCTATAATTATCTGTCCGTCTATCCTCATGCTAGAGTGAGTGATTGCAGCAATGGCAGCAGTTTGCACTGTCGCCATGGCGGTTTCATCAGCCAGTGAATTCCCTTCAACGTGCACGCCAACACGCTGATGACTTAATGTGTGAATTACATGAGCCCACGGCAAGCCTTTTTTCAGCTCTGCCACCTGTTCCCAAAGCAATTTGTGCAACCTTTGGAATCTCTAAACCCATTCTGACCCCAATGGTGAAGATATTCATTGTATGACTGGACACAGTAAAACGAATAGCGCACAATAAGTGTGGGGAAATCCGGTGCATATTTTTTAGTGCCAGTATCAGGGCTTTCAGTTCTGCCAGCTGTGCCGTGCAATCCCCTAGATACTACGTCTGTGTATTGCTAGGAGGGAACTTGCCGTCCTGCATACATCCCTTCACAGTCGCACATGCTGTGCTGTATTGCTATTTACTTCCTATGGCAGGCTGGGCAGATCTGTCAGAGTAAATGATGTATTCATACTGATCTAGAGGCATTATTTCATTCGGGAGAAGATATTCTTTTTGTACAGAAATAATGCTTGTGTTTTCAATCTAGAATCAAATTTGTAGTCTACATCTGTTGCAGTGAGAGAATTAGTTCATTGTATCCATCTCAGAAGCAGTGCTTTTGCGTTTGGAACGCTTGCTTTGGTAACAGCCTCTAAGGTTGGTACCGGAGTCACGAAAATTATGCGTTTCCCATGAGCTAGTGCTCTTTCTTTCACTAAAGCAGTCTGTACTGCTGTTAGTATTTTTTCTGTGGATGCAAAACGCATTTCAGCGTTTGTGTACAAATGTCATTTGTATGCAATGGATAGTGTTTCACCTTCATTGAAGGTGAGGTAAGTGTACCCTGATTGACCTGCGACTACACGGATCACCAAATTTGTAGAATTTACACATATATGTAAGTGTTTTGAAGCTCTCCTTTCAGCTTGTACAGAACGGAGAATTTTTGTGTGTTCCTGTGTCCATTGTTGGAATGAAAAATCAGGTCTTATTAGATCGTAGAAAGGTTTGACCTTTTCTGCTTAATCCAAAATGTATGTTCCGCCAAAATGTAGGAATCCTAAAAATGGACTGTAAACCTTTTAGAGTCTTTGGAGATTGGAGCAGCGCACATTTTTCAAAAAAATAAGCTGCCAGACTTTTTCCTTCACTTGATAACTCATATCCCAAAAATAAGACATTGAGGTGGGAAATTTTTTAAAGTTACATTTGTAGCCCACAGTGGCAAACCCCAAAATTATGTTGTTCACCCTGTGCAAGTGATCCAATAATTCATCGTCCATCAGATAAATATCATCTACGTAGGACAATGCCTCCTTATCTCACTTTTGAAGTAACTCTGTTACAGTTGCTGAAAACAACCCGTGGCTATTCTTATACCCTTGGTGCAGTCTACAGAATTGGCGTTGAGAGCCTAGGGCAGAGAATTCTGTCAAATGTCTGCTTCCAGGTGCTATATTTTGGCAGAAAAATCCATTTGAGATATCTAGTGTTGTTTTGTATTTCTTCCACACAATGTTATTCATTAAGGAGGCACTGTGTGCATTTTGTACTGCAAATGTTTTTGTGCATGTGTTCAAATGCCTGTAGTCTAAAACTAGACGGTATGAATTGTCGGGTTTCATTATGGGAAACAAAGGATTATTCATGGCAGAGTTGCAATTTTCAATCACACCTTGGTGTTCAAGTTGATCTAAGATCTCCCTGACTTGTTTCTTTGAGTCATGTTTTATTGGGTACTGCCTCTGTGGGGTTGGGGTAGTTTTTAATGGGATTTAATGGTGAGGTGACTCAGCATCCCATCCTACATGATTGCGGTAAAGTGCGGGAGCTAGCTCTTATGCCCACTCCTGCGAGTATGAATGATTTAGTGACTCGGGAACAAGATCACAGAAAGCCAGTAAAATTACATCTTCCCCCTTTGGGCACTCCATGACGAACTCAGGTGGCCAATCTTTTTCAGCCAAAAGGATATTGTATAGATATGTCAGGTTCTCCCAAAAGAGACTTTTCACTTTCCTGGGTATGTCCCCCTCCATTTGGAGGGTTATTTTGTGTAAACGATGTGGGGCATTTACTCTAGTATCTGGTGTTTCCACCGTGATATGCTCATTCAACGCTGCTGTCACCAGAAATTCCATCAGGTTCTGGCAAGCTATTGTTGCTTCTGCTGCGCTGTATAGCACCGTCAGAGCCCATTCCCCATTCAGTAGTAGAGTCCTCAGTAGCCTGGGCATTTCTTATTTTAAGTCCAGCTACCTTCTTCTTTTTACATTGAGGTTTACTTTTGGGTTTATCTTCTTGTTTGATAATGTAGTCTGAAGTGCGATGTGTGTCTCTTGGCTCGCTCTTCTGATCTGTGCTCTGACTGTCCTTCCCTCTCCGAGTTTTTTGATGAACCCTGAAAGGAACAAGAGGAATGTGTATCTGTATCCTGATACCTGTCAGGTTTTTTAATATTATCACAGTTTCTAAGGTTGTATTTTCTATCAGAGGGCTCCAGTTGAGGAAACCCACCCTGTGATGCATTCTGCTTATTATTTTTTGTTTGTTTCTCATCCCATTTTCGTTTTAGAAGAATCGGGTGCTTGCTTTGAGTTATCCTTTTCAGGATTGCTCGTTAATTGTGGTTTCCCAGGTCTAGTTTCCAAGTTATCTCTACCTAGCATGTTCTGCCCCGTACTCATTTTGTATTTGTTTCAATACTTCTGATATGACTAGTATTGAGGGGGTACCATGAGTTCTGATATAAAGGGCAGCGAAAACTGTACCCCATGTGGTACAATCCTCTATCGGGGGGGCTATTCCCATTGGCAAGCAAATTGTTAATATTCTGTGTTTTTCCTGCAGGCCCGTGTGGTGAAACACTGCCTCAAGCTGTGCTATTTTCTGTGCCATCCAGAACGGCATCTGCTCACGCTTAGTGGGCATTCTTCCCATAACCGCGTTCAGCGTTTGTCGGCTGATTTTTGTTGAAGTCATTTGCAGTTGACCAGCTTGAGTGACCCTTGTAGGTTGAATTGTACGTGTTCGCATTATGAACTGTGTAAGGTTTCTGTATAGTTTACTATCTCTTTGTAAAGTGTACGTAAGTCTGCTACTAGCAATGTATCAATCACTGGATGCAGTGTGTAAGTAGCTAGGACCAGCCAGGTTGTTCCTTCTCTGGTGAGCTGACTGAGTCTCTTATTTCCTGTGGCGTGGGGGAGGGTGCCTTTAAACCAATTAATATGTTCTTGGTAAGTTAACGGGACTTCTATGTCCTCGTATGGAGAGTATTCTTCAGGAGTCTCATCTTCAATATAAGTGTTAAACACCTTTGTGCGTGCCTCTGCAGGTGGAAATTTGATCCATGAAGAGAATACCTCTGTCCTGAATGCCTCGTATGCCTCAATCATGAAGGTAACATTTCCACCCATTGCTGGGAGGCCATAATCTATTAATTTCATAGTAATTGCATGTCTGAAACTTACTAAAATGTTAGGAGTACCTTCCTGCTCAGCTTCTTCTGCACTAGCACCACTCATACTAGCGTCCCCATTGTTAGACATTATGGGAGGAAGTATTTAAGAAAAAGAGATAAGGTTTTGCACAATGTGGGGAACTATAATCCTTCACGCTTGAACAAACCTACAGCCAATACATAGGATATACCTACTCAGCTGCGGCGGATTTTCCTTTCCCACTCCAGACATCTCTGGTAAAATGTGAGTAGGGGTCTCTGAGAAAGTATGACTGAACTACTCAGATTTGACGTTAAATAAAAACCAAACCAACGTTGGTGGCGCCATGTTGTGTAATTCCTAAAAATACATAGGATGTGCACGTTTAGACAACATAAACTAAGGGACTGGTGTCCAGACTGTTTCCAGACCCCCCAAAGGATATGTTAGCCTTTAGACCAGCTAGCTCACAGTGCCACCATAAGCCCCCTAACCTTACCAAGGAGCGAATAGTTTCTGGCAACTATCAAACATGACAACCCTTGATCCTTCAAGGATCGTGGAAACAGTGCAGTACTTTTCACTTAGTCAATCATGCTCACTTAGTCTCAGAGAGATACACAGAATAAATGATGGGGACTTTTCAATAAGCATTTATTGAACCAGCATCATTCTAGTATAAAACATGTTTGCTGCGACCATCATTAGACAGAAACAGATGTATAAGATTACAAGCACCAACAGAGTAAATAAAAGTTAGAATTCTACCATGGTGCTAAAACAGTGAATATATGCAGGCATATACAGGCACATGCATCAAGCTAAATTGCGCTTGCAAAATTTGCGAATTGCAAGAAAAGGCTGTTCGCGAGCGCAATTTAGCTACTCCCAATGCATGAACCCAAATCTGCGAACAACCATGAAATTCGCTAAAATAAGGATTCGCTAAAGTTGCGAACCCCAATTTAGCGATTCTTTATTTGCGAGTCGCAAATAAGGACTCGCAAATAAATGCATGAAAAATCGCAAATAGCGATTTCAACGAAATTCGCAATTTTGCAAGTGCAATTTAAAGAAGATCACAATCAGGTGGTAACCATGATTAAAAAAGCCCTACAGCTGCTAATCCTTACAAACCTATTTAAACTGACCCAGGAGGCCTCAGAATCTTTCACAATGGCAGCGCTCTACGTGATGGCGAGGAGGATGAGGCTCCATGCAGCAGCCCAGCGAAGAAGGAGAATACAGGAGCGCATTTTCAGAGTGCGCATCACATTGTTGGGACAAACAGATGATGAAATATACGACAAGTATAGGCTGAATGGTGCCATGATCCTTGATCTAATTGCAGAATTGGATCTCCTAATGCAGCGCCAGACTCGTAGGAGCCATGCCATCCCCACTCATGTGCAGGTCCTATGTTGCCTGCACCTACTTGCGTCAGGCAGTTTCCAGGGGGTAGTAGCAGTTGCTGGAGGGGTGTCACAAAGCTCCCTTTCAGGTTTCTTTAAATCTTTCCTGAACGCCATGATGACAAGGATCCATAACCACATTACCTTCCCCACAACCCCACAGGAATTGAATAAGACCAAACTGGACTTCTACCAGGTAGCCCGGTTCCCACATGTGATAGGTTGCATAGATTGTACACATGTTGCCATTTGTCCACCAGCAGTGAATGAATACATTTATAGGAACCGTAAATCCTATAATTCACTCAATATACAAGTAGTCTGCAATGCTAACTATATCATAACAGACATTGTGGCTCAATACCCTGGAAGCACACATGACTCCTATATATTTCGACACAGGGGCATACACACCCTTCTGCTCAGGGGTGATTTTGGCGAAGGACATCTGCTTGGTAAACATATATATATAATGAATCCTCTCACACAATGGCCAAATGGCAATGCATAACTGTCACTAACCGTTTGCTCACTACCCTGTATGTGACAGCGCATACGCCGTGCGAAACTACAAATTGACACCATACCTCAACCCAGCCACCCCAAATGAGCAGAGGTATAATGCAGCGCACATCGCCACACGAAATATCATCAAACGCACCTTTGGCCTGATGAAAAGTTGCTTTTGCTGCCTCCACAAGACTGGCGGAGCGTAACAGTACTGGCCCGAGATATGCTGCAGGATTGTGGCTGCATGTGCCATGTTGCACAATATTGCTACCAGGAGAGGCATACCCATTGAACTGACCGACAGTGAGCCTGAGGAGGACAACCAGCAAGGGCCACAACTGCCACCAGCACATGGGGCAAGCTCAGCAGAAGGGCGAAGGAGACGTTCAGAAATTACACAACATTATTTCTGAGGTGAGTAATGATGAGACACGACACAGCATGTTTGAACTGTACTGTATTTACTTGCATTAAACCATGTTGTTGTGTTAAAGCACACATAGCAGGTGCAAAGTAGCACAGTGATTGCACGCAGAAAAAATAAAAAATACCTCATTTTCTGACTTGGATCTCAGTCACTAGTATGGTATTGTCAATGGTTACCTCACCATGGTTGAACTGTTCTGCCCAAGTCAGTCTATCTCTTCCTACCACGCTCTCCCAAACGCCTTTCTCCGGCATCATCTCCATCCCTCATGGAGGCTACGGAAGGTGTTGTGCTCCGAGTGCTGCACCTCCTGCAAGTGGGGACTGGCACTGACAGGCTGAGGCTGGACGCCTCCTCACTCCTCACTCCCCTCTTCCCCCGTCACATTGCTGCCCCCAGCAGTAGCACCCTGGATTTGTTCCACTTCATTAGTTACCTGGACCAGTGCCCTGGCCACATCCCCACAACAATGGCTCATTTCTATCTGCATGGCCACGGACCAACGGGACAACAGTGCAGTGTTGGTGCTCAAGCGATTGTTAGATTTAGTATAGCCTTCTAAGCGCATCATTAACTGGCGATGCCTTCTTCTCTGTGTCACCTGGCCCTCCTGCATCACCCTGCTCAGCTCCTGCATGGCCGCATTGCCTTCCACCACAGCTGTTGTGAGTTCTCTCACACAATCACTCATGACTGCAATGTTGGTTGCCATTTTGCTGAGTTGTGCCTGCATTGACCTCATATGTTTTGCCTGCAGGCGCTGCACCCTCAGCATCTGGCTCTCCAGCCCACCCCAGACATCTGGACTTTGGTCCTCCTGCGATGTGATGCGTGCCCTTGACCCTCGCCTCCGACTTTGGATTGTGCTGTGCCGGACCTGAGACTGGAGTGTCGTTGTGGGGGTACCTCGAGGCTGGCTTGTCTCTGGAGCTGGTTTACGCTCCTCCTCAGGTTCCATGGGCTGCAGTGGTGGAACTGGGGCCCTGCGTATAGTGGGGGCAGGGGCTGTGCTTTGTGGGGCCACAGGTGTTTCCACGTCTGCCTCAGCCAGAGTCTCCTGTGTGTCTCCGCATTCATTTTCCTCAGACTCTCCTTCTGCTGCATCTGTGATGTTAAACAGTTCATTGTTAATTTGTTGTAAGGGTAATGTCGTGTCACATTAAGCATACTTTGGGTCTCAATAAATTACTATCTGTCACACAGTGTTCACGTGTTTAACTTTCTTACAGTGTGCCTGCCTACCAACTTGCCTAACCTGCCTGTAACTCCCATAATGCATTTGGGTGTTGCAGGAAAATGTGGACTGGAGTTAGTATCTGTACACTAGAGCTGAACTGAGGTGATGTTCACATTTTGATATGTCTCTTGAAATGGACACTTGCATGCATCTTACCTTGTGAAGTACTGGCCTCTCCGGATGTATCCAACTGGGTCACTCCCACCACAGCTTCAGGCTGGAGTGTGGACTCAACCAGGTCCTCCAGGGGTGTATTTCCAGGCAGGGTTGCTGGTCCACCTCCAGTCTTCTTAGCCTCCTTCAGCCTGTCCGCAATCCTCTCCTTGGCACGGCTGCGCAGGTCGTAACACCTTTTTTTCAGGTCATCTATTGTGCGGCGTGTGACCCCCACTGCATTCACTTTATTCAGGATCCTGAGCCATATTTTCCTCTTCTCTGCCTCCGGTACCTTGAGAGACAGTTTCCCGAAGAGCTTGTCATGGCTCCTCACGACCTCCTCTATGAGGTTTTCTATTTCTCTCTCACTTAACTTGAGCTTGCGTTTCCTGGTTGATGCACTCTCCCCTGTTGCTGATGGTTCCATTATTTGGCACTGGACAGGTCTGCAAGCCAAGAAGTTGCTTGTCCTGCTCTGCTCCTGCACTCAGCCTCCTCCTCTCACTCTCTCTGGGCACTGAATGAAGCATGGGCTTGATGACTTCCTGGTTGTGATGTCATCAGCATGCTTCAAAAGCGACGCGCTATTTGCGAGTTCGCTAATTGCGATTTCGCTAATTGCGAAATCGCTATTAGCGAACTCGCAAATAGGTATTTCTGTATTTGCGTGTCGCAATTGTATTATGGCTATTTGCGATTGCGAATTTTAGCGAATCGGTAAATATTCGCTAAAACGGTCATGCATTGGAGATAGCGATTTCTAAATAGCGAATCTTTAAAATTCGCCATTTAGGAATCGCTATTTCTAAGTTTGATGCATGTGCCCCACAGACATGACAGTAATCAAGCGCACCCCTACGATGCAACCCTGCCTAAGTGTACCTAAGTGTACCTAGCAAGTGGGGACTGGCACTGACAGGCTGAGGCTGGACGCCTCCTCACTCCTCACTCCCCTCTACAAGAATCCCCTAGGAAAGAGCCAACCCCATTACCTGATGGGATAGAACGAAGGACCCCGTCCATGGTCTCGAGTTGGACACCCCGCAAGGGATGTCAGACTACTGCGTGTTGTAGCTTCTGCAGGCTGGGACCTCATCATCTAGTGTCAGCGTGGAAGCTTCCCCTCTTCCTATCTAGTGTTGGTATGGTTCTTTTATACCATAAAGATAGCCTCAGGTTTCCTTATATAATCAATATGTTGTGAGTACGATTATGTAAATGAGCCTAAATCAATACTTGCATTTTTGCAAAGTAGTTCTTTCGCCCTAGGATGAAGATGACCATGACTTTTGTACAGAGCATGTTAATCCTGTTATGTACGTCATGTGCAGGGACTTTTCTAAGAATCCTCATGCATAATAAATGAGGCTAGTTTCAAGGAAACCGATCCACATTTATTCAGCACATAACTGGGTAAAAGGTCAGTGCTAGAACCATTATGCAGGGCAAAGTAGGACAAATGTAGGTAAAAGGTCGTGTAGCTGCCTAGGCCTAGATTGGGGTACATTGAGGTACATAACACACACTCCTCATCCGAAGGTTGATAAGGTCAACTAATGCTAAAATATGCCTGTTTAAAAAGCATAAAAACATTGTTATAAAACCAATGTCTAAAAACATCTAAAAACATTGTATATGTAAAAGATTATGTTATAATTTTTTTTTTAAAGTTCTGCAAGTCCGCTAAATAGTCAATATACTGTTAGACCAACTGAGCACATCGAAAGCCATGGTGCTCAGTGAGAGCAGAAAAAGTAAAACAAAGCAATGTGTTTGAATTCCAATTTGGCTTGTTTTGGAAAAAAGGCCGAATTGTTCCCATCACACGGAGAGCCACATGTTTATGTGTCCTGTGTGGAAGACTCAACATCACTGTCGCTTTCATCCACAGACAACAGTCCCCGTAACACCTCTTGTATCAGGTCAATGGAGCAAAGGTGATCATCTTCAGTTCCCACAACAGCCGCTGAGGGAACACTCGATACCTGTGAACCTGTTGTAGAGCCATTGTCCGATCCGACAGGAGCTGAAGCAAAGTAGTTCTTTCGCCCTAGCATGAAGATGACCATGACTTTTGTACAGAGTATGTTAATCCTGTTCTGTACGTCATGTGCAGGGACTTTTCTAAGAATCCTCATGCATAATAAATTAGGCTAGTTTCGAAGAAACTGATAGACATTTATTCAGCACATAACTGGGTAAAAGGTCAGTGCTAGAACCGTTATGCATAGCAAGGTAGGGCAAATGTAGGTAAAAGGTCGTGTAGCTACCTAGGCCTAGATTGAGGTACATTGGGGTACATAACACTATGCTTGTTTCTCATCTGTATCTACTGCTTAAGGCAGACAAATACCTGTTTTCTTGTGCATCTTGATGCCCCATTGCACTCTTGAACTGCAATATAAAATTATTTGCCTAAGTCCAAGTAAAGAGACTTCATATTGTATGGCCTGAATTGATATCTGCCCTACAATCAGGATTTATTAAAAACTGGGAGGCAAGAAATAATATAAGGCTTGCATGCAACTTGATGGAGGTGGTCAAACAAAGAAGCAACCAACAGTCCTTCTATCGCCTGATTCGGAGAAGGCCATCAGCAGAGCCAATTGGTCACACTTCACGAAAGGGCTGAATAAAACACAGATGGGCCCTATGATGAAAATGATTATCTGTGCCCTCTTCAAGAACCCCTTGAGGCAGGGCTGTTCTCTCTCAAGTTTGTACTGTCAATGGAACCTCTGGTTCGCTGAATTTTGCTCAACCCATATATCAAAGGCATTAGGGTGGCAGATACATAACACAAATTGACGTTATTCTTTGATGAAATTTTGTACTTCATAACCAATCCTGAATCGTCTCTATGAGCTCTACAAATGGAATTAGACCAATTTGCTGAGGTTTCTCATTTTGAGATTAGCTTTTCAAAATCTCAGGGCATAGGCTTTTTGGACCCACAGAACACAGCCTGTGAACTGTTAACACAAGTGGGCTTTAGTTAGTCCGAGAACCCAATTGGATACTTGGACATTAATTTACTACCTAGAGCAAAAGGTGCATGTGACTAAAACATCCCTCCTCTCCTCCTAGCACCATATAAAGACATGCGTTGATGGGGCAAATTAGAAATACCTTGAATGGGGAGGATAGGGGGTTTGAAAATTAATTTTATGCCTCTTCTGCTATGTGTTCACTAGACACTAACACTCATATTCTCCAAATCAATCGCAACTCAAAAACAAAAATAAAATACTGGATTTTGGGTGGAAAGATAGAGTTCCTAGAGTCACAAGAGCAACACCTTTTTGCACAACAACAGAAAGGGATCTTGGCCTTCTTGACAAGAGTGCATATATCCAGGTGGCCAAACCTAGGCCAGGTAAAGACCGGAATTATAACTCAGACAGTAAGCCATGGATACAAGTAAAACAAGCATTCTCCTAAATTCAATTACATCACATACTAGGGCCACGGACTTCATTTGGAGGTAGTCCGGGGTCGCAGCTGAGACCTCTAGCTTGCTCCTTGCTACTCCTGGCACTTCCTTTGCAACCCCTGGCCTCACAGCAGGCAAAGGCTTTCCCCCTTCTGAGGCCAGGGGTTGTAAAGAAAGTACCAGGAATAGCAGGGAGCTAGCCAGAGTTCTCAGCTGCGACCCCTGACTACCTCCAAATGAGGTCCATGACTAGGGCTCCCTGCTAGAGCTAGACCTAAAACACAAACACACCTCCAAGCTACATCAATTCTTTTAGAATACTGGCAACAGGTAGTAAGAAGGAAGGGCCATTGCCATTGACCCCTAAGATGCATATTCCTGATTTCCCACCAGGTCTGAGAGATCCGGGATTTGGCAATTGGAACCTGAGTAGCCCACTACTGTTGGGGTATTTCTCTGTCAACAGGAAGCTTTTGTCACACGAGATAATCAGAGATAAACTAGATTTATCTATAGAAAACTAATACCTCCTATCTCAGGTATTACACTGGGTCAATTAACAAGAAATATAAGACAGAATGTGCATTTGATATCAGAGTGAGACACAAATGTATCATATGACTATACCGTTACATACAGGAATATAGACTGTTGTCAAAGCACAAATACATATGGGAACTGTGAAAGAGATTTAAAGATGGAAATTCCAGATGCGGACTATAGGAGCAGTTTGGAAGAGGGTGGTCAAGCGCTCCATATGTATTCAACATAAGGAAAATGCCTATTAGCTCATGACCAATTAGTACTTTTCCCCCAAAAAGCTAAAGGCAATTTTCAGGGCCCCAATTCTTGCTGGAAAGGTTGCGGGGAGTGGGGCATTCTGCTTCATGCTTGGTGGTCTTGTACACACAGTCAAACATTTCAGGAAAAATCCTGACACAGTAGAGCTATAACAGGTGCCATTTTACAACTTCAGCCTTTGGTTTTGTTGCTGTGGGATCCAGGAGAAAACAGTTTTCCCATGGACCGCATTGGTAGGGAAGCTAATTTCACATTTGCTGCAAACCGCCAGACTGTCTATCACATAGATGTAGAAAACTCCCTACGATTAATATGTGGTTTGGAAAGATGTGGTCTATCTTTGCAATGGAAAAGTCTCAGCTATTGTACACAACAGGGTATGGCTTCCATTTGTGACCCATATGAAGAGAACTCTGGCGGTGGGAGGTGATCCCACTTTGCTGTCTAATAAACTGGATCCTGAGAAATGGATGTTGGGTGCCACTAGTGGGAGACAGGTTAGTGGTTGTTGCCACAGGTGGCTCTACATCAGTGTCTGATGTACCCAATACAGGGACCTTTTATATGAGCACACAGGTGCATCAAAGCTATCCATCAATTTTGGGAATGTCTGCAGTAAATGTTGACATGTTCACACGTTGACCTATTTTCACCTATTTTCAGTCACTCTTGTCAACTTGCCCTCACGGGTTAACAAAACTGATTAACTAAACAGGTGTGTGAAACTGAATGTAAAGCTACCGAAGACACTGACAATAGTAATTTGGGAAATATGCCTTCTAAATTTCTCAGGAAAAGAAAAGACCTGATTCTGGACAACGGAGGGAAGGGTAACGTCACCTCTAAAATGCTTGTGCTTATTCCCCAGTGACCCTTTCCTAAATCAGTAGACTATATTGAACTTATACTAAACCTAAGGATCAACTCTGTTTTGCTTGTTTCTTAATGACAAGATTGACTGGCTTGTATCACCCAGCTCAATCATGTGTGAAGAAGGATGGTAATGAGTGGGCAGTAGCATATGCGTCTCGTACTCTTACACAAGTGAAAAGGAATTATTCCATAATAGAGAAGGAACTACTTTCTGCAACATGGGCTGTGGAACGGGTCAGAATGTATACTTGAGGGTGGAAATTCAAAGTCTGTACCAATGATAAACCTTTGGTAAATATTTTAAAACCAGGAGGAGGAAAAATTCTTACACCAGGCTTACCACATTTGGCTTCAAAGTTGCAAATGTATCATCATGATATTGTACATGTTCCAGGCAAGAATTAATATGCGGCTGATGGGTTATCACGGTTACCACTGGAATCATGTAACACACATGAAAAGGATGAGACTGGCTGTGAGGTGGCGTACACATGTGACATGCGGTAAGGGAAGAGATGTGGTGAATGGGTTGGAGTTGTCGGAGGTCAAATGGATATATGAAATGGGAAAATATGTAGTGCTTTTGGGTTTAAGGAATTCATTGTAAATGGATGGCCATCGGAGCGGCAATTACAAGGGTAGTATAGCACATTTTGGAAAGTGAAAGAGAAGTTATCTTTATACAATGGCATTGTTCTGAGAGGAGATAGTATTGTACCTCCTATTGGAATGCGTGGATGTAATGTTAAGTTGGGTCATGAAGGCCACAGTGTAATGCCAAGTACCAGGAGGAAGATAAAAGATAATTTTTGGTGGCCAGGAGTGGATGGAATGGTGGATCGTTGGGTGAGAGAGTGTAGTGCATGTCAATTGAGTGACAAGGTGATTAAACCTGTGGTGGTTCCTTTACGAACAATAGATTTACCTGACGGACCATGGCAAAAGGTTGCTATTGATTTTATGGGACGATTCGCCGTGTTGCCATCTAAGGAGGCGTATGCTACTGTTCTCATTGATTATTATTCTAAGTGGCCGGAAGTACGTATGGTTGGTAGTGTGACCACAGAAGTGGTTATTGATTTTATGGAGGATGTTTTTTCTAGAAAAGGTATACCAGAGAAGTTGGTATCTGATAACAGTGTACAACTCACATCTTGTAAAATGCAATTGTTCCTGGAAAGGTGTGGGATCAAGCATGTGAGGGCGAAAGCAATGGCCAGGTTGAGCGGTTCAATAGAGTGGTCGAAGAGGCAATACAATTGGCACTTAAGTCTGGGTTGGGTGGGAAGAAGAAAGTGCTTTTACTTGATGTTCAAAGTGGAGTTTATCATCGAAAATACCTCCCAAGTTCCTTCCTTTCTGTACTGGCATTGGTAAGGGTCCCATATTCTGAGGCCACCAAATTGGCGACCAAAGGGATCTATTGTTTCCGAATAATAGGACCTCTGTTTTACCAGCGTTTAATTTTGGGCAATTTGTTTTAATCCAATGATCTATTTGGGCTATACAGGAGCTGAATCTATGACCCACTTCTTCCTAATCTTTGGAGATTGACACCACAATTTGGGTGTCATCAGTGTAGGACACTACTGAAAAGCCTAGGGACTTTATCAGTTTGACCAAGGGGGCGACATACAAGTTGAAGAGGGTACAGCTCAATGAAGAGCCCTGCGGAACCCCACAGGGCCAGCTGAATTGTTTTGACGTAAAAATGCCTAAGGTTACATGGTTTGTTCTGTCAGTTAGAAAGTCTTTAAGTAGAGTCAGAGCTACCCCTCTTATTCCCAACTCCATTAGTCGGTTGGTCAAAATGGTGTGGTTGACCATGTCAAAGGCTGCCGAGAGATCGAGTAGGATCAGGACGGCTTGACCACCACTGTCCATGATCCACCTGAGTTCTTCTGAGGCGGTAAGCAAGGCTGTTTCTGTGCTATGGGCCTTTCTAAAACCGTATTGGGAGGGGTCCAGCAAATTGTTACTGTCAATACAAGCTATCAGTTTTTTATTTAGTGCTTTTTCCAGTAGTTTGGCCGGGAAAGGAAGTTTAGAGATTGGCCTATAACTACTCGGTTCCAGGGGGTCAAGATTGCTTTTTTTCAGTAGGGGCAGGATAGATGCCGCCTTCCATTTGGAGGGAATATGTCCTTCCTGTACTGATCACTTTATTCAGGATTTTTGTGAGTTGTTCTTCAAAAACCCATGGGGCTAGGTGTACAATTTTTGGGGGGCAAGGATCTAACGGGGACCCTGATTTGCATGGCATTAAACATTTCAGAACCTGCTCTTTGTTAAGGGAAGAGAACCTATCCAAAATCATAGGGGAGTTGTTCATTGGGGGCATAGATTCTTCGCTGTGATTTAATGTTAAGGAATCGAAGACCTCAATGACTTTACTTTGAAAGAAACTTGCGCGGATAGCACAGAAAATCTTATTTGCTGTGCCATCAGTTTTTGTGATCATTTTTGATCATTTTGTTATTGTGCTAAACAGTTCTTTAGCTGAGTTTTCTGCTAGGAGAATTTTTTCAGTGAAGTACTTTGTTTTCTCTCTTTGTATAAGGGTTTTGTATTGGGCAATGGCTTTTTTGTAGGTCTCTCTATCTAGAGGATCATACTTGGAACGCCATGCTCGCTCTAGTTTCCTGCATATTCGTTTCTGAGCCCTCAGGCACACAGAGAACCAGGGTTCAGACGGGGTACTGCGACAGTTTCTGTACTTTTTCTGCACCAACAGGTTCAGCCCATGTTCCCTAGTACATGTTTCACCAGAGTTTGTACTCAATAATTGACATGTGAGAGTTTCCACCAACGGGTCGAGGTATACATATGCGGTTCATAATTGTCGATATGCTACTTCATTTATGTAAAAACAACCATAAAAAGAAAAGGAAAAAAGAAAAATCGGTTCAACTTAAACAATAACGAAGCAAAGGGGCCTTGTGCAGAGGGGTGAAGCATATCACAGTGTACATATCTTGCGGAAAGGGGAGGCATACCATAATGTAATTTCCCAGGGGAAGGCTAGGAACACAAGGGACATGGGGGGGTGGGGGAAAGGGGGCCTCCAGATACAGTCAAAACCGCCCCACCATAATCGTAAACGTTCGGGGTATAATCTCCCATACAGTATTCATTATTATAGAGATCTGCTCCCAGCGCTATCCCACAGGAGCAGGGAGCATTTCAGCTTAAGTCTCCTCAGGGCAAGGCCCCTACTCAGAGTCCGAACCCGTCCCACTAGTCGCTGGTCCCTCGGGGTTCTCCCAAGTCACCATCACCTCCCTCCATTGGTCGGCAATAGGGTGCATTCTCATGCCCTTAGATTCCTCCCAGCTGAGTGCTCTACCTTCTGCTCCAGCCCACATGAGGACGTCCCTGTTCCAGGTGTCAAACGCTGGTCCCCTCTGGGATTTCCATTCCATCGCAATGCGACATTTCGCCAGACCCAGCGCAAGATCCACTAGCCTGTTCCCAACTTTACGCTTTGGTGGCCTGGGGAAGAGACCCAACAGGCACGTCTGCACTGTGGAGGGCAGCACTCTGCCCAGCACCTCAGCAAGTTTACCAAGCAACGCCCCCCAGAAAGGTTGCAGGCCCGGGCAATCCCATGTCATGTGGCCGAAATCCGCATCAGGGTGTAAGCACCGGGGGCAGCCACGGACCTCCCACCCATGGGTCACATTAAGGCGGTGGGGTGTCATGTAAGCCATGTGTGTGTAATTGAACTGTATATATTTGAGGCGTGTATTGCGGGAAATCTTCTTGGGGTACTGCAAAACCCTTCACCATTACGCATCCGTGAGGGCTCTGTCTCCAATCCTATCCCACTTTGCCCGAAGCCTGTCTAAGGGACGTATGGACGCTGATTGCAGGGCCACATAAAACCATTTCACTAGATGCCCCGCCGTCCCAAGCGTGAATAGGGCATGCAACACTGGGTGAGTCTCCGGCTCGTCTCTCCCCGTATGCCACAGCTGGGTAAACGTACGTGCCAAGGCCTCGTAACACAGGAATTGACCCGGGGGTAAACCACAGTCTTCCCTCAGCCCGTCGAATGAGAGCAGGGATTTATCTAGGAAGCAATCCCCAACATTATCAAGCCCAGCCTCTGTCCAGAGGGCCAGTTGCTCAGCGGTAAAGACGGACTGCGGGTCGCCATGTGGCAGGCCCACGAGGAGCAACATAGGGGTGTACTTAGCAAGACGCCGGTCTCTGCCCTGGCAGCACCTCCAGGCCTGAAAGGCAGTGCGCTGAAGCAAGGAGCAGTATGGGGTGGGCGTCGATGGTATCAGCAATTTCGCCACTATTAAGCTAGGGAGAGAATCCGGAGACGATAGGTACGTGCCATCCTCGTTCACACCCTCTATCCATTGACCAGCCAACATATAGGGGCCGATTCCGATCTCGGCCGGTAGTGCTCCGAATCGGATTCGGATTCACCGGATCCGATTCGGAGCCCTGTTTCCCGACCGAATCGGACGCGGGTCCGGCCGAGCGAGTACGATGCAAGCACCCGCGAAATCGCCGACCGACTCGAACGCGGCTTCAACACGCTCCGACCGACTCGCAGGGACACGACTCGCACCGCGCTCATCGAGACGTTTCCCGGCCGGGTAAGTACGATGCGCGCCGCGAGCGAGTCCGATTGACTCGCGCCATCCGGCTCGACAAAGCTGTCGGAGCCGGACTTTGGGGTCCGCGTCGGACCCCCTGTACGCGTAGGCGCGCGAGTCGCACACAGGGGGGACCCATGGGTCCCCCTACCTGTGCATGTACGCCGCGATGCGCATGGACGCGTACACGCTGTAGGGGCGCCCTTGTCCGCCTCGCACCCATTAAAGTCAATGGGAGCCCGCGTACGCGTTGTGCGACAGGCTCCCATTGACTTCAATGGGAGTCCGACCGAATCGAGTCCGATTGCATGCGAACGCATCGTACTCGTTCGGTCGGACTGCTAGAGTCCGGTTCGGTCGGAATTCTCTCCGGGTCCGGCTCGGTCGGAGAGAATTCCGGCCCGAATCGGAATCGGCCCCTTAATGTTCAAAATTCGGTACTTTGAAAAATCAAGAAATCCCTAAATATGGCTAAAAGACATTCAATACACCAAGAATACCAATCTTAGCTCATACGGTGGTTATAGAATTATCAAAATTAAAACATCACTACAGTACCATATTGCAAAGTTCACACAAAAATACAAATTTTTGTGTGAACTTTGCAATATGGTACTGTAGTGATGTTTTAATTTTGATAATTCTATAACCACCGTATGAGCTAAGATTGGTATTCTTGGTGTATTGAATGTCTTTTAGCCATATTTAGGGATTTCTTGATTTTTCACATATTTCCCCTGTCCCTGACTGGATCCTAGGGGACCTCCCTTTTTGTTTACTTACAAAATTCGGTACTCCCAGGCCACCCTCAGAAGGGGGGTGTTGCAACATCGTAAGAGACACCCTAGGGTGCCCGTCGTCCCACACCAGGTCTCGGAGCAAGGTATTCAGGGGGCGAAACCAGCTGCTGGGCATGAGTACTGGCAGGTTGACAAAAAAGTACAATAAGCATGGGAGCATGACCATTTTAGACAGGGAGACCCGGGACATCACAGGCAGTTGCAACGTACGCCAAAAGTGGACACACACACGTAGCGAGCGCAACACCCTACCCAGGTTGCCCTCCTTTAAGTCATCGAGCGAATGGAATACATTTATGCCCAGGTACTTAAACGTATTTTGAGCCCACAGTATGTCGACCCTCAACGTGTCCGGCCTATAGATAGGGCCCGCTACTGGAAACAGATACGTCTTTGCTTTGTTGACCCGTAATCCGGAAAGGCCTGCGAAGTCGTCCAAAATACGCAGAGCCGTGGTGGTGCCCTCGACTGCGTCCGACAAATATAGTAAAAGGTCATCCGCATAAAGTGAAACCTGGTGCGTCGGCCCTTCGACTTCCAGTCCGATCCCCCATCCTCCCTGGCGAAGCCTCTCAGCGAGAGGTTCAATTGCCAAGGCGAATAGGAGGGGAGAAAAGGGGCACCCCTGTCTGGTACCCCGGGAGACCTTATACTCTCTGGAAATTGTTCTGCCCGGTCTGACCCTTGCAGTAGGCACCTCGTACAGAAGCCGCACCCACCGCACCCAAGCTTCTCCCAAACCCATGCGCATCATAACTTCGAACAGGTAGTCCCACCCTACAGTGTCAAAAGCTTTTTCCAGGTCAACCGAGAGCACTGCGGCCTGGAGTTTGGACGGGGTCTCGGCGTGATAGAGAACCGAGTAGAGTCTGCGCAGATTATAAGAAGTGTTACGGGATGGGATAAACCCATTCTGATCAGAGTGTATTAACGACTTCATGTGTGGTATCAACCTACCGGCCAGCACTTTACTTAAAATCTTTAAATCCATGTTAAGCATGGAAAGGGGCCTATATTCTTTGACCCCTGCTCCTGGCGTCTTAGATTTCGGAAGGGGGATCACCAAGGGTGCCCGAGTGGAACTAGGCAACTCCCCGGCTTCATACGAGTCTGCATATAGCCGAACCATATGCGGTGCAAGCAAGTCAGCGAAACGTTGGTAGAATTCGGCCGGAAGGCCATCCGACCCCGGGGTCTTGCCAGGTGCCAACGCGTGGATGGCGGCTTTAATCTCCTGCAGGGTTATAGGTTCCCCCAGCTCATCCTGGTCCTCCTCCTCCAATACATGCAGGGGCTGAGGCTCCAGGAACTCCCTTACCACCGATCGGGGGGCCATAGTCGGGGCAGCATATAGCTGTTCGTAAAATGCCAGGAAGGCATCATTGATCGCATTCGGGTCGTACACCACCCCACCGGAGTCCAAGCCAATCTGTGTGATGGGGGATCCCCCTAGTTCTGGCTTAATTAACCACGCCAGCAGACGGCACGCCTTACCTTCCTCCCTCTGCAGTTTGTCCAAGTACTCCCTGTGATTATAGCAGCGGAGCCGCCCGATGGCATCATTATATTTCGCTCTCGCTTCCTGCATTGCAACCCGGGCGGCGTCCCCAGTACCCTGAGCATTATCTAAGCTGCGGATGTTCCCTTCCAGCTCCAGTAGTTCCCGGTGGAGTTCTCTATAGGCACCCGCCGCCTGCCCCATGCAATGACCCTGCACTACCACCTTGAATGCCTCCCATTCCACCTGTACGGAGGAAGCTGTGTTGGCGTTAATGGGGAAATATGTATCTAGGAGTGTGTGCAGTGACGTGTGGAAAGGGTTATCCTCAAGTAATGCCAGGTTAAGCCTACAGGTAGGGATCGGGGGGCATCGTCCCAGTGGTTGATGAATCATTACCAACGGACTGTGATCCGACAGGGTACGCCCTAGGTATTCAGTGTGTTTAATAGTACTATTAAAGGCAGGGGAACACAAAAACAGGTCTAGTCTAGTATGCACTTGATGTACCCGGGAG
Organism: Calotriton arnoldi; assembly: GCA_963921515.1. Taxonomy (NCBI): domain Eukaryota; kingdom Metazoa; phylum Chordata; class Amphibia; order Caudata; family Salamandridae; genus Calotriton; species Calotriton arnoldi. The sequence goes on from CAWUFW010012553.1 coordinate 52,146, forward strand.
AAGAAAGAGAACTCCCTGTGGCCCCCGCGCTGCAGCCTCCACGTGTCTTTGAGTCCCGAATGTGTGATCCACGCATTAAACCCTAGAGCTGTATGGCGTGGCTGAGACCCCATTAAGGGAGGGTGTGACCGGTCCACAACAACGTCCGCCACACAGTTAAAGTCCCCCCCAAGAATCAGGTTGCCCCTCAGGCTATCTGCCAATACAGCCGAGAAAGAATCCAGGAAGCCTACCTGGTCGTGGTTAGGTGCGTAGATGTTCCCAAGGGTGACCTCCTGTCCCGCCAGCCTCCCTACGACCAGTGCATATCGGCCTCCCACATCCAGCCATGATCGTTCAACAGCGAAAGGGACCCCTGGCTAAACGCAGATCAGCACCCCCCTAGCAAAGGCCGAATGGGTAGTTGCAAACACCTGGCCCCTCCACCTCCACTTCAACCTCCCAGCCTCCTCACTACTCAAGTGTGTTTCATGTAGGAATGCTATATGAATGTCCCTGCGTCGCAGGTACGAATAAATGTTATGGTGCTTTGCCATAGACCCCATGCCCCTAATGTTCCATGTTAGGAACTGTAGTACACTCTGAGTCTCTGCCATTCCCAATGAATACCGGTAGGAAACACTGCGAAGAGGAGCCCCCCTCAACGCCCTCCCTCATCTCATAGCTACCCACCCCTCTGCAAGCAAAAAAGACCAAGTACCCAACAAAAAAAAACAAAAAAATGAAAAGCAATGGGCAGACTTGATGCCCACAAAGTATATACAACAGGTCTCGAAGCTCGATCTAAAAATGGAGTCGAAGCCTGAGGCCTAGTTAAGTGTAAGCCATAAAAAAATTGAAACATATCAGAATGATTTTGTTTCAATTGTAATAGCTCCAGGTTAATGCATATATAATTCAAATGTGGACAAACGTCCACAAGTTACTACAAGTAATTTTGGTGAAAATCTCTATTGAGTTGGAAATCTATCTACGGGAAAGTATTGGGAAATGTATTAAATCCTATTTATTTAAAAACATAAACATATCTTTGGGCATGGCCAGTGTTTTCAAAATGGCAGGTATGTTCTAAAAGAGCTCTGCCAAGTTGCCCCACTTATCCGACATAATCCTGTTTCCAACCGGCCTTTGGTGAAAGGGAATGACACTACCCGCTGTCTAAACACATCTCTGAGCTGCTGGTGCTGACTGTTTTGCTGAGGAGCCGCCTGCAGCCCCCCCAGCTGCCACTGCTATGCTGCAGCTATCCCAAATCCTGGCACGCCTGCCCTACTGGTGGGTTGCGGCCCTGAGGCTGGGGGATCAGCACTGAGAGACCGGCCGTGGCTGGGGGCAAAGAAGCCAGGAAAGCCACACCATGGATCAGGTGACCGCAGCGCTGCCTGGGGTATGACCTGGGAGACACTGGAGGTCCATCCAGGAGACTCATCGACTTAGGCCCCTACAGGTGAGTGGGGTGTTTTGCGCAGCTGTGGTCACAGCCTGGACTTTGGCTTGGTCTGACCTTGGCGGGGCCCTGGGGCAGACCACTGGCCATGAGAAGCAGTGTGGAGTTCTATAATCTACTATGCTGCTGATGGCCCCCACCCAGCCCACTTAACAATCGGCCCTATGTGGCATGTGGGGGAGCACCTGTCAGTGGGGCCTGCTATCCCTGTGTGTAGCAGTTGGGGGCACCGTCAATCCTCTGGTGCAGCCCCCGGCCAACTGAGCTTGTTGAAATGTCTCGACTCCCTTGTTGGGAAAGACTCATAAGGGAGCAAGCTGCTGGCAAGCTGTGGAGTCACTGGAGCTGCACTACCCAGACCGTCCTAAGCAGCGAGGAGAGCTGCCACTGCCCTGCTCCTTTGAACAGCCTACCTGGTGCTGCAGTGAAACATGGAACAGATCAGGACACTGCCTCCATGGGTGAGCTGTTGATTCTGTCACACTCACTAGTTTGCTTTGCCCCCCCGCGAGCTGCGAGGACCTGGAATCTTGGTAGCCACAGGGAAATCCTCACTACCATGGACTGGGATCACTCTTCCCCTTTCCCCATGCACATGGGCCCAGGGGGCTGCTGATGACATGCAAGAGAAGCACCTGAAGGAGGGACCTGAGGCCCCTGCATGGCTTTACCGACAGCCTGCGAGGCACTCCTTGGGCCACAGCCAGGCACCTGTAACTGCATGCAGATAAGTGTGGAGTTCACAAGTAGAGGAAACTTAGGCGGTGTAGCAGGGAGCGGACCACCTTCCCTTGATCTTGGGTTGGCCCTGAGGTGCTGGCATGCGGGCCCACTACACAGATTGACTTGAACCTGTTCTTGCATTGGGTCCATCCGCACAATGCTTCACGATGAGCCGACTCCGTTTAGGTGACCCAACCACAAAACCATCTGTTAAGGTCGCAGCAGAGACTGGTGATTCTGCAACCATGGGACCCCTTGACTGCTCCTTGTCCCTAGAGGGTAAGTTTGACGTTGTCTTTAACCGTGGGCAATGAACTCCACTCTGCCAGCGGAGGGTGCAGGGATTTGTTAATTACGCATTACATTGAAATCACGTAATTCATGTAATAATTCTGATCCGCCACGTAGCGGAGTTAGCTACTGCACCCACAACCATTTATTAAAACAACTTTACCTTTACATGCTAAAATGCATATAACCAATTCACAAAAGTGAACTTTGAAAAATATACCAGGCAATGAGAGAGGTGATGATTTTGGGGTCACCCCTAACCTAGCGGGAGGACAACCAGATGCCTTGAACACAAAGAGCATATCATGCTGAACGATTCGGTAGTGGTCCCATCCTCCTAGGACCACCCCAAGCAAAGTTATGGGCAAAATACAATGCCAACCAAAGGCCCAGCAAAGCATTATGGGGCGAGATTCTAGTGTGCAGTGAATATTATAGTATTAGCTCTCAGCTGAGCCTGAGAGCCTGCCCCTTGAGGAATGTTTTGATATTGGATACTATAATATTCACTGCACTCTAGAATATCGTCCCATAATGCTTTGCAGGGCCTTTGGTTGGGATTGTATTTTTGCCCATAACTGTGCTTGGGGTGGTCCTAGGAGGATGGGACCACCACCGAATCGTTCAGCATGATGTGCTCTTTGTGTTCAAGGCATCTGCTTGGTTCTCTCCCTAGGTTAGGGAGGACCCCAAAATCATCTAGACTATACCTACCCACAGATCAGGGTGGACTTGCGATGCCAAATTTCAAGCACTACTATCTTGCATCCGAACTCCAGTGGGTAGCCAAATGGCTTGCAGGCCTACAGCTTGCAGGCACAGCGTCGACGCCGCTGGCGTGTAGTTTGCTGGATGCCCTGCATATGCTGCACACAAGCGCCAGTACCTGAACCCTTACTTCTGGGAATGGCATACATGGGCCCAGGAGGAGAGTGCCACATTGCACCAGGAAGAAAGTTTAGGGCTAGGCAAATAACCCATAACAACCAACTGGGACGCTATCCTGGTTGATTTAAAATCCGTTATCCAGCAAGCCCTACACACCCACACAGGCTCACCAACACAAAGGGCGGGGGCAGTAGCTAACTGAATGGTTGACTGATCACCAGATGTGTTTAGGGAGAGTATTGCTTACCGCACACAAGGATCCAGGACAATATATGGCCATTGCACCTCAGTGTGTTATGTTCTCACTTGTCTAACACATGAAGTGTGGCTGACTGATGGGGGCGGGGATGGGCTAAGGTTCTTTTGATGTTTGGGTATAGTTTCTATTCAGCCAATCTGTTTATCACTGGACACCCAAGCGGCCTTATCACCAACCTGCTGTGCCTGCAGTACACTAATTATTCTACACAGGATAATCTGGATATCTCTACAGACTGCTGCATATCCACTTCCTCTTGATGCGGCTAACGTCTGCATTGTATAACTCACTGAACACTACCAAACTGATTTCTGTGTGCCTCATATTACCTGCTTTCATGTACGCCAAGTTGCCGGTTGTACAAACTACATACATATTGTAAAAACAAAATCAATATACAGATTCAGACGAATAAAACCATAAATATATCTTATTTCAAATATAAATGTAAACTAAATGAAAATAATTCAAATTAACCTTGAACTAGCAAACTAAAAAGTTAGAGCAAATTAACACTTCAAATAAATTTTTATTCAATATTAAAATCATGCAAATCTTATAATTTGATTGATAAATATTAATTGTTAAAACTATTTTTTTAACATTACCCAAGTTCACTAACATTTTTATTTTTATTTAATGTATAGTGAATCTGGTTAAAAGTTAAGTAATTAATTAACTTAAATACTTGTTAGATTTGTAAAAATAAGCAAAAAATGTTATTTTATTTTTTTGTAAATATATATACATTTACTAAAAAAACAAAGGTTTTGTGTATATATATATATACCCGCTCCCCATCAGAAAACAGGTCCCAACATGCTCGGGTTCTTAGTTAATGGTTTATTGCGGCTTGAGGTAACGCGTTTCAACCGTGCCTACGGTCTTCTTCACAACAATGCCCGATCGCCATTTTCTGTTTTAAATACTGTTTCTGAAGCCCTGAGCCTGAATAAATGCACAAATAAATAAATAAATTCCTCTATTGAAAAACCGTGCTTAAATCTCTCTCTCACCCTGGGTGTTTACATCCTCTGGAGCAGAATTGGATACTACTTGAGTGTTGTCAGTGCTTTAACATAAGTTTGCAGTGATTTCATTTCTTTTAGTGCCCCAAATAGCACTACTGTACCTCTCAGGATTAGGACTTCATATTGATCACATAACAACTGTGCATTATTGTTACCCTAATTTGGTCCTCTATATAAAGTGCATAGTGCAATGCAATCTTCCCCCATTATTTACTGCTAATCATTGTTCAAGATGCTTTACATCAAGAGCAAGTGGTCTGACTACCCAAGGTCCTTCACATCAATGATAACAACCCCTCGTAAGGTTAAATATCGGACAACTGTGAACATAGTTCCCCCATGCACTTTGTATCATAAATATATAAATGTATACAGAATAACTATAAAGTGCACATTCCTTATTCAACTCTCTCCATTTATGATATACTCACGAATGCTTAATAACAAAGTCAGACTAAATACATGAGCTCAAAACTCAGAATAAAGTGCAGAGTGCAGTCTTTTTGATGCTAAAGTGCCATGCGCAAAACTATCTTTGACTGTCAATATGTGAATTGTAAACCCATCTTATGAGAAAGTGCCATGTGCTTCTTTCAAGTATTCTATACAAAAAGGAAAAATGCCCCACAGTGCAATGTGATTGTTGTCCATCCCTTCTGCCCCTTCTTAGACTTCTTTCTCACATTATAAAGTGCCATGTGCTCAAAACTAAAACTAAGGGGCCGATTCCGATTCGGGCCGGAAAACATACCGACCGACTCGGTACGGGAATATAGTCCGACCGACACGTACCGGCGCTGCCCGACCTGCGTAGTACGATGAAATGCATGTGAATCACGACCGACTCGTACGGAACACAAGCCGAACGACCGAACCGCACGGAAACAAGCTATCCGGCCGGGAAACCACGCGAATCGAACCGACCGACACACACCAGGAATGAACCCGACCGAAACGTACCCGCGAAATCCGACCCGCGCAGTACGATGCAATGCGTGTAAAACCAGACCGAGTCGCACGGAGCCCAAGCCGTACGACCGACACGCATACAAAACCCAGCCGAAGCAACCCAATACTCCGCGACCGACGCGTACACCGCACATGAAACCTAGCAGAAACACAGCGTGAACGACTCGGAGAAGCTCGCACGAGACAACTGCAGCGTCCTACCCGGTCAGAAGAACGTCTCCTACATGCACAAAAAGTACAAAGGGAAAAATACAAAAAAAGGGCCAAACAGGCAATTACAAAGCCAATAAATACTGGGGGGGGGAAACATGGAACAAAGACACACCCACAACTCCACCCATATAAAGGCCACAAATCCCTACCATGATCCTTTGCAAATTCAACTGACCTGCCAGCACAGAACACCATCAGACAGCAACCACAGACACACTCACAGCTCATCCATCACACAAGCCACACACCATTAGCACCTCAACAAATAGCACCCTCACATACACCCAGCAAAACCGACACTCACACACCCTCACTTGCACATACACACACACATCAATAACCACCACCACCCATCACCATGCCCCCAAAGAAGAATCCAAAGTTCCTAGACAGTGAATTGGAAGTCCTGGTAGATGAGATCCTCAGGGTAGAGCAACAGTTATTTGGTACATTGGTTCAACAGCCCCCCATGTCGCAGAAAACCAAGATGTGGGAGAGGATCGTCGACAGGGTGAACGCACAATCACCTTGTTTGCGCACAAAGGAAGACATCCAGAACAGGTGGTATGATGTGCGCAGGAGGGTCAAGGACCTACTAAAGAAGGATTACATCTTGAGTCAGCGCACCGGCAGTGGCCCTCCTGCCAAACCAGTATACCTCAGGCCCTGGGAGGAGAAGGTGCGGGCCATCCTACCACCAGTGAGCGTATATGGACTATCAAACATCCCAGAGCCTGGTGAGTACACAACTAATACACCCAATATTGTGTGACAATACACACACATCACTGTCAAGGTGATAGTCAAACCATGCACCCTTAGCAAATCCACAGCAACCAAAAGATAATCATCCCAAGATGTGTATGTTAGTCAGAGAAACACAATACCTGCCATCTCATAGTGATATGTAACTGTGTCATGACATGTACAAACCTAACAACAAATAGAGCAAGGCAGTGGCACAAATATAACAAACAAACACAGTCAAATATGTTGCCACCACTAGAACACCACCTCACAGAGAAGCTCACTGAAAGGAAGGAATTCTGTGTATGCTGGTGAAGTCAGTGTAGCCAATAGCATGATGGGAGTTGTAGTCACAGATATTGGTCACCCTCACAATTGGCCCATCAACACCACTCTGAACCATGCTCACATCAGAGGGAGTGGAAAAGAACTGACAAGATGGCTGAAACTGGGTACTGCTGTGGGGAGCACAAGGCCCTGCTGGGAACTGGGCACCAACAAACAACAGGATCACACTGTCAGCCATCTTGCCATTGCTGTCACACTCACACACAGTGAAGTCCACTCAAAAGGAAGGAAGTATGGGCATGCTGGGAAGGGGGGTGTAGGCAATAGCATGATGGGAGTGGTAGTCACAGATATTGGTCACCCTCACAATTGGCCCATCAACACCACTCTGAACCATACTCACATCACAGGGAGTTGAAAAGAACTGACAAGATGGCTGACACTGGGTACTGCTGTGGGGAGCACAAGGCCCTGCTGGGAACTGTGCAACAACCAACAGCAGGACACCACTGACTGACATCCTGAAAGCCAACTTGCACTCCCTGCAATGGAAGCAAGTTCCATGGTGGGATATCTGGCTGGGTGGGAAGGAGGACTGACAGCTCTGACCATAGTTACCAGCAGCTTTACTCACACACCCCCTTAACACAAACTCCACACAACTCACCTGGGAGAATGCATTGCCTCACACTCTAATTAAATATCCCACAAAGAACTACCACACTGGGTTATGCTGTGTGAAGCACAGGGACACCTTTGGGACTTGTAGCCAAACAAACGCCAGGACAACACTGTCAGCCATCCTGTCAGCACAGGCACACTACCCCACAGGGAAGCAGAGTCAAAAGGAAGGAAGTATGGGCATGCTGGGAAGGGGGGTGTAGGCAATAGCATGATGGGAGTGGCAGTCACAGCTCAAGATCCCCCACCCACATGGCCCAGCAAGCTCACACTGAAGCATGCACACCTCACAGGGAGTGAAAAGCCACTTCAAAGATGTCTGACAATGGTGCTCTGTTGTAGGGAGCACAAGGTCCTGCTGGGAAATGTGCACCAACCAACAGCAGGACACCACTGACTGACATCCTGAAAGCCAACTTGCACTCCCTGCAATGGAAGCAGGTTTCATGGTGGGGTGTCTGGCCTGCGGGGAGGAGGAGTGCCAGCTCCGACTACAGCTACCAGCAGGCCCTTACACACACACCACTTCCACTAACTCCAAACAACACACCTGGGACCGTGCTCTACAAGAGAGTGAGTGAAAAGCCACTTCCAAGATGTCTGACACTGGCCTCAGCTGTGGGGAGCACAAGGCCCTGCTGGGAACTGTGCACCAACCAACAGCAGGACACCACTGACTGACATCCTGAAAGCCAACTTGCACTGCCTGCAATGGAAGCACGTTCCATGGTGGGATATCTGGCTGGGTGGGAAGGAGGACTGACAGCTCTGACCATAGTTACCAGCAGTTTTTCTCACACACCCCCTTAACACAAACTCCACACAACTTACCTGGGAGAATGCATTGCCTCACACTCTCATTAAATATCCCACAAAGAACTACCACACTGGGTTATGCTGTGTGAAGCATAGGGACACTTTTGGGACTTGTAGCCAAACAAACGCCAGGACAACACTGTCAGCCATCCTGTCAGCACAGGCACACTAACCCACAGGGAAGCAGAGTCAAAAGGAAGGAAGTATGGGCATGCTGGGAAGTGGTGTGTAGGCAATAGCATGATGGGAGTGGTAGTCACAGCTCAACATCCCCCACCCACATGGCCCAGCAAGCTCACACTGAAGCATGCACACCTCACAGGGAGTGAAAAGCCACTTCAAAGATGTCTGACACTGGCCTCAGCTGTGGGGAGCACAAGGCCCTGCTGGGAACTGTGCACCAACAAACAACAGGACCACACTGTCAGCCATCTTGCCATTGCTGTCACACTCACACACAGTGAAGTCCACTCAAAAGGAAGGAAGTATGTGCATGCTGGGAAGGGGGGCCTAGGCAATAGCATGATGGGAGTGGTAGTCACAGCTCAACATCCCCCACCCACATGGCCCAGCAAGCTCACACTGAAGCATGCACACCTCACAGGGAGTGAAAAGCCACTTCAAAGATGTCTGACAATGGTGCTCTGTTGTGGGGAGTACCAGGCCCTGCTGGGAACTGGGCACCAACCAACAGCAGGACACCACTGACTGACATCCTGAGAGTCAACCTGCACCCACTGCAAGTGTGGCATGCTTCATGGTGGGATAACTGGGCTGGGGGGAGAAGGAGGTCCGGATGTCAACCAAATACCACCAATGCTGGTCATGCACACACCTCAACATCCACATTGAAATGCATCAGGTTGGCAGGACAATGAGCCACACCAATATCAACCTCTGAATGTGACAATTAGAAAATGCAATGTACAGGGCCGCATCCAGAGGTACAGTCACAACTGTCATGTGTTTGAACCATTGATGCCTGCAGAAACATAACATACATTGTGTGTCTCTTCCAAAAACAGGTAATGATGGGGAAACAGCAGCAGATGAGGAGGAGTCCCTGTCCCAGGCTCCGGGGGACCCTAAGCTCTCTGGTGTGGAACTGCCTCTGCCCTCATCGGATGGCGAAGACCAACCTGGCACCTCCGGTGTGAGTCATCATGCAGCACCAGCAGGACCACCATCTGCACCCCCTGCACCCATTCCTCCAACATCTGCCAACACACAGACCACCCCCCCCGACAAGGACAGACCAAGGACACTGAATGACAACAGCACAGGGACCACAGCCCACCGTGAAGCAACGGACAACAACCCCAGTACCAACCCCCAAGGGGGCCGAGGGTCACCTGTGCGTGCCACGGCAGCTCCCACACATGTGTCCAGGGGTGGTGGGAGGGGTGGTAGACAGAGGTCGCTGTTTGCAGAGGGGTCTGGACTGCATGATGACCCACAACTGGCACGCATTGCTGAGGCGTACCAGAATAGCACCGGAGAGGTCAGCCAGGTAGTGGGGATCCTCAAGGACATTCAACAGCAGCAGGCTGCCCATCATGCCCACTTGGACTCCCACATGTCCCGTGTGGAGACACACATGTCCCGTGTGGAGACACACATGTCTGGCATGGAGTCCAAGTGGGACACATTGGAAGAACTGACAGCGGTGCAGAGGGACATATTGACATGCCTCCGCCAGATTAGCACCAACATGTCCACACCTCCCTGTGTGACCACAACATCTGGTGCCGCAACAACTGCAACTGCCACAGGGAGGGAGGATGACTCTGGTGGAGAGTCCTCTGCACCGCAGCGGCCTGCACGTGAGGGTCCCCCTAGAAAGAAGAGGGGTCGTCCGAGGAAGGACAACTGAGAGGCTGATGGCCATGTACATCCCCCAGGAACCCAACACCTGTTCTGGAAATTCTCCTTTGTGTGCAAACTGTTCACCCTGTCGAATGCAACACAACTCTCCCACATGACATGGGGAGTTTAAGTTGGACTAATGTATCAGATGACTGTGGACTTTACTCAGGACATTTCTGCTACCAACACTTCCAACTCATCTGGGAACTTTGGATTCCAATACCAATGTACAGCACCCACCATCCTGTGCACTATCCTCACACATGTATGTAAATAAACTCACTAATATACCATACTTGCCTCTGTTGTGATTCCAACGTTGTTTTTGTCATGGAGATGATGATCTGCTAAATGACACTGTGCATGCTAACTGCCACAGCAAGTTCAACACCGTCATGTGAGTCATGGCGACGTGACACATATGAGGGAGACACACCACTAGGGCTACACACCACATAGACACCAGGGCCATCTGACTCATCGCCTACACTGATGTTGCCAGGAAATACAGTGGAATGCACAGACACCACACCTATTCAGAGTCTGTGTTAACTAGCCCACAGGTGCAGTAAGCAAATGTCAGTCAGATGTGTGACCACAGACAACGCACATCCCAAAGTGAAGCACAATTTTATTACACATTTGTAACATGTTGTTTCCACTACAAATGCAAGGTAATCCCACGTGGCAGTGGCCACACAGTCAAAAAGTGTAGATTAAATAAAGTCCAGGGGTGTGTGGCACATTACCTGTAGGGAAACGACTGCTGCCACCCTGAAAGCTGAATCATGGTGTCGGGGGATCCAAGTTGACCAAACAACTCTGAAAGCACCCTGTGAAGGACAGACATGACACACAGTCAAAAGCACTGAAGAACAGGACAGAACTGCAATACTCATGCCCAATACATGTCACAAGATACCTACACAAAACCAAGTTAGCATGTCAACACTGTTGGGGAGTACAGACTACCTGTAAGGACACATCGCTGCACGCATCCAGTCAAGTAGCACATGGCCACACTCAAACAGCACCAGAGCACCATCCACACATATCATGCAAACTCACATCATTGACATGACATCTCTGGATACTCACATTCAGCTGAAGAAGTTGGTGATGAGCTGTGTGCGGACATCACCCTCATCATCATCATCATCACTGGCATCGTGGCCCAGGCCAGGATCCTCCACAGGTGGCGGATGTTGGTCATCGTCATCCAGGATGAGAGGCAACTCCTTCCACACTGCCAGGTTGTGTAGCATGCAGCAGACGATGACAATCTTGCACACCTTTGCTGGGGCATATGGGAGGGCCCCTCCTGTCTTGTCTAGGCAGCGGAAGCGGCTCTTCATGAGACCAAATGTCCACTCAAATACTCTCCTGGTCCGACCATGTGCCTCATTGTAGCGCATCTGGGCTGGTGTCACAGGGTTCCTGAGGGGTGTCAGCAACCACTGCATGTTGGGGTATCCGGAGTCACCTACAGACAGACAATTGCACATTAGCTGAGTTGGAAAAGAGGGCGGAATACAACATAGCAGAACACACACAATGGTACAAAGTCAGTACACACCGACAAGCCAGGCACGCTGGTTCTGCATCTGTGACATCATCCTCGGGATGCGACTACTCCTCATCACGTACGCATCGTGTGCCGAACCGGGGAAACGGGCACACACATGTGAGATGCTCATATCTGCAAGACATACCACCAGAGCATTGATCGAATGATAATGTTTCCTGTTCCTGTATGCCTGCTCATGTGCCTGTGGTGGTACCAAAGCCACATGTGTCCCATCAATGGAGCCAATGACATGTGGCATCCTCCCCAGGGCATAGAAGTCACTCTTGACGTCAGTGAGTTGTTGACGTTTAGGGAAATAGATGTACTGGTTCAGGTATCTCAACATTGCCTCCAAAACATCGCGTAGCACACGGCTGAACATGGTCTGTGACATACCACCAGCAGACGCCACAGTGTGTTGAAAGGTACCAGTGGCAAAGAAGTGTAGGGCTGCAATCACCTTCACCTTGGTGGTCAGCGCTGTAGGGTATGGCCGGCCAGGTTGCAAATGTGGGGCCAACCGCACTGCCAATTCCTCAATCAGAGCCCTGTTGAAGCGGTACCGTCGGATGCAGTCACGTTCCACCATCGTTGCAAGGTCAGGGAATGGTCTATGGACAGCTAGTGCCCTGCAGTGCATAGGTGAAGAAAGAAAGATTGTCAGTCACCCCACATATGTGCCATTGACCATACTCAATATCACATGATACATCATTACGAGACACAAGTACCTGATGTGTGTGCCGTTCTGTATGGACATATATGGCACCTACATGGCCAACATCTAACATCACAGTTCAACATGTGTTGACAACAAGTTCCAGGTTGTGCTATGGGAAATCATTAGGATGTGTCACAGTACCCATTTACTGCTGTCACGTTCCAAACACACACCACAGTGACATGTCAGGACAGATGTGCCACAGGCATCACAGCTCATTGACAGGTAGATTCCCAGGGACCCTGTATTGTCACATGGACACTGGCATGACATGGCGTATCATGTACACGTCAGCAAAACAACCATGACTCCCACAGGTAGTGGCCCCTGTTGCCTCTGCAGGACAGACATGGACGTCTGTGACACACACACGCACAACATCAAAGTCCATGCACAAACAACGTGGATGTGGAGACTGTCTCCCATTGTGCACATGGAATCAGAGACATCGGAAACAAAACATGCACACAGACTGTGGAAGGCCATCACTATTGTGGCAATGGGTCACCCTGTGCCCTGTGACATACATACCTTCCCACATGGGACTCAGGGGTATGTGACATGACATACACATACACAACCTGGAAATGTGACCATGCCACATGCTCTGAAATGAACAGTTGCACATCACAGTGGTCATGTGCACAACACACAAAGGATTCTGTCCCCATGAACACGTGCACAGCCTGGGAGTGGCTGCCCCCAAGTGCCACCCAAAAACCACATGTTGACCCCCATACACAGAAAAGGTAATGCAGCCTTACATGCCTTAGGATACAGTGTGGACAGGCTGTGGTGTCGTAGGTGTGCCCCTGAGTCCCTGGCAAGTAAATGTGGCTGGCATACGTTCACCAGTGACAAGCATGGTGACATATGCGAGTGACTTGTACAGGGACGCGTTGTACAGCAATGGACCGATCGGTGCGCACGCATTTGCCATTGCATATGATGTGAACGGGTACGCGTTGTACAGCAATGGACCGATCGGTGCGCACGCATTGGACATTGCATTTGATGTGAACAGGTACGCATTGTTTTTGAAATACGCGTTGTACAGCAATGGACCGATCGGTGCGCACGCATTGGCCATTGCATATGATGTGAGCGGGTACGCGTTGTACAGCAATGGACCGATCGGTGCGCACGCATTGGCCATTGCATTTGATGTGAGCGGGTACGCGTTGTACAGCAATGGACCGATCGGTGCGCACGCATTGCCCATTGCATATGATGTGAGCGGGTACGCGTTATACAGCAATGGACCGATCGGTGCGCACGCATTGGCCATTGCATATGATGTGAGCGGGTACGCGTTGTACAGCAATGGACCGATCGGTGCGCCCGCATTGGACATTGCATTTGTTGTGAACGGGTACGCGTTGTTTTTTGAAATACGCGTTGTACAGCAATGGACCGATCGGTGCGCACACATTGGCCATTGCATATGATGTGAGCGGGTACGCGTTGTACAGCAATGGACCGATCGGTGCGCACGCATTGGCCATTGCATTTGATGTGACCGGGTACGCGTTGTACAGCAATGGACCGATCGGTGCGCACGCATTGGCCATTGCATATGATGTGAGCGGGTACGCGTTGTACAGCAATGGACCGATCGGTGTGCACGCATTGGCCATTGCATATGATGTGAGCGGGTACGCGTTGTACAGCAATGGACCGATTGGTGCGCACAAATTGGACATTGCATTTGATGTGAACGGGTACGCGTTGTTTTTTGAAATACGCGTTGTACAGCAATGGTCCGATCGGTGCGCACGCATTGGCTAGGGCCTGGCATTGCAACAGACGCGTTTTCGAAGCTTTAACGAGTCTGATGCAGTGAATTCAGTTGGCCAGCCACAACAATGTTGCAAATTCATGGGTGTCATGAAGTTTAACTTTTGAAGGATGCTGTGGGCGTGTATAAGTGGTGCAATTCCATGGATTGGCCAGATTCAGAAGATGCAAACGACTTGGACCTATCACTTTGGACACATGGGACAGTATCTGCCTCTGCAGCACACATATAATGCTGGCTGTTCCCCTGAGAGCTCACTTGCCTGCACTACATGCTCCAGGACGACATCTGCCACCAACACTGCTGCTGTCTCTGCATCCTCTGGCTACTGCAATGGCACGTACTGTAGAGAGAGCCCCAGCCTTCAGCGCTGAGGAGAACCAGGCCCTGCTGGACAGCCTCCTTCCACAGTACAGCAAGCTGTATGGGAAACCAGGGGAGCAGGTGAGTGTGCTGTCCACTGCCTTACTAAATGTGCATGTTGTCTGACTAGCAAGACTTCCAGTGTGCACACCACTGGCTAGCATGCTCACTAAGTAGTTCTCACCCCCCAAAGTGTGTAGTTACATGCACTGAACAGGTATAGTGCAGGAACAGTGCATTCCAACAAGGTTTTACTTCCCAGGCAATGATACCATTTAGTAACTGCTGGTAAACTGTTCATAGCCATAGTTGCACTGCCTGTGTACATCATATGCCGCTGTGATTGAGACATGTATATCCAACTGTGTGATGCACGGATATGTTGCATGTGTAGTAATGGCCTTTTTCACTTTGTCATCCTCACAGGTTGATGCCCACCAGAAGCAGGAGATCTGGCTGACCATCGTCCGGGCAGTACGATCCGTGGGGGACTACAAGTGCCGGATCTGCAACTGCCAGAAGAGGTGGCAGGACCTTCGGGGCTGGACCCGGAGGATCGCAAGGGTCCAGCTGAAGCTGTCGCCTCCTCGCAGGAGGGGTGGACACCGGACCCTGACCCCCACATGCTCCGGATCCTGGCGGTGGTCTTCCCTGACCTGGATGGGCAGCTGAAGGCCAGACAGCAGCAAGGAGGGGGTGAGTCCATGACTGCACTGTGAACTTTGTCTGACATGCTATGTGCCCTCCTCTGGCCTGGTTAAACCTCCACAGTACATCAGTCTTGTGGTCCAGGACCCATGTCCCTCAATTGTGACATGCCCACTCCTCATCTGATACCCAGGTGTGGCCCTTACAGTATGGAAATTGTGTCACTTGGGTACTGTGTCCTTGCATTTTGCTTAGCTCAGGGTGGGGGACAGCATTTGTTACCGTACCTTTGTGGTGGGCTTCATGGGTGGGTCAATTGCTTACACAATGCCTGAGTTCTGACATGTAATCTGCGTGTAACTTTGATATGTGTTCCAATTGCTGATCTGACTCACCACATGTGCCTGGGGTATTTGGCACACCCCCATGCTGCGGGTGGGAACAATGTTTGGGCCTCAGGAGTATGTCTATCAAGTGTGTCACACATGCTTAGCCACTTGCCTACTGTCCAGGGCTCATCCCTCTTTCACGTGGAGCAGGACAGTCATGCCTACTCCAGGGCATACAATACACTCTGTACTCCCACTCCCGTGTATCAGCTGACACGTTGTGCTCAGTGAAATGTTCCCTCAGGTGTCTGCCTCTGTGTCATTGTGCTGTGGCTTCGTTGTCAGGACTACTGGGGTGTTTATCGGTTATGGCTCAGCATGCCATCTGAGATGTGACCATGAGAGACGATACTTGGGTGACATATAGGTGTTTGATCACTTGACTGTGCAGACTGGTGCATGCGACTGAGAAGTTCAGGCAGCTGTTTTTCATTCACAGCAGACTGTGAGGTGCTCAGGTTCAGAGAGTTGTGTTTCATGTCTCCCATATGTCCAATTGGTATGACGTGGACAAATAAGAGTTCAGATGATGTGGTGTGGGGGGATGGACATGTGCACTTGTCAGCTACAGAACTTGCATTCCCCATGACCTAGGATTGTGACACAGTGCAGACTGTTGTTGGCTGGCTGCCCTGCCCATGTGACTGGAGACAGTGATGTATGACTTTGCAGGCATGCATGTGCCATGGCATTAAACTTCCTAAGAGTGATCCTGCAGGGGAGTGACATGTGCAACATGCACCCCATTGTGGCATTGACTATGAGGACATGGGTGCATCATGGTGTCTGGTGCTGGTATGCATCACATGCATTTCAAATTAGACTCTGGCCATCCCTTTATCCGGACACCTGTACTGACTCAGTGGCAAGAGATGTGATGTGTGCATGTTCACATACTTCACTGTGTTCCCTGCAATGTCCAATAACTGGGTAGGTGGTGCATGTGTCCACACTGGGGTATTACCATCCGACAGGCACCAGACAGATGGGTGCAAGCTGTTTGAGGGTAAATGGGTGGTCACACCCTTCTGCTTACCGGCTCATGAGAGCACGACCCACACTCTGCTCGTTCACTTGAAAAGAAGGAACAACGGTGTGAAATACAGTGGCACTTTGTTAAGCAATTCAGTAACACCGAGAACTGTTCATTTAATGCTGCTCGTCAACAAATGAGCAGGATGAAAATGAAAGCATCAACAATATTACTAATCATATTTTAAGTGAAGCACAAAGATCTATATAACTATCTATCAGTGAGCTACAGCCTATGGGGCAAGTCTTAAAAGAGGGATCATGAATAGGCAAGCGCCTAGAAGGCAAATCTTAAATAAGAGAGCAAGAACCATCCAAGGCTACACAGTTTAAGCTAGGATAAATGCAATGAACTGGGTGTGGATGAGCTAAATTAGAGAGGCTGACAAAGCCAAAAGGCTAGCAATCAGAAAAGAGCATTACCACCTTGAGAGTAGAAGTTCTAGGCCCAAGATCAGGAGAACGGCCGACCGGGAACCCTCCCCATGCAATGCACTGGTATGAAGAGTTCAGGGCGTGGACATGGGTGCAAACCTTTATATGGCTTAATGCAGAACTCCTACCCACAGTTGACGTGGGCCCTGACGTGGGTCCTTGACCACACGCTTACAGTAACTGTGGAAAGTTTTTTGAAGAACAGAGAAGTGGTATCATGGTGAAAACAGGGGCTTTTAGCAGGTGGTCGGTGCTCTTGACCGCAAACATAAGAAAAAGATAACTTTTACCGTAAGATGCTCAGAAATTGATATTTTATATATTATTTCTCTGTCACGTAGCCGCCTTTTCAGTTTCAGTGGAGCAAGCGTGGAAAGTTTCATAAGTTAAAATTTTGCAAACATTGCTTGTGAGGCCTACAAGATTTGTTGTATTAAAAAATGATAGCATGAGGCAGTGGTCTCTTGGGCCTACATGTGTGTGTGCATCTAAGGAGGTGGGTTTGGGCCTAAGTGTATGTATCTAAGGGGGTGTGGACCACTGTGAGGGCTTGGGCCTAAGTGTATGTATCTAAGGGGGGGGGGTGGACCACTGTGACAGGTACTAAAAGGCTAAAAGAAAAATGGACAGCTTAGGTCATCTATCAGGGCCTGACTGGTGTGGCCTATATGGGAGTGCCATGTTTCATGGGCAGAGCAGAAAGGTACATAGGTCTGTGTTATATGGTAGAACAGAACCCTACTACAAAGGCCAGGAGGGGTGTGAGTGCCATGGTTGACCATCAGACTGATAATTGGCTTCTCCTAATCTGTGTGAGCACTTTTGGCAATGTTCAACTAAGGATGCCAGGGCTGGCTCTGTAATGTGCTGTACTTACTGTGGTGTGTGCGGTCAGTGCAGGTGACTGATGTTTGTCTGTTTCCCTAATTGTTTGCAGATACATCCACGGCCACAGGAGGGGACAGCTCCATGGACCAGGAGGAGCTGCAGAGCCAGACTGGGTCAGCAGCCGATGAGTGGTCGGAGGGACCCAGTGGCACGGAGGGTGAGGGGAGCCACACCGAGGAGTCCTCAGCACCATCCACCTCAGCTGAGGACCACAGCAGCTCAGAGGATGACTCCCTTGTGGAGGCGGGTGTCAGCAGCCACCACACCCCAGCTAGTATGGCTGGCCCCGCCACCGCCACCACCACCACCGCCCTCCCATCGGCTCCCATTCCAGAGGTCCGTGGAGGCTCCCGTGTTCGGGAGCGTGTCTCCTTCGTGCCAGGCACCGCACCCCCTGCCCCTGTGTCCCCTGCTGCCCTGAGTGAGGAGTCTGTGTACTTACTTCGCCAGCTCCATGTAGGGCAGACAGCTATGCTGAGTGTCCTCCATGCACACACCACTCTGTTGACACAGCTGGTGTCGTTCATGGAGAGCATCTCATCTGGCATGTCTGCCCTACAGAGGAGCAATAAGTCCATGGACTCCTCCCTGACGGCAGCAGTGTCCTTCCTCCAACAGTCCCTCACCCCTCCTACCTCTGCCCCATCCACACTTCCTGGCACCCTACCTGTCCCAAGCACATGCACACCTGCACAATCACCCAAACACACAGACACAAGCAGCACAGAAACACCCAAAACAAAGGCAAAACGTGCACGCAAGCATCCTCAGGGGACTGATACCACACCCACAGGGGATGGGGAACAGACACACACACAGGCATCCACAGTCACTCCGCAGTCCTCCAAATCCTCTCCCTCCAAGACCCCTTCCCTTGCCTCACCTGCAACCCCACCTAAACAGCAGCTCTTTCTCTGTGACCTCAGCCTCTTCCCCTCCGATCCAGCTGATCCAGCATACAGGGGGAAGAGGAAGTCCACCCACACAGAGGGAGTGCCCCTCACCCCAGACACCCTCCCCCAGGCACAGACAAACTAAGGCCCCCACACGCAAGTCCCCCCGGTCCTGGAAGAGCAAGACCCCGACACCGCCCTGCAGCTTAACCACACAGTCTCCTTCCTCCATCCCTCAGGCCCCCACAACACTGGTTCCCCCACCACACCCTGCCCCAGGTTCCCCCACCCACAGATACACCATCCCCAAAATGATCCGGCCTTCTCCCCCTACCACTTGCTCTTCCAGCCTCACACCCCGCTGCACATGTTTGTGCCACTGGTGTGGAGACCGTTCCTCCCCTCTGTCCTGCCCACCTTACCTGAACCCCATTCTACTCCCCTGGAGATAGGCACTGCAGTGGAGTCCACTCCCACCCCGTCTGACTTGGGCACTGCAGTGGGGAACCTGTCCACTCCATCTGGCCAGACCACTGCAGTCGTGCCAGCACCCACACCATCTGACTCATGCCCCCCAGTTGTGCCGACACACACCATGTCAGACACCTCCACTGCAGTTGTCAGTGACTCTCCAGCACCAGCCACCCCTTCCCTGCCTCCATCTGGTGAGCCCTGATCCTGTCCCTGCGGTGCCTGGTCTGCCCCCGTATGCCCCTCCGAGGGAATGTCCCTGGTCCGTATCAGTGCAGGCAAGCAAAGGGTGACATCTGCCACTGTCACCCTGTTCGGACTTAACTGTTGGACTGGCCATTGGCCTTTGTCTTTTTCTGGACTTTTCTATTTCACACACATATGCTGAATAAAGCTCCTTTCTGTTCTCTGGTGGCTTTGCTTCCGATGTACATGATGTTGATGATGCTAACCATGCCCTTGCTGCAGTGATGGTGATTTTTGATATCATGAAAATGAAGTGTTACTGTGCAGGACCCCATGTGGTCCAGGGGAATGTGTCCTATCCTGGTGTGTAGCCATGTCATCCTTTGCAGCAATATGAGGGTGTCATGTTTTCAATATTTGCCAATGGGATTTCCTACATTTATTTGCAATATCACATCTGTGGCTTACACCCCTGCACATCAGTTGTGCTTGCCATTGTTCAATTTGTCTATTTCCCTGACTGTGTGACCATCTCCACTGGACATGCAAGTTTGGGCATCAATGGGGAAGGACTCATCTGTGTTATCAGTGCAACTTGCTATACATGTGTGTTGGATCTGTGCAGATGATTTCGGTGACACTCCCATGACCAGGCTGATGTGACGAGAGCCTTCATTTTGTGCTAATTGTTGACTGAGTGACCAAGTGTACTGCTGACATGATAGAGCCCTGCAGAGACAACGTATGGCACAGCTTTCCTTACACAGGAGTGGAGTCCCCTCATGGCAGTGTGTAATTCCGTGACATTGCCTGAGCCCAAGGTGTGTGTTGTGTGAGCATGTCTGTGTGTGTTCACTTCCATTTTACAACGCAGGCTGGGATCCCTAGTGATGTTCCTGTTTGTGATGCTTGCTGAGTTGACCTATGTTCCCCCCAAATCTTCGCACTGGGTTCTCTGGGATGTGGGTGCATGGCACATTACTGGTCATCAGGGTGTCATCCATAGGTGTGTTTGCTGTCAGGTCTGAGTTTGTGGGCAAACGCAGATGAGACACAGTCAGGATTCCCCTTGGCACTTGTTGGTTACACAAGTCATGTAATTTACAGTTTGTGTTAGCTTTCAGTGATTGTGACACGTTGTGTGTGTGACTGCTGCCACTCCTCAGGGTCAGAGCTGCAATGTTGGAAGTTGTCTATGTGTGTTTTTTGTGGGTGACCTTGACTTCTTCATTGGTGTGTGACTGTGTCCGGGATCCCATTGATTGTGGTGGATTTCACGTCATGCCCATGTACGGCGTACTGTGCAGTGTGTCAGACATTCACGAGTCTTGTTGACTGGCCATGTGTGATGGGTTTCTGCACCTTAGTTCCCACCACCACCACTGGGATTGTCATGGGTGCATGTGCAATATCACCAGTCCATGTGAGCTTCACAGCTGCACATTGGTGGAGATCAAGGTGTGTGGTGTTGAGTGTGTGCAAATGAGAGTTGTTGCACGGCTAGACCCCTACCTCCATGTTGGCCTTGGCTGACAGGCCGTGCTGATTGATTTGTGCTTGTGTAGGTGTGATGGTAGTTTGTTGCTCAGGACACATGACTGTGGTTCACAGTGTGAACGACATCTAGCTTTGTCATCACAGTGGGATTATCATGCAGGCCAGGGTCACCACAATGTGGGGTCCCTGGGTGTAGTGCTCTGGTGGGTCTGTCTCTTGCTGTGTTATTTGCTGTTCCTACAAGCTTGTGTGACATGTGTCATTTGGGCTCCCTCTCATCTAACAATGCCTGATTGCCCACATAGGGGAATCCGATCCATGAGTTACTTTTGTGTGGCACTGTATACACATCTGTGTAATTGTGATTCAGGCCTCCTCATGTGTTGTGTGGTTGCCTGGGGACACTGGCACACCCCCCCATCACCTGTTGTGGTTGATATGCAGTGTGAGGCTGCCTGTTTGTGTTTGTGCATCTGCACCACTGCATTGACATATCTTTAGTGTGCCATTGGCTGTATGTTGTTTGGTGGGTTTCCCCTGCTGTCCCTGGGACTCCTAGGTCATCAGTCAGCACAATGATCATGGTTTGTATGTCCCATTGCTGCCATGGTATGGTATTTGTTCACCTGACATCTACAGTCTCCACAGGATATCTACATTTGTGTGTCCATTGGTGCAGATATGTGGGGCTGCATTATGATGGTCACTTCTGTCATTGTGTTATTGACGTATGTTGACAATGTCAGCCCCCATGGGTGATGTTTGTCTGCACATGGCCAAAGGTATATCTTATTTGCAATGCACTGTTTGCCTCACCCAATGTATGTTGCTATGGGACACAAGCACTACTATGCCACAGATGTGTGTGTTGTTCTGTGACCAGGCTGTTTGGCATTTGCAGCTTTTCCCATGACAACACTTACATTTTGGTCACTGTGATGATGGGGTTTTAGACCCCATTGCCACAATGTTCAAAATGTGCTTCAGCTATGGACCCCACACTTACCTTTTGGTCACTGTGGTGATGGGGGTTTAGACCCCATTGCCACAATGTTCAAAATGTGCCTCAGGTATGGACCCCACACTTACCTTTTGGTCACTGTGATGATGGGGGTTTAAACCCCATTGCCACAATGTTCAAAATGTGCTTCAGCTATGGACCCCACACTTACCTTTTGGTCACTGTGGTGATGGGTGTTTAGACCCCATTGCCACAATGTTCAATTGGGCTTCAGCTATGGACCCCACACTTACCTTTTGGTCACTGTGATGATGGGGTGTTATACCCCATTGCCACAGTGGTCATGGTCTGCTTGCATTGTGGAGGCCACACACATTTATGTGTGACACATGTGATAGGGGGTCACATTGTATGCTCAATGTCATGTTCAGTGTTGTAGGCATTTGACACAGACTACACACACTTGTCATGGTGTTGGTGGGATGTATTTTCAGACATTCCTTATGTTGGAGTATGCTGGTTGTGTCATGCATTACCTGTCCTATGTGTAGGGGTGGTGTGGGTGGTAGGCATTCATCCCCCTATGAGTGGGGATGGTGGTAGTTAGTAGGCATCCATCCCCTATGAGTGGGGATGGTAGTAGTGACAGGCATCCAGGCCCCCATGAGTAGGGGTGGTGGTAGTGGTAGGCATCCAGGCCCCCCTGAGTAGGGGTGGTGGTAGTGGTAGGCATCCATCCCCCTATGAGTGGGGATGGTGGTAGTGGTAGGCATCCATCCCCTATGAGTGGGGATGGTAGTAGTGACAGGCAACCAGGCCCCCATGAGTAGGGGTGGTGGTAGTGGTAGGCATCCAGGCCCCCTGAGTAGGGGTGGTGGTAGTGGTAGGCATCCATCCCCTATGAGTGGGGATGGTGGTAGTGGTAGGCATCCATCCCCCTATGAGTGGGGATGGTAGTAGTGACAAGCATCCAGGCCCCCATGAGTAGGGGTGGTGGTAGTGGTAGGCATCCAGGCCCCCCTGAGTGGGGGTGGTGGTAGTGGTAGGCATCCATCCCCCTATGAGTGGGGATGGTGGTAGTGGTAGGCATCCATCCCCCTATGAGTGGGGATGGTAGTAGTGACAGGCATCCAGGCCCCCATGAGTAGGGGTGGTGGTAGTGGTAGGCATCCATCCCCCTATGAGTGGGGATGGTAGTAGTGGTAGGCATCCATCCCCTCTGAGTGGGGATGTTAGTAGTGACAGGCATCCAGGCCCCCATGAGTAGGGGTGGTGGTAGTGGTAGGCATCCAGGCCCCCTGAGTAGGGGTGGTGGTAGTGGTAGGCATCCATCCCCCTATGATTGGGGATGGTGGTAGTGGTAGGCATCCATCCCCTATGAGTGGGGATGGTAGTAGTGACAGGCATCCAGGCCCCCTGAGTAGGGGTGGTGGTAGTGGTAGGCATCCAGGCCCCCTGAGTAGGGGTGGTGGTAGTGGTAGGCATCCATCCCCCTATGAGTGGGGATGGTAGTAGTGACAGGCATCCAGGCCCCCTGAGTAGGGGTGGTGGTACTGGTAGGCATCCATCCCCCTATGAGTGGGGATGGTAGTAGTGGTAGGCATCCATCCCCCTATGAGTGGGGATGGTAGTAGTGACAGGCATCCAGGCCCCCTGAGTAGGGGTGGTGGTAGTGGTAGGCATCCATCCCCCTATGAGTGGGGATGGTAGTAGTGACAGGCATCCAGGCCCTCATGAGTAGGGGTGGTGGTAGTGGTAGGCATCCAGGCCCCCTTAGTAGGGGTGGTGGTAGTGGTAGGCATCCATCGCCCTATGAGTGGGGATGGTAGTATTGACAGGCACCCAGGCCCCATGAGTAGGGGTGGTGGTAGTAGTAGTCATCCATCCCCCTATGAGTGGGGATGGTAGTATTGGTAGGCATCCATCCCCCTATGAGTAGGGATGGTAGTAGTGACAGGCATCCAGGCCCCCATAAGTAGGGGTGGTGGTAGTGGTAGGCATCCAGGCCCCCCCTGAGTAGGGGTGGTGGTAGTGGTAGGCATCCATCCCCCTATGAGTGGGGATGGTAGTAGTGGTAGGCATCCATCCCCCATATGAGTGGGGATGGTAGTAGTGACAGGCATCCAGGCCCCCATGAGTAGGGGTGGTGGTAGTGTTAGGCATCCAGGCCCCCCTGAGTAGGGGTGGTGGTAGTGGTAGGCATCCATCCCCCTATGAGTGGGGATGGTGGTAGTGGTAGGCATCCATTCCCCTATGAGTGGGGATGGTAGTAGTGACAGGCATCCAGGCCCCCATGAGTAGGGGTGGTGGTAGTGGTAGGCATCCAGGCCCCCCTGAGTAGGGGTGGTGGTAGTGGTAGGCATCCATCCCCCTATGGGTGGGGATGGTAGTAGTGATAGGCATCCAGGCCCACCTGAGTAGGGGTGGTGTTAGTGGTAGGCATCCAGGCCCCCCTGAGTAGGGGTGGTGGTAGTGGTAGGCATCCATCCCCCTATGAGTGGGGATGGTAGTAGTGACAGGCATCCAGGCTCCCCTGAGTAGGGGTGGTGGTAGTGGTAGGCATCCATCCCCCTATGAGTGGGGATGGTAGTAGTGACAGGCATCCAGGCCCCCCTGAGTAGGGGTGGTGGTACTGGTAGGCATCCATCCCCCTATGAGTGGGGATGGTAGTAGTGGTAGGCATCCATCCCCCTATCAGTGGGGATGGTAGTAGTGACAGGCATCCAGGCCCCCTGAGTAGGGGTGGTGGTAGTGGTAGGCATCCATCCCCCTATGAGTGGGGATGGTAGTAGTGACAGGCATCCAGGCTCCCTGAGTAGGGGTGGTGGTAGTGGTAGGCATCCATCCCCTATGAGTGGGGATGGTAGTAGTGACAGGCATCCAGGCCCCCTGAGTAGGGGTGGTGGTACTGGTAGGCATCCATCCCCCTATGAGTGGGGATGGTAGTAGTGGTAGGCATCCATCCCCCTATCAGTGGGGATGGTAGTAGTGACAGGCATCCAGGCCCCCTGAGTAGGGGTGGTGGTAGTGGTAGGCATCCATCCCCTATCAGTGGGGATGGTAGTAGTGGTAGGCATCCATCCCCCTGTGAGTGGGGATGGTAGTAGTGACAGGCATCCAGGCCCCCATGAGTAGGGGTGGTGGTAGTGGTAGGCATCCATCCCCCTTAGTAGGGGTGGTGGTAGTGGTAGGCATCCATCCCCCTATGAGTGGGGATGGTAGTAGTGACAGGCACCTAGGCCCCATGAGTAGGGGTGGTGGTAGTGGTAGGCATCCATCCCCCTATGAGTGGGGATGGTAGTATTGGTAGGCATCCATCCCCCTATGAGTAGGGATGGTAGTAGTGACAGGCATCCAGGCCCCCATGAGTAGGGGTGGTGGTAGTGGTAGGCATCCAGGCCCCCATGAGTAGGTGTGGTGGTAGTGGTAGGCATCCAGGCCCCCCTGAGTAGGGGTGGTGGTAGTGGTAGGCATCCATCCCCCTATGATTGGGGATGGTGGTAGTGGTAGGCATCCAGGCCCCCATGAGTAGGGGTGGTGGTAGTGGTAGGCATCCAGGCCCCCCTGAGTAGGGGTGGTGGTAGTGGTAGGCATCCATCCCCTATGAGTGGGGATGGTAGTAGTGACAGGCATCCAGGCCCCCTGAGTAGGGGTGGTGGTACTGGTAGGCGTCCATCCCCCTATGAGTGGGGATGGTAGTAGTGGTAGGCATCCATCCCCCTATGAGTGGGGATGGTAGTAGTGACAGGCATCCAGGCCCCCCTGAGTAGGGGTGGTGGTAGTGATAGGCATCCATCCCCCTATCAGTGGGGGTGGTAGGCATCCATCCCCCTATGAGTGGGGATGGTAGTAGTGACAGGCATCCAGGCCCCCATGAGTAGGGGTGGTGGTAGTGGTAGGCATCCAGGCCCCCCTTAGTAGGGGTGGTGGTAGTGGTAGGCATCCATCCCCCTATGAGTGGGGATGGTAGTATTGACAGGCACCCAGGCCCCATGAGTAGGGGTGGTGGTAGTGGTAGGCATCCATCCCCCTATGAGTGGGGATGGTAGTATTGGTAGGCATCCATCCCCCTATGAGTAGGGATGGTAGTAGTGACAGGCATCCAGGCCCCCATGAGTAGGGGTGGTGGTAGTGGTAGGCATCCAGGCCCTCCTGAGTAGGGGTGGTGGTAGTGGTAGGCATCCATCCCCCTATGAGTGGGGATGGTGGTAGTGGTAGGCATCCATCCCCCATATGAGTGGGGATGGTAGTAGTGACAGGCAACCAGGCCCCCATGAGTAGGGGTGGTGGTAGTGGTAGGCATCCAGGCCCCCCTGAGTAGGGGTGGTGGCAGTGGTGGCTGGTGGAATTTTAAACTGGTGGGGCGTAAGCAGAACGAATCAACGTATGCGAGCAAGCGCAGCGAGCGAGCCCGACGGCAATAAGGGGGGTTTGGGGGGGTTCTCCCCCCGTGAAGAATTTTTTTTTAAATTGGCATCTTTTTGGTGCGATTTTCAGCACTATTTCTGTGATATATGGACTAAAAATTCAGTTCTAGGCATTCATAAAAGAAAACTCATACATTATTTCAGAAAATTTCTGGGTTGCCAAGCAAGTCTGACTTCTGAAGAGGGCTAGGGTACTAAGCAAGACTGCTTTGGCTCTACCCTTTCCAATAGAAAACACTAGTTAGCGATGTGAACAAGTTCAATGGACAAATCTGGGGTCTAGGGAGAGTCCCTCTCCTGAGAAAGAAATTTAAAAAAGATTGGCAAATGGTGCATTTTAAAGCAAATGAATGCAGCGATAAAGCAAGGCTTATTAAGCAGTGGGAACGTATAGTCTTGAAATATTAAACACATTAAAAACTGCCCCGTATCTTCTTGCATTAATTTGTTCAACAGTTACTGTAATATGTAAATTGTTCTGCATGACAACTTTAGCCCTTTAAAATGTATGCTTAGCTTGCCCAGTGTCTTGCACTGCATGCAGCATTAACTTTGGAAAAATATGCTCTAACCAGACTTCGGGAAGCACCCGCAGCTGCTGGCTGTAACCAGTCATATAGAAATATGTGCAGACAGGTCTTTAAGTGAGATGAAAAAAGTGGGTGCTCCCTATAAAGAAACATGCCAAATACATTTCTGTGATTCCCATAGTGTGCCATCAGACCGGTATTTTGGTTTCTCTCTGAGATGTAATTTTATCCAGATAAATGGCACAGCAACTGACATACGCCTAAAGCCTGTCAGTATGATTGGCTTTGTCACTGGGTGTTAGCTGTTTAAGATAAATGAGTAACAACAATTATTTCTTATAAATAATTAACATTGAAAATGTTTAAATTCTGAACTTCTGAAATAGTGAGTCTGTGAATTAAATAGCATTGAGGCCTGTGGAAGGAGTTTTGGCCTTCAATTATGTGTGCTTTATGTTAGATATGTATCCTCTTTTTCTCTGCATATCTTGTCCATCTGCACATCTTCAACCCCCTCTCTTTCCTCTTCAGCATCCTCTTTTCACTCTTCCCCGAATGCCCTTCCTCACATCTGTCACTTCACCGCCCCAACATGCACTGCACTCCCTCAAATATAAGCACATTAATTTCTCTTACTTTTGCCTTGCAAATATTTTGACATCAGTGTACCCCCTTCATACACATTTCCACAGAATTTCAGTTGCAAATGGAATACACAAACATTGTTCTGTGTGCTCTGCAGAGAGGCCAACCCACTGACAGGCACTTTGTTTGGCTTTAGCCTTAGCGCCTGCATGGCATGCTCAAAGCCCCTCATAAACACCTGGCATGGCTCAAGCCTCAAAGTATGCACAGAAAAAAATACAGATAAACAACATTATAAAATAGCTAACTCGTGGGGAATGCAAGATTAAGTAAACATGTAAAATAAGAGGAACTAAATCGCTGAAATGCATTCCCTCGCGCCAAAAAAGAGACATGTAAAGAGCAACTAATGGGCAGCAATGTACAGAGTCAACAATGAGCAATGCGCAGAGCCAACACAGAAAGATACAGAACCAACACAGAACTTTGTACAGCGTTAACAGAAAGCAAAGCACAAGCTTTGAGCAATGTACACAGCAGACACTATGCAATGTACAGCGCCAACAAAGCAATGCACCAAGGCGAAAGCTCAATTTTAAGGAGTCAACGATGTGCAATGCGCAGAGCCAATACAGAGTAACGTACAGAACCAATGATCAGCAATGTGCGGAGCCAACAGTGAGTTCTGCCCAAAGCCAAATGGGAGACATCTGCAAAGTCCCAATGTAGAGAATGTACAGAGCCAAAAATGAGCAATATACAGAGCCAGCAGAATACAACGTGTGGATCCAGCCGAGACCAATGAGTAGAACCAGCACACTACAATGTGCAACGCCAACACAACAGAGAGTAATGTACAGAACCAGAAGTCTGACTGATGTGTCTTTTCCAAACCCATTCCCTCCAGTCACAAAGGGGTGTATCCAGATAGACAACAGAGGCTAGAAAACTTGCAATTAAAACAGAAAAACTCAAGCACATTTCTAAATATTTCATTTTACATGTTTGTAAAACTGTAAATGCTTCTCTTTGTAAACACAACGCACTAGGGCAAAAGAAATTCTCATTATATATTTTTTCCTTTTTTTAACAGTATTGCTATAATTTTTAAGGAACGAACAATAAAATGATACCCAAATGTTTTTGCCTGGTACTTCAGAGTTACAGCAGATCGTGTAATCCAATTCACATGGTAATTCAGAATTACGGGACAAATCAGAATTACAGAGGGCCCCATACTTACGCCCTGACTGTTTTACTCACAAAGTCCTTTCTTTTTTTATTAACTGAATTTTATTGATTTTTGAAGCACGGAACAACACGCGACGTCCTTCAGCACAACAGCACAATCAGTGGTTTAATCTCAAAGCAAGAAAGTTGTTCCAATAGTCAGATCGAGGTAAGAGTTATGCGGCAGTCGTTTAATCTCAAGTTAAGAGTTATGTGGCAGTCATCACTGAAGTGGTTTAAACTATTTTGCTCCAGTGAGGGACTGTACCTCAAGGCAAGAAGCTTGTGGCGATGGTTTAGCCTCAAGGCGGCAGAGCAGAGGTTTAAACTCCGCGCGCAATCTTGCTCCGGCACTGACTGACTGACTGCCTGCTTGCTGTCTGTATTAATCCGCCGCTGCTGTGCTTTGTACGGGTTGCGTACACCAGAAAATCTATATTCTGTAGGGCATCCCAATGACAGAGCGCAAGAGGTAAACAGCCTGAGGCAAGAGAACAGTCTGCTGGGGGTGCCATGCGTCATTCACGTACGCACCGCGTGGATCTCCCTGCAGTCTTCATGCCTATCCTGCACTCCCTGCGTGTATATCCTGCATCACCCTGGGGCCTGACCTGCACCATCCCCATGTCTATTCTGCACTTCCTGTATATGTATCCTGCACAGTTCCCATGCCTATCCTGAACCCACATACGTGTAACTTACACTCCCCGCATGTTTACCCTGCATGTCCACATCTTTCATGCAGTCACTGCATGTACATCCTGCTCTCTTCTCGTGTATGTTTTCCCCTCCCTGTGAGTCTGTCCTGCACCTCCTGGTTGTCAGTCTTATACCTTGTTTATGTCTATCCTTCCAGCCAAGCTGGTCTAAACTCCAATCAGTGCATGGTCATGCTGTAGCTCCTGCATGTCTATCCTGTGCCTCCTGAATGCCTCTCATCCATGATAATCCTCACCTCATGCATGGTCTACTCCGCACCACATGCATGTCTATCCTATCCCCACTGCTTGTCTGTTATGCGCTGTGTGCATGTGTATCTTGGATCCCTGGCGTGTGCATCCTGCAACACCTACGTGTCTAGACTGCACCCCTTGCATTGGCTCCCAGGGGAACCCTGCTCCCGTGTGTCTCTACCTCACGGCCGTGCACGACTGTCCTGCGCCACATCTATTCCATATCTGACAGTACAAGTCTTGTGCCTCTCCATTTCTCTCGAGTCACCCTCATCTGACGGGTGTCTTCGTGCAATAAGTCATCTCCAGCACCCCAACAAACCTACAGATGTCAACGGTTTACCGTTCCCAACATCTGACTTCATCCTCCTCAGAGAGCCAACACGTTGACTGCTTGCCTCCCTCATGGCCACCCTGCACTACCTGCGTATGCAGCCCGACCACAGCAACACGTCAACAACCGCTCTCCACACCTGCTGTGTCTTTCTCACTCATTCCATAACAATCCAACCGCCATCCCTTTCTCTCCCGTTCTCCTCCAGGCACCTTTCCCAGTCGCGCTCGCAATACTCGGGGGGAGGGGGGAGGGTTGCGCGGGGGCCACATGTATGTACAGAGTGAGGAGTTCACCTTCCAGTGGAGGACTACAGCCTCCAGAGCCCTCAATCCCACCACTTTGAAGGAGACTAAAATCCCTGATCCTAATTGCATACAGGCTGCGGTGCCTGGCGAAATCTGAAATGTTCAGTGTGGCTGGCTGGTGTAAGTTTTACTCTCTTTGTTAGACACAACTTTACATGTTCAAGGAGTTAATGGGCATCTCAACACACATCGTCAGAGTTCGTGTGTGGAGCAGCAATCAGGAAGGCAGAGCACAGCAAGGTTGTGGCTTGGTGGGAAGTGTCTGGGTCTGTCTGACACTTCCAGGGTTGGCCTTCTACAGCAGGAATGACACTGCAGCGCGGCGCACCCTCAAGAGAGAAAACTGTGAGTGCAGGCCTTGGAATGAGATGTAACTTTTGCAGTCATCTACGGGGTCTGTGTTACAATGGGGTCTTTATGTCACAGTAGGCGCACAACAGCATGCCGGCCCTAAGAGGGAGGAACGCACCTCGGAAAAGCCACAGCAAAAGTGGGCCTAGTCAGGGATTTCTTGAGCACTCTTCTCACACTCCTACCGGTATTCACAATGAACACTTGACATTTCTCCTCTTAGAGAAGGATGATAGAGAGCTTGGCTTTCAGTAACAGTTGTCATGGGTCTGGCAGGGCGGTGGCACAGGTTTCTGGATTTGTCAGCAGTAATCCTCATGTCAGCACACCAGCAGTTGGGCCTCGGTTCATCAGCTGGCATGGCAGGTTCTCAGCATACAAGCAGTCCACCTTCCTCTCACCTCCAGGTCTCAAAAACACAAACGTCTCGGCAGTCTGGCCCCGATTTGTCAGCAGAGCAGATAATCTCCCTGTCCTTGGTGCAGTCGTTCCTTGCGCGGGTGCAGCACCTCAGCTGGAAGTCAAGGTGCGCCCACTTTAAGACAGCTTAAATCTTGAGAGAGCAAATTGTTGGAATCAAACGGTGATAAACACATGAAACGGCATGTGCTCGGACCCAGTCGCGGCTCGCGCTCCAATACTCGCGGGGGGGGTGTTGGGGGTCACGCGCAGCGCGGGGGAGATTTAAGTAAAGCACCCTTATCAGTCCTGACCCTTATTAAGCAAACTAAACTTACCGGATCCGCGCCGCCTCTGCGAG
Source organism: Calotriton arnoldi (assembly GCA_963921515.1). Lineage (NCBI taxonomy): Eukaryota > Metazoa > Chordata > Amphibia > Caudata > Salamandridae > Calotriton > Calotriton arnoldi. Next base: position 83,692 of record CAWUFW010012553.1, read on the forward strand.
TCCTCCTGGGCCTGTGTCCGATTCCCGCGTTGGCGCCTTGGCAAGTACCGCTTGCTCTCAGCCAATCCAGACGCTGCTCCAGCAGCAGCGCCAGGACTGGCTTGAGCAGTAGTCCGCATGTTCTGTTTAGCGCTTAACATTTTTTGTGACCAGCCCGAACATGCGCACTAGGCTGCTCATTAGAAGAGCAGCATGGAACAATCCTCGCTCCTCTAATGAGCAGCCTAGTGTGCGCATGTTCAGGGCTGGTCGCAAAATGTTTAAGCCCTAAACAGAACATGCGCACTCTTGCTGTGCGCTCCGCCGATCACTGATGTTACTCTGTCCTGTAGTGCTGCCCCGCCCCCTTCTAAGCCGACTGCCTCCGGCTCTGCTGGCTGGGATACAGGGAGTGAGAGAGTCCCGTCAGAGTTTGAGAGTGACGGCAACGCTCAGTGGGGCAACGCCCAAGCGCCCTAATGGACGCACCGCCACTGGGTGGTGGTAGTGGTAGGCATCCATCCCCCTATGAGTGGGGATGGTGGTAGTGGTAGGCATCCATCCCCCTATGAGTGGGGATGGTAGTAGTGACAGGCATCCAGGCCCCCATGAGTAGGGGTGGTGGTAGTGGTAGGCATCCAGGCCCCCTGAGTGGGGGTGGTGGTAGTGGTAGGCATCCATCCCCCTATGAGTGGGGATGGTGGTAGTGGTAGGCATCCATCCCCCTATGAGTGGGGATGGTAGTAGTGACAGGCATCCAGGCCCCCATGAGTAGGGGTGGTGGTAGTGGTAGGCATCCATCCCCCTATGAGTGGGGATGGTAGTAGTGGTAGGCATCCATCCCCCTCTGAGTGGGGATGGTAGTAGTGACAGGCATCCAGGCCCCCATGAGTAGGGGTGGTGGTAGTGGTAGGCATCCAGGCCCCCCTGAGTAGGGGTGGTGGTAGAGGTAGGCATCCATCCCCCTATGATTGGGGATGGTGGTAGTGGTAGGCATCCATCCCCTATGAGTGGGGATGGTAGTAGTGACAGGCATCCAGGCCCCCTGAGTAGGGGTGGTGGTAGTGGTAGGCATCCAGGCCCCCTGAGTAGGGGTGGTGGTAGTGGTAGGCATCCATCCCCCTATGAGTGGGGATGGTAGTAGTGACAGGCATCCAGGCCCCCTGAGTAGGGGTGGTGGTACTGGTAGGCATCCATCCCCCTATGAGTGGGGATGGTAGTAGTGGTAGGCATCCATCCCCCTATGAGTGGGGATGGTAGTAGTGACAGGCATCCAGGCCCCCTGAGTAGGGGTGGTGGTAGTGGTAGGCATCCATCCCCCTATGAGTGGGGATGGTAGTAGTGACAGGCATCCAGGCCCCCATGAGTAGGGGTAGTGGTAGTGGTAGGCATCCAGGCCCCCCTTAGTAGGGGTGGTGGTAGTGGTAGGCATCCATCCCCCTATGAGTGGGGATGGTAGTATTGACAGGCACCCAGCCCCATGAGTAGGGGTGGTGGTAGTAGTAGACATCCATCCCCCTATGAGTGGGGATGGTAGTATTGGTAGGCATCTATCCCCCTATGAGTAGGGATGGTAGTAGTGACAGGCATCCAGGCCCCCATAAGTAGGGGTGGTGGTAGTGGTAGGCATCCAGGCCCCCCCTGAGTAGGGGTGGTGGTAGTGGTAGGCATCCATCCCCCTATGAGTGGGGATGGTAGTAGTGGTAGGCATCCATCCCCCATATGAGTGGGGATGGTAGTAGTGACAGGCATCCAGGCCCCCATGAGTAGGGGTGGTGGTAGTGTTAGGCATCCAGGCCCCCCTGAGTAGGGGTGGTGGTAGTGGTAGGCATCCATCCCCCTATGAGTGGGGATGGTGGTAGTGGTAGGCATCCATCCCCCTATGAGTGGGGATGGTAGTAGTGACAGGCATCCAGGCCCCCATGAGTAGGGGTGGTGGTAGTGGTAGGCATCCAGGCCCCCCTGAGTAGGGTGGTGGTAGTGGTAGGCATCCATCCCCCTATGGGTGGGGATCGTAGTAGTGATAGGCATCCAGGCCCACCTGAGTAGGGGTGGTGTTAGTGGTAGGCATCCAGGCCCCCCTGAGTAGGGGTGGTGGTAGTGGTAGGCATCCATCCCCCTATGAGTGGGGATGGTAGTAGTGACAGGCATCCAGGCCCCCATGAGTAGGGGTGGTGGTAGTGGTAGGCATCCATCCCCCTATGAGTGGGGATGGTAGTAGTGGTAGGCATCTATCCCCCTATGAGTGGGGATGGTATTAGTGACAGGCATCCAGGCCCCCTGAGTAGGGGTGGTGGTAGTGGTAGGCATCCAGGCCCCCTGAGTAGGGGTGGTGGTAGTGGTAGGCATCCATCCCCCTATGAGTGGGGATGGTAGTAGTGACAGGCATCCAGGCTCCCTGAGTAGGGGTGGTGGTAGTGGTAGGCATCCATCCCCCTATGAGTGGGGATGGTAGTAGTGACAGGCATCCAGGCCCCCTGAGTAGGGGTGGTGGTACTGGTAGGCATCCATCCCCCTATGAGTGGGGATGGTAGTAGTGGTAGGCATCCATCCCCCTATGAGTGGGGATGGTAGTAGTGACAGGCATCCAGGCCCCCCAGAGTAGGGGTGGTGGTAGTGGTAGGCATCCATCCCCCTATCAGTGGGGATGGTAGTAGTGGTAGGCATCCATCCCGCTGTGAGTGGGGATGGTAGTAGTGACAGGCATCCAGGCCCCCATGAGTAGGGGTGGTGGTAGTGGTAGGCATCCAGGCCCCCCTTAGTAGGGGTGGTGGTAGTGGTAGGCATCCATCCCCCTATGAGTGGGGATGGTAGTATTGACAGGCACCCAGGCCCCATGAGTAGGGGTGGTGGTAGTGGTAGGCATCCATCCCCCTATGAGTGGGGATGGTAGTATTGGTAGGCATCCATCCCCCTATGAGTAGGGATGGTAGTAGTGACAGGCATCCAGGCCCCCATGAGTAGGGGTGGTGGTAGTGGTAGGCATCCAGGCCCCCATGAGTAGGGGTGGTGGTAGTGGTAGGCATCCAGGCCCCCCTGAGTAGGGGTGGTGGTAGTGGTAGGCATCCATCCCCCTATGATTGGGGATGGTGGTAGTGGTAGGCATCCAGGCCCCCATGAGTAGGGGTGGTGGTAGTGGTAGGCATCCAGGCCCCCCTGAGTAGGGTTGGTGGTAGTGGTAGGCATCCATCCCCCTATGAGTGGGGATGGTAGTAGTGACAGGCATCCAGGCCCCCCTGAGTAGGGGTGGTGGTACTGGTAGGCGTCCATCCCCCTATCAGTGGGTGTGGTAGGCATCCATCCCCCTATGAGTGGGGATGGTAGTAGTGACAGGCATCCAGGCCCCCATGAGTAGGGGTGGTGGTAGTGGTAGGCATCCAGGCCCCCTTAGTAGGGGTGGTGGTAGTGGTAGGCATCCATCCCCCTATGAGTGGGGATGGTAGTATTGACAGGCACCAAGGCCACATGAGTAGGGGTGGTGGTAGTGGTAGGCATCCATCCCCCTATGAGTGGGGATGGTAGTATTGGTAGGCATCCATCCCCCTATGAGTAGGGATGGTAGTAGTGACAGGCATCCAGGCCCCCATGAGTAGGGGTGGTGGTAGTGGTAGGCATCCAGGCCCTCCTGAGTAGGGGTGGTGGTAGTGGTAGGCATCCATCCCCCTATGAGTGGGGATGGTAGTAGTGGTAGGCATCCATCCCCCATATGAGTGGGGATGGTAGTAGTGGTAGGCATCCAGGCCCCCATGAGTAGGGGTGGTGGTAGTGGTAGGCATCCAGGCCCCCCTGAGTAGGGGTGGTGGTAGTGGTAGGCATCCATTCCCCTATGAGTGAGGATGGTGGTAGTGGTAGGCATCCATCCCCCTATGAGTGGGGATGGTAGTAGTGACAGGCATCCAGGCCCCCATGAGTAGGGGTGGTGGTAGTGGTAGGCATCCAGGCCCCCCTGAGTAGGGGTGGTGGTAGTGGTAGGCATCCATCCCCCTATGAGTGGGGATGGTAGTAGTGACAGGCATCCAGGCCCCCCTGAGTAGGGGTGGTGTTAGTGGTAGGCATCCAGGCCCCCCTGAGTAGGGGTGGTGGTAGTGGTAGGCATCCATCCCCCTATGAGTGGGGATGGTAGTAGTGACAGGCATCCAGGCCCCCATGAGTAGGGGTGGTGGTAGTGGTAGGCATCCATCCCCCTATGAGTGGGGATGGTAGTAGTGGTAGGCATCTATCCCCCTATGAGTGGGGATGGTAGTAGTGACAGGCATCCAGGCCCCCCTGAGTAGGGGTGGTGGTAGTGGTAGGCATCCAGGCCCCCCTGAGTAGGGGTGGTGGTAGTGGTAGGCATCCATCCCCCTATGAGTGGGGATGGTAGTAGTGACAGGCATCCAGGCCCCCCTGAGTAGGGGTGGCAGTAGTGGTAGGCATCCATCCCCCTATGAGTGGGGATGGTAGTAGTGACAGGCATCCAGGCCCCCCTGAGTAGGGGTGGTGGTACTGGTAGGCATCCATCCCCCTATGAGTGGGGATGGTAGTAGTGGTAGGCATCCATCCCCCTATGAGTGGGGATGGTAGTAGTGACAGGCATCCAGGCCCCCCTGAGTAGGGGTGGTGGTAGTGGTAGGCATCCATCCCCCTATCAGTGGGGATGGTAGTAGTGGTAGGCATCCATCCCCCTGTGAGTGGGGATGGTAGTAGTGACAGGCATCCAGGCCCCCATGAGTAGGGGTGGTGGTAGTGGTAGGCATCCAGGCCCCCCTTAGTAGGGGTGGTGGTAGTGGTAGGCATCCATCCCCCTATGAGTGGGGATGGTAGTATTGACAGGCACCCAGGCCCCATGAGTAGGGGTGGTGGTAGTGGTAGGCATCCATCCCCCTATGAGTGGGGATGGTAGTATTGGTAGGCATCCATCCCCCTATGAGTAGGGATGGTAGTAGTGACAGGCATCCAGGCCCCCATGAGTAGGGGTGGTGGTAGTGGTAGGCATCCAGGCCCCCCTGAGTAGGGGTGGTGGTAGTGGTAGGCATCCATCCCCCTATGAGTGGGGATGGTGGTAGTGGTCGGCATCCATCCCCCTATGAGTGGGGATGGTAGTAGTGACAGGCATCCAGGCCCCCATGAGTAGGGGTGGTGGTAGTGGTAGGCATCCAGGCCCCCCTGAGTAGGGGTGGTGGTAGTGGTAGGCATCCATCCCCCTATGGGTGGGGATGGTAGTAGTGACAGGCATCCAGGCCCCCCTGAGTAGGGGTGGTGGTAGTGGTAGGCATCCATCCCCCTATGAGTGGGGATGGTAGTAGTGACAGGCATCCAGGCCCCCATGAGTAGGGGTGGTGGTAGTGGTAGGCATCCATCCCCCTATGAGTGGGGATGGTAGTAGTGGTAGGCATCTATCCCCCTATGAGTGGGGATGGTAGTAGTGACAGGCATCCAGGCCCCCATGAGTAGGGGTGGTTGTAGTGGTAGGCATCCAGGCCCCCCTGAGTAGGGGTGGTGGTAGTGGTAGGCATCCATCCCCCTATGAGTGGGGATGGTGGTAGTGGTAGGCATCCATCCCCTATGAGTGGGGATGGTGGTAGTGGTAGGCATCCATCCCCCTATGAGTGGGGATGGTAGTAGTGACAGTCATCCAGGCCCCCCTGAGTAGGGGTGGTGGTAGTGGTAGGCATCCAGCACCCTATGAGTGGGGATGGTGTTAGTGGTAGGCATCCATCCCCCTATGAGTGGGGATGGTAGTAGTGACAGGCATCCAGGCCCCCCTGAGTAGGGGTGGTGTTAGTGGTAGGCATCCATCCCCCTATGGGTGGGGATGGTAGTAGTGACAGGCATCCAGGCCCCCTGAGTAGGGGTGGTGGTAGTGGTAGGCATCCAGCACCCTATGGGTGTGTATGGCATTGGTGGTAGCCATCCCGCCCCTATGGTTATGCTGTTGCTAGTGTACGTCATTTCTGCATCCCTATGTGTGTGTGACATATGTTGGGTACGTGTCGTTTCTTTGTGTAGTGGGTGTTTGACTTACCGTCTTCGCCGTACGCGTCCGTACCGGTCCCGGTAATAGATGTAGAGTATTGGTAGGACCTGCGCGATGGGATTCATGGTTTGTTCGGGTTTCTCGTGGCTTCGACTCGTACTCGTCGCTGGCTTGTTCGTCTCGTAGCCGTGGATCGTCTTGTGGCGCGAATCGGAGCTTATGTACAGCTCTCCCGGATGCTCTGACGTGCCGGACGTAGCGATGGGTTCGGCACGTACGGAGTGCGCATCGTACTAGTCCGGCCAGAAGGTGCTGTGTATTTGCTTCCGTGCGACTCGATTCGGCGTTTACGGATCCGGCTTGGGCGGGGAACAGGAGCTGAAATGGGTAAGTACGGCTCGCTCGGAATCTGGGCTGTTATGCGCATCGTACTTGCTCGTTGGGACGACTGTTTGAATCGGTCGGGAAACACGCATTCGGCTGGGTTTTTTTCCGGACGAATAGTGTTAGGTGCGCTTTTGGCCCAAATCGGAATCGACCCCTTAGTCTCCATCATAATACTGATTCTTCTGCAGATTGGCTTGCAGTCTCGGTTCATTATAAATAATTATTCATCTATAGATGTACATGTAGGTCCTCTCCAATATTGAGGCCTATAGGGGCCTTCGTATTAAATCTTAAAATATGTTTCGATTCCATCTGTCTCAGGCACGGTTCCCTGTTACCTCCTCTACTACGGACTGGTACCTGGTCTATGGCAAAGTACTGCAAATTCTCCAAGTTGCCATTATGCACTTGCTCAAAGTGTCTTGCCACTGGGTAGGAGAAATGTTTATTGACAATCGCCCTAATGTTTGCAATACTCTCAAGTGGACATTTAAAATTGTGCTGCCTATATGCATCTCAAAACATGCACTACATCGTCACTTTTGCAGTGTAATGAATGCCGGATTGTCCACTGTTGAACTGTCAAAGGTATTGGCAATTGTCTAATATTCACTCCATATTTACATGCTTTGCACCTGTGGCACCTTGTAAAACCTCCTCTGCCACTCAGCCATGATCCACCAACCCTCATCTCTGGGCTGCTTACCACCAAGTCATCTCTCATTGATCTTGCCCTACGTAATGTCATTAAAGGTGTTTTACTTATTTTCTGACCAATGATACGATCATTGCGCAACAAATGCCAATTCTTCAGAAAAATCTGTCTCACTGTCTTATGCTCAGTATTCTTATTTAGAGAAAAATAGTTTGTTTCTTTCTCTACAATTTGCTTGAGCTCTGGCTTCTTTCAAAACTCTCTTACTGTATCCCCTTGCTGCGAATCTCTGCTCTAGTTCTCATTGTGCAACCTCTAGTTGTGTGCCGTCGCTACAATTCCTTTGCATTCTTACATTTTCTGCATAGGGAATACTATATTTTAAGTTGGTCGGATGGAAGCTCTGAGCATGCAAAATCATGTTCCCTGCTGTACTCATCCTGAAGATTTTCGTGTGCAGCTTTCCCTGTTCTATGTAGACAGTCAGACTTAAAAACTCTACTGACTGTTGGCTTATATGTTAAGTGAAGTGCAACTGGAGGGTATTGATATTTATCTCTACCACAAATTGTTCAGCTGAACTCAGGGAACCTCGCCAAATAATAAATAGGTCGTCGATAAAACGGGACCACAGTATTATATTGTCAGATAGTTCTTCTGAACATGTGGCGGGTAGCACCTGCTCCACCCACCAGCCCATATGCAGATTCGCATCGTATATATATATATATATATATTCACTGAAAAAACCATAGGTTTCAGGGACGTTATAGTTTGAAATTAGCATTTAAAAAACCTTAGAAATTCACTGAAAAAACCACAGGTTTCTGGGATGTTATAGTTAGTTGGACGTTTCACTTGTACAAAACCAGAGAAATTTGGCCGTTGTAGTTAGTTGAGCTAACCATAGCTCGCGCCCCCACAATGCACTGCTGATGACGTCACATGTTACATCATTCATGACATGGTCAGTGACATCACTGATGACATCTCAAATGACATCACTGATGACATCATCCAGTGACTGTGTGTTTCTGTAAAGTTTAAATATATTTTATATATATATATGCCAAGGTGTATTGAAGAATGAGTGGGTGTATAAGTGTCTGAATAGAGGATTTAGTAGGTGCTTGACTGACTGTATAAGTGAGTGATTAAAAGTGTCTTACTGAATGCATGGGTTAGTGACTAAACTGTGTGAATGTCTGTATCAGTCTGTCAGTTGGTGTGTAAGCGGCTGCATGGGTTGGTGAGTAGCTTCATGAGTGTCTATATGGGTTATTGATTGGTTGTCTGAGTATCTGTATGGGTGCCTCAGTATCTGTGTGGGTAGGTGGGTGGTGGGTGGTGGGTGTGTGACTCTGTGCATAGATGTGTAAGTGGGTGATTCACTGGGTGTATGGGTTCAAGAGTGCATCTGTGAAGGGCTGTATGGGTGGGTGAGTGTATGTATGGGTATGTTGGTGAGTGAATGGATGTCTCAGTGGTACATGTGTGAGTAACTACATATGTGAAAGGTAGTATATGTGAGTGTTGGAGTATATAAATGACTATATGTGAGAGTGAGTGATTGTGAGAGTGGCTGTATGGATGTGTGTGTGCTTGTATCAGTGATTGTATGAGAGTAATTATGTGTTAGTTTCTGTATGAATGAGTGAGGTGGTGTGTGTATAACTGTGTACATGAGTAAATGGGAGTGTGATTGATTCTTTGCATGACTGACTAGGTGTGTGAGTAACTATGGATGAGTGGCGGTGTGTGAGTGTCTGTATAGGTGTATAAGTGCATATGATAGTGCTGTATTGATGAGTGACTGCATGTATGAGTGACTGTATGGGTGAATGAGTGGATGTGTGTGTAAACCTAGGAATCAGTGAGTGGGTATATAGTAACTGGTATTGGTGTGTCCATGGTTTCAAAAATGGTAGTCTGTATTTTAGAGTGAGTGTATCAAAGCGTATATTAGCCCCTTCAGTGCCCATGACGAGCTGGACTCGTCATGGCACACAGTGGGCGTGTGCTCATGACGAGTCCAGCTCATCATGGGACCCACCCACGGGGGAAGCGCTGGCGCTCCCCCCGTGGGACGCCGATCTTGGGATTTTTACCGGGGAAGGCAGGGGAAGCCCTTCCCCTGCCTCCCCACGCCCCCCGTACACGTCATCAATGACGTGAGCGCGCGAGGCGCGCTGACGTCAATGGAGGTTTCCCTTTGTTCCCCGACGCGCAGGAAGCCATTTGCTTCCAGCGTGTCGGGGAACAAACAGGTAAGTTTTGTTGCTGGGGAGGGAGGGATTTCTCCAAAAGAGGCATCGGGGGAAAGGAAAGGGTTTTCCTTTCCCCCGATGCCTCTTTTGTGCATTCCTGCTGCACGATCGTGTGATCGTGCAGCAGGAATGCCCACTAGCGCCAGGGATTTTTTTTTATTTTTTATTTAAATGGCGATCTTGCGTGCGGGGAGCGGCCCCCTAGGCAAGGGTTGCTCCTCTTATTGGGGCATAGCTGCCAAGGTTTCAGATTGCTATGTGTGACATTTTTATAATGTCAGCGTAATTATGTTTCAATGACTATGAGTGACACTTTCTCCCGATCAAGTAATGAAGATGAGGGAACCACATAAATATCAGAAGTTACACCCATTTGAGCAACAAGGAACTCTAAGATCTTGAAACTGCTGCACAGTACTAGAAATGGAAGGGCACTAACATAGTCAGAGACGTTTTAAGGCATGGGCAAAGTGGGCTCTGGCCCAGGGCCCCAGCCTTTCAGGGGCTCCCTGATAGAGCCTGCTCTGTTCTGCAGAGAGTCTTGCCCTGATAAATCAGATTATTTTCAATACCGTTTTCCTTTAATTTATGTTTATGTCGGTGATGTGTGAGTCTATTACAAATATTTTTCTGAGAAATGTTGTGTTTATGTTTCATGCAACATTCTCAAACATGTTTCTTTTAGATCAAAACAGGAGCTCACATATGAGAAATGGGGGGGTATCATAGTGATTATTTGCAGTAATATGAGAGAGACCTTGCTGTGTTACAATATTGAAAACACAGGTCACTATCCCTGAACATTAGTTGTAAACACATTTAGAATTTAGACAAGTGTGCCTGTGCACTGTTAGTGACCTGGCCAAAGAGGGAAAGAAACAGCTGAAACTGGATCATAAATTCAAAGCTGTTCCGAACAGGGGCCCCTGAAATATTATTGGCCCAGGGCCCCCAAAATCCTTAAGATGTCCCTGAACATAGTATCCAGTAACTCAGAGAGATCCTCATAAACAGTTTTACGATTTGCATAGTAGAGTGGCGGTCTCTGCTGCAGGGATATTAATCCTCTGCGATAGAACATGCAGAGTGAACTGCCAGTTGACAAATTTCCGACCTTTGAACAGATACATTTAATTACAGCAGCCTTAGTTTTTGACTTGCTTACAGAAGTCCTGAGTCACAACAATTCTACCTACTGCTGCACCTAGCTGGGGAGAAAAGTCTTCTGCCGATGTGTTGTTGCTGAAGTGTCTCTGTGAGTCACTGTCACACTCACTGGCTGCAGACTGAGGTGCGGTGGCGTAACACAGGCCCCCGCATCCCCTGCGGTGCGGGGGGGCCCGAGCTACAGGGGGCCCACTCAGCACAGTACTGAGGACAGAGCACTCCGGATTAAATCCGGAGCGGAGCCCCTAATAATGCACTTGTAATAAGGTGGATGAAATATCCATCACATTGTGACAGAGTGAATCATCCATTGGCATGTCGTCATTGTGTCCTCACCCAGATACCTTCCATATCTGGGCGAGCTCAACAATGTTAGTCGAGGGAGCACTTATTGTTTTGGGGTAGGAGAACAAAATTGCTTAAAGGTGTCCCTTTTATTTTGGAATTTATTCTTTGGCAAGATGAAAAACAAAGGTCGATGCACTTGGAGTATTTAATAAACTTCAACATCTACAGATCTACATGTTTCAGCCATGTATTAGTGGCTTGACTCTGAAATGGCTTTCACAGGAACATACTTTTACATCCTTATGCGGACTGCGATTCTGTTGCTATAAATATGGGCCGTACATTATGTTTGCCAATATATATTTGTGCTGTTTGGCATTGTAAACAGCATACATTCCAGCTTCTTTCTTTCTACGATGCCACATGTACAAATGTATTGAATACTTTCCTCTGTTGAGAATTTATTCAGTTGGCTAATTGGGCCCCAATGGGCGGGCGTAACCTATTGTCACATTTTTGCCATGGTGCGCGCCCGATAGAGACCCACGTTACCAAAAATAGTGTAAAATAGTTCTACTGTGGAAGGTTTGTTGTGAAAGACCTTCTCAAGTCGCAGGATGTTAAGTTGTTCCCAATCCTTGGCTTTAAATGTTTAACCCCTTCGCTGCTAGGCCTTTTCCCACTAGACCACCAGGGACAAACTGTGGGGAGTGGCCCCTTGGGCAAGGGTCACTCCCCTTTGGGGGCATTGTTTGTGGCTGTCTGTCCCCATGGGGGGGCAGATAGCCCAATTTTTTATTGATATAGTGCCCACTAGACCACCAGGGATTTATTTGTGTGTAGTGGCCCCTTGGGCAAGGGTTGCTCCCCTTTGGGGAGCATTAATTTGGCCGTTTCTGCCACCCTGAGGGGCAGATCGGCTGATTTGTTTTTTTGTAGGGCCGCTAGGCCACCAGGGTTTTTTTTTATGTTGGGGAGCGGCCCCTTTATGAGAGGATGATTGTGGCCATTTCTGCCCTCTTTGGGTGGCAGAATAGCAGTATGTTTTTAGGCCCATCTGCCCCCAAGGGGAGCAGAAGCCACTAGACACCAGTTTTTTTAAAATTTTTGTGTTGGGGAGTGGCCGCAAGGGTTGCTCCCCTTTTACGGGGGTGAATATTTTATTTATACTCTTAGGCCCACCTACCCCTTAGCTTGGCTGGTGAATTGTGTGTGGACTGGTGCATTATTTGCATATGTGATTATAATGTTTTTTCTCCTTTTTATTCTAGTGTAAAGCTTTTGATTCCTGTTTGCGGTTTCGACAGTGGTTGTTCTGCATTTTTGCGTAGTTGCTTTTTTTTGGTAAGAAAAACATTTTTGTTGGATTTACTCCAAATGAGTATTATTGTCATGTATGAATGAATTTTTTTGTAAGTGGTGTCATATTGGCAGCATATTTAGTTAGTGTTTTGAGAATGAAATTCTTTGCGATGTGTTGTGCATTGTCTTATGTGTAATTTTCTTTTTTCTTTTTTTTAGTGGGATATTGTTGATCCATACTGTGTCTGTGCAGAGTAGGTGGTGGTGAGTTTAGCTGCTTCTGGCAAGTGAGTGGTATCGTTTTGGAGTATATAGGTATTTCTGATAAAGGTGCATTTTGTTTATTACTTATTTTACAAAGTGTTTGTTGTTGTTGGCTTGTTTGACAAGTTACCTTTATTAGTAAGCATTATGGCTAGCCGTAGAATGACTGCTCAGCAGGTGGTTGGTTTGCTTCTTGAATCTTCCTCTGAGCAGGATTATGAGACTGACAGTGCGTCTGAGGGAGAGGAGGGAGGGGAAGATTCAGGCAGTGAGTTTTCTCTCCACATGGGATCATCGGATGATGAAGGTACTCTCAGTGCGGATGAAGTGCCTGTTTTAGAGGAGGATACTGCTGTGCCGATGTGCAAGAGGCATCTGGATTGCAGCCTGGGGCTGCTAGGCTTCCTACTGGAAGTGCTGGACTCTGGGTTGATCCAAACATGGTGCAGCCGGTGTTGCCTGCCTTTAGTGGTTATGCAGGGTGTAGAGTGGATTGTGAACATTATTTGCCTATACAGTATTTTCAGTTGTTTATGGATGATGTATTTTTGGGTGAGATTGTTGAGCAGACTAATTTGTATGCTGAACAGTTTTTGAGGGACAACAGTGCCAGACTTAGGCCCCATTCTAGAGCTACCCGGTGGAGTCCCACAAATCTGGAAGAGATGAAGAAGTTTTTGGGTTTGACTTTTTTGATGGGTTTGATAAGGAAGCCGTCCATGGCTTCATATTGGTCTACCAGTCCCTTGATGGCAACGGCCATATTTCCTGCAGTTATGACTCGTGATCGGTATTTACTTTTGCTTCGGATGCTGCATTTTGTTGATAATGGTTTGGCATTGCCACGAGATCACCCTGAATGTGACCGTCTTTTTAAGATTCGGCCTGTTCTTGATCACTTTGTAGATCGATTTTCAGAGATCTATACTCCAGGGAAATAAATATCTATTGATGAGTCTTTGGTCCTGTTCAAGGGCCGTTTGATTTTTAGGCAGTACATTCCTAGCAAGAGGGCACGCTATGGAATTAAGCTGTATATGTTGTCTGAGAGTAGGACAGGATATGTTTTTAATTTGCGTGTGTACACTGGTAGGGATTCCACTATTGACCCCCCTGGTTGTCCATCCACTTTTGGAGTTTCAGAGAAAATTGTGTGGGATCTTGCTAGAGGACTGTTTAACAGAGGCCACCATTTGTACCTTGATAACTTCTACACTGCTGTGCAATTGTTTAAGGAATTGTTCAAAGTGGACACTTTTGCTTGTGGCACAATCCGCTCTAACCGTAAAGGTTATCCAAAAGAGCTTGTTTGCAAAAACTTCAGAGGGAACAGTGCAGTTCCTTGCGTAGTGATGAACTACTAGCTGTGAAATTTGTGGACAGGAGGGATGTGTACATGCTGACTACCATCCATGATGAGAGTACTTCACCTGTGGCTGTTTGGGGTCAGATTGCTGAAGTGCGCAAACCTGTGTGCATTTTAGACTACAATAAGCACATGGGTGGTGTTGATAGAGTAGATCAGAGGTTGGAACCTTACACTGCTATTCGTAAGGCTTACATTTGGTATAAGAAGTTGGCCATCCATCTCTTCAATTTAGCAACTTTCAATGCTTTTGTTGTGTTCAAGGAGTGTTCTCCTGCGTCAAAGTTGACTTTTGTTCAGTTTCAGCAGTCTGTCATAGGCAGCCTTGTTGTTGTGGAACAGGCAAGTGTTCCTAGAGTTGGAGTGGTGGAGGATGTGGCTCGATTGAAAGATCGCCACTGTCCTGATCACATTCCTCCTACACCCTCAAAAGACTTTCCCACTAGGAGATGTAGAGTCTGTTGGCGAAGAGGTACGCGGAAGGAGACTCGTATGTACTGCCCTGAGTGTCCTTCTAACCCTGGGCTGTGTGTGCCTGCTTGTTATAGAGCGTACCACAAGCAAAAGAATTATTGGGAGCAACCATGAGTGGTAAAGTGAACTGCCTGGTCTGTAATGTTTAAGAATTGTTGTTCTGTTTCAAGGTTGGCATTAGTGCAATGTATTTATTTTCTGATTTTGTGTTAGTAGATTTGTATCTATTTGCAATTTGTTTGTGTTTTCTTTTTTGTATAAAAAAATCCTAAATGTGATGGTGGTGTGTGTAGGCTGGTGCTTGGCTGGCGGTGTGCGTGGAGTGGCTCTTGGTTGGCAGTGTACGTGGAGTGGCGCTTGGCTGGCGGTGTGCGTGGAGTGGCGCTTGGCTGGCGGTGTGCGTGGAGTGGCGCTTGGCTGGCGGTGTGCGTGGAGTGGTGCTTGGCTGGCGGTGTGCGTGGAGTGGCGCTTGGCTGGCGGTGTGCGTGGAGTGGCGCTTGGCTGGCGGTGTGCATGAAGTGGCGCTTGACTGGCGGTGTGCGTGGAGTGGCGCTTGGCTGGCGGTGTGCGTGGACTGGTGCTTGGCTGGCGGTGTGTGTGGACTGGCGCTCGGCTGGCGGTGTGTGAGTAGTGACTTGCTGCTGGTCACTACACACACTGCTAGCCGAGCGACACTCCACGCAATCCATCAGCTTGTGTGGTTGCTGTGTTAGGAATGTGGGCGTGTGAAAGTGATGGGCCCTTGAATGGCGCTGTCTGCTGGTGTGAGTGTTGTAATGTGATGGGCCCGCGGCTGATGGTGTGAATGGTTTTGTATGTGTCACACATATGAAAGGTGTATGAATGGCCTGTAAAGAGGTTGGTGCCTTGTCGTGGCTTTACAGCTCACGAGCTGTGAGTCAATGGTTCAGTTTCTCGCCTTTCAATTATTAACAGTGCATTTCATTTTTGTGAAATCACTTGTTAATACAATTGTATATACTGAACCATCACTCACCCTCGTGCCAAATCCAACCAGTATGTGTGTGTGCTTGAGGATTAGATGGCTGTGCAGTAATATATTTTTTTTGTCTTTCTCAAGCAGGGTGTACCTTGTCCCTTTTTGTGAATGTTGTAATGTGTTTGTTTCGTGGCTGGTGGTGTGAATGGTCTTGTGTGTATCACGTATGAAAGGTGTGTGAATGGCCTGTAAAGCGGTTGGGGCCTTGACGTGGCTTTACAGCTCACGAGCTGCGAGTCACTGGTTCAGTTTTTTGTCCTTTCAATTATTGACAGTGCATTTCATTTTTGTGAAATCTCTTGTTAATAAAATTGTATATACTGAACCATCACTTGCCCTCGTGCCAAATCCAACCAGTATGTGTGTGTGTGTGCTTGAGGAATAGATGGCTGTGCAGTAATCTTTGTCTTTTTAGTCTGTCTGCCAAGGTGTACATTCCGTCTAAGAATAACCTACCAACTGTAGATATTGTCGTAAACGAAACAACCATGGGAGTACATGGTGATATCTCTCTTGTGGATCACAACAAGTTATGTTACCCACAATGTCCTGCAAACCTCAAAATGTCTGCCACATTTTCCTTGCAATATTGTGCCAAAATTTTCACGCTGCAGAAATAAACAACACATTATCTCAAAACAACCTGGTTTTGCAAGGGGGGTCACCTGGGTTTTTGGCCTGGGGCTCGGCGGCCACCTAGGGAAACCTACCAAACCCACACATTTCTGTAAAGTAGACACCCGGGGGATTCCAGGGAGGTATGGCTTGCATGGATCCCCCAACGTTTTCTTACCCAGAATCCCCTGCAAGCCAAAAACCCAGGTGACCCCCCTTGCAAAACCAGGTGGTTTTGAGATAGGCAATTTTGATGTCGCCTCACTACGTTTTGGGCCCTTGCCTGTCGCGGGTACTTGGGCCTTCCACACAAGCGAGGCACCATTTTTATCGGGAGACCTGGGGGAACGCTGGGGGTAGGAAATTTGTGTGAGCCCGGTGATGCCACACTTTCCCACACAAAAATGTGTGAAAAAAGTGATTTGTTCAGCTAAAATTGAGGTTTGCAGGGGATTCTGGGTAAGGAAACGTTTGGGGAGCCACGCAAGCCATACCTCCCTGGAAGCCCCCGGGTGTCTAGTTTTCAGAAATGTGTGGGTTTGGTAGGTTTCTCTAGATGGCCGCCGAGCACGGGGCCAAAAACCCAGGTGACCCCGCTTGCAAAACCAGGTGGTTTTGAGATAGGCAATTTTGATGTCGCCTCACTACGTTTTGGGCCCTTGCCTGTCACGTGTACTTGGGCCTCCCACACAAGTGAGGCACCATTTTTATCGGGAGACAAGGGGGAACGCTGGGTGGTAGGAAATTAGGTTGAGCCCGGTGATGCCACACTTTCCCACACAAAAATGTGTGAAAAAAGGGATTTTTGCAGCAAAATGTCAGGTTTGCAGGGGATTCTGGGTAAGAAAACGTTGGGGGATCCACGCAAGCCATACCTCCCTGGAAGCCCCCAGGTGTCTACTTTTCAGAAATGTGTGGGTTTGGTAGGTTTCCCTAGATGGCCACCGAGCACGGGGCCAAAAACCCAGGTGACCCCCCTTGCAAAACCAGGTGGTTTTGAGATAGGCAATTTTGATGTCGCCTCACTACGTTTTGGGCCCTTGCCTGTCGCGGGTACTTGGGCCTAGCACACAAGTGAGGCACCATTTTTATCGGGAGACCCGGGGGAACGCTGGGTGGTTGGAAATTTGTGTGAGGCCAGTGATGCCACACTTTCCCACACAAAAATGTGTGAAAAAAGTGATTTTTTCAGCTAAAATTGAGGTTTGCAGGGGATTCTGGGTAAGGAAACGTTGGGGGATCCACGCAAGCCATACCTCCCTGGAAGCCCCCGGGTGTCTACTTTTCAGAAATGTGTGTGTTTGGTAGGTTTCCCTAGGTGCCGGCAGAGCTAGGGTTCACAAACTACAGCTAGGCACTTTGCCAAAAAAGGGTCATTTTTCACTGCGAAATTGAGGTGTGACCACGTTGCGTTTTGCGCCGTTTCCTGTCGCAGGCACTAGGCCTACCCACACAAGTGAGGTACCATTTTTCTCGTAAGACTTTGGGGAACGCGGGGTGGGCAGAAATTTGTGGATCCACGCAGATTCCAGAACTTTCCACCACAGAAATGTGGGGAAAATGTGTTTTATTTTACACTTTTTAGGTTTGCAAGAGATTCTGGGTAACAGAACCTGGTGGGAGGCAGTCAAGTCACCCCATCCTGGATTCCCCTGCGTGTCTAGTGTTCAAAAATGTATAGGTTTGCTAGCTTTCCCTAGGTGCCGGCAGAGCTAGGGTTCAAAAACTACACCTAGGCACTTTGCCAAAAAAGGGTCATTTTTCACTGCGAAATTGAAGTGTGACCACGTTGCGTTTTGCGTCGTTTCCTGTCGTAGGCACTAGGCCGACCCACACATGTGAGGTACCATTTTTCTCATAAGACTCTGGGGAACACGGGGTGGGTGGAAATTTGTGGATCCACGCAGATTCCAGAACTTTCCACCACAGAAATGTGGGGAAAATGTGTTTTTTTGGACACTTTTTTAGGTTTGCAAGGGATTCTGGGTAACAGAACCTGGTGGGAGGCAGTCAACTCACCCCATCCTGGATTCCCCTGGGTGTCTAGTTTTCAAAAATGTAGAGGTTTGCTAGGTTTCCCTAGGTGCCGGCAGAGGTAGGGTTCAAAAACTACAGCTAGGCACTTTGCAAAAAAAGGGTCATTTTTCACAGCGAAATTGAGGTGTGACCACGTTGCGTTTTGTATCGTTTCCTGTCGCGGGCACTAGGCCGACCCACACAAGTGAGGTACCATTTTTCTCGTAAGACTTTGGGGAACACGGGGTGGGCAGAAATTTGTGGATCCACGCAGATTCCAGAACTTTCCACCACAGAAATGTGGGTAAAATGTGTTTTTTTGGACACTTTTTTAGGTTTGCAAGGGATTCTGGGTAACAGAACCTGGTGGGAGGCAGTCAAGTCACACCATCCTGGATTCCCCTGGGTGTCTAGTTTTCAAAAATGTATAGGTTTGCTAGGTTTCCCTAGGTGCCGGCAGAGGTAGGGTTCAAAAACTACAGCTAGGCACTTTGCAAAAAAAGCGTCATTTTTCACTGCGAAATTGAGGTGTGACCACGTTGCGTTTTGTGCCGTTTCCTGTCGCAGGCACTAGGCCGACCCACACAAGTGAGGTACCATTTTTCTCGTAAGACTTTGAGGAACGCGGGGTGGGCAGAAATTTGTGGATCCACGCAGATTCCAGAACTTTCCACCACAGAAATGTGGGGAAAATGTGTTTTTTTGGACAATGTTTTAGGTTTGCAAGGGATTCTGGGTAACAGAACCTGGTGGGAGGCAGTCAAGTCACCCCATCCTGGATTCCCCTGGGTGTCTAGTTTTCAAAAATGTATAGGTTTGCTAGGTTTCCCTAGGTACCGGCAGAGGTAGGGTTCAAAAACTACAGCTAGGCACTTTGCAAAAAAGGGTCATTTTTCACTGCGAAATTGAGGTGTGACCACGTTGCGTTTTGTGCCGTTTCCTGTCGCGGGCACTAGGCCGACCCACACAAGTGAGGTACCATTTTTCTCGGAAGACTTTGGGGAATGCGGGGTGGGCAGAAATTTGTGGATCCACTCAGATTCCAGAACTTTCCACCACAGAAATGTGGGGAAAATTTGTTTTTTTGGACAATTTTTAGGTTTGCAAGGGATTCTGGGTAACAGAACCTGGTGGGAGGCAGTCAAGTCACCCCATCCTGGATTCCCCTGGGTGTCTAGTTTTCAAAAATGTATAGGTTTGCTAGGTTTCCCTAGGTGCCGGCAGAGCTAGGGTTCAAAACTACACCTAGGCACTTTGCCAAAAAGGGTCATTTTTCACTGCAAAATTGAAGTGTGACCACGTTGCGTTTTGCGTCGTTTCCTGTCGCAGGCACTAGGCCGATCCACACAAGTGAGGTACCATTTTTCTCATAAGGCTTTGGGGAACACGGGGTGGGTGGAAATTTGTGGATCCACGCTGATTCCAGAACTTTCCACCACAGAAATGTGGGGAAAATGTGGTTTTTTTGACAATTCTTTAGGTTTGCAAAGGATTCTGGGTAACAGAACCTGGTGGGAGGCAGTCAAGTCACCCCATCCTGGATTCCCCTGGGTGTCTAGTTTTCAAAAATGTATAGGTTTGCTAGGTTTCCCTAGGTGCCGGCAGAGGTAGGGTTCAAAAACTACAGCTAGGCACTTTGCAAAAAAAGGGTCATTTTTCACTGCGAAATTGAGGTGTGACCACGTTGCGTTTTGTGCCGTTTCCTGTCGCGGGCACTAGGCCGACCCACACAAGTGAGGTACCATTTTTCTCGTAAGACTTTGGGGAACGCGGGGTGGGCAGAAATTTGTGGATCCACGCAGATTCCAGAACTTTCCACCACAGACATGTGGGGAAAATGTGTTTTTTTGGACAATGTTTTAGGTTTACAAGGGATTCTGGGTAACAGAACCTGGTGGGAGGCAGTCAAATCACCCCATCCTGGATTCCCCTGGGTGTCTAGTTTTCAAAAATGTATATGTTTGCTAGGTTTCCCTAGGTGCCGGCAGAGCTAGGGTTCAAAAACTACACCTAGGCACTTTGCCAAAAAAGGGTCATTTTTCACTGCGAAATTGAAGTATGACCACGTTGCGTTTTGCGTCGTTTCCTGTCGCAGGCACTAGGCCGATCCACACAAGTGAGGTACCATTTTTCTCATAAGACTTTGGGGAACACGGGGTGGGTGGAAATTTGTGGATCCACGCTGATTCCAGAACTTTACACCACAGAAATGTGGGGAAAATGTGTTTTTTTGGACAATGTTTTAGGTTTACAAGGGATTCTGGGTAACAGAACCTGGTGGGAGGCAGTCAAGTCACCCCATCCTGGATTTCCCTGGGCGTCTAGTTTTCAAAAATGTATAGGTTTGCTAGGTTTCCCTAGGTGCCGGCAGAGGTAGGGTTCAAAAACTACAGCTAGGCACTTTGCAAAAAAAGGGTCATTTTTCACTGCGAAATTGAGGTGTGACCACGTTGCGTTTTGTGCCATTTCCTGTCGCGGGCACTAGGCCGACCCACACAAGTGAGGTACCATATTTCTCGGAAGACTTTGGGGAACGCGGGGTGGGTGGAAATTTGTGGATCCACGCAGATTCCAGAACTTTCCACCACAGAAATGTGGGGAAAATGTGTTTTTTTTGACAATGTTTTAGGTTTGCAAGGGATTCTGGGTAACAGAACCTGGTGGGAGGCAGTCAAGTCACCCCATCCTGGATTCCCCTGGGTGTCTAGTTTTCAAAAATGTATAGGTTTGCTAGGTTTCCCAAGGTGCCGGCAGAGCTAGGGTTCAAAAACTACACCTAGGCACTTTGCTAACAAAGGGTCATTTTTCACAGCGAAATTGAGGTGTGACCACGTTGTGTTTTGTGCCGTTTCCTGTCGTAGGCACTAGGCCGACCCACACAAGTGAGGTACCATTTTTCTCGTAAGACTTTGGGGAACGCGGGGTGGGTGGAAATTTGTGGATCCACGCAGATTCCAGAACTTTCCACCACAGAAATGTGGGGAAAATGTGTTTTTTTTGACAATTTTTTAGGGTTGTGAGGGATTCTGGGTAACAGAACCTGGTGGGATGCCGTCAAGTCACCCCATCCTGGATTCCCCTGAGTGTCTAGTTTTCAAAAATGTATAGGTTTGCAAGGTTTCCCTAGGTGCCGGCAGAGCTAGGGTTCAAAAACTACAGCTAGGCACTTTGCCAAAAAAGGGTCATTTTTCACTGCGAAATTGAGGTGTGACCACGTTGCGTTTTGTGCCGTTTCCTGTCGCAGGCACTAGGCCGACCCACACAAGTGAGGTACCATTTTTCTCGTAGGACTTTGCGGAACACGGGGTGGGTGGAAATTTGTGGATCCACGCAGATTCCAGAACTTTCCACCACAGAAAAGTGAGGAAAATGTGTTTATTTACCAATTGTTTAGGTTTGCAAGGGATTCTGGGTAACAGAACCTGGTGAGAGCCAGTCAAGTCACCCCATCCTGAATTCCCCTGGGTGTCTAGTTTTAAAAAATGTATAGGTTTGCTAGGTTTCCCTAAGTGCCCGCAGAGCTAGGGTTCAAAAAGTACAGCTAGGCACTTTGCAAAAAAAGGGTAATTTTTCATTGTGAAAATGTGGTACGTCCACGTGGCATTTTGAGCCATTTCCTGTTGTGGGCACAAGGCCTACCCACACAAGTGAGGTACCATTTTTATCGGGAGACTTACGGTAACACAGAATTGTAGAGCAACTGTTATTATCTATTGACTTTCAATGCATTTCTGCCTTCCAAATGAAAGACAATGTGTAAAAAATAAGTCATTTTGAAAAATGACCTATAATTCTCATGCTAGTATGGGTACTCCCAATTTCGGAAATGTGCAAATATCTTCTGTTTCTAAAATCTACATTTTGTTCCCATTTCAGAAATACATAGGTGTCTTTCATAACAATTTTTCCATGTATACATTTTCCCAAAATAATTGCTATATACCCGGTACATAATAAAAAACCATTGCAAGATGCTGCTCAGTTATTGGCTCTGGGTTCGTCGGGTTCTTGGTGAACCTACAAGTCCTATATATCACCACAACCAGAAAGGTCCAGCGGATATAACGGTATATTGTTTTCAAATAGCTGTCATAATTAGAAGAAGTTACAGGTGAAAACGTTGACACAAATGGCTGTTTTTTTCAACTAATTTTCAATTTTTTCTTCATTTAACTGTTAGTTTCTATAAGGAAAACTTTAAGGATCTACACAAATGACCCCTTGCTGAATTCATAATTTTGTCTACTTTTCAGAAATGTATGGCTTTCCAGGATCCATTATTGGTTTCATACCCATTTCTACCATTAACTGGAAGGAGGTTGAAAGCACAAAAAATAGCAAAAATAGGCTATGTCCCAGAAAAATGCCAAAACTGTGTAAAAAAGTTGGTTTTCTGACAAAAGTCTGCTTGTTCCTGAAAGCTGGGAAGATGGTGATTTCAGCACCACAACCCCTTTTGATGCCATTTGCAGGAAAAACAAGACGCTTTCTTCTGTAGCCCTTTTTCGCATTTTTCCCCAAAATAACAAAATTTTGCTGTATTTTGGCTCTTTTCTGGGTCCCCTCCAGGGGAATCCACAAACCCTGGGTACCTTTACAATCCCCATGATGTTAGAAAAAAAGGACGCAAATTTGGCGTGGATACCTTATGTGGTCAAAAAGTTACAGGGGCCTAAGCGCGCACTACCCCAAATAGCCAAAAAAAGGCTTAGCACAGGGGGGGAAAAGGCCTAGCAGCGAAGGGGTTAGGGTGTGAGGAGGTGCATCAGATTATCACGTGGATGATGTCATCAGTGATGTCATCAGTGATGTGATTTGAGATGTCATCAGTGATGTCACTGACCATGTCATGAATGATGTAATATGTGACGTCATCACCAGCGCACTGAGGGGGTGCGAGTTATAGTTAGCTCAACAAACTATCACGGCTGAATTTCTCTGGTTTTGTACGAGTGAAATGTCCAACTAACTATAACGTCCCTGAAACCTGTGGTTTTTTCAGTGAATTTCAAAGGTTTTTTAAATGCTAATTTCTAACTAAAACGTCCCTGAAACCTATGGTTTTTTCAGTGAATGTCTAAGGTTTTTTAAATGCTAATTTCTAACTATGCCTACAGAGGTAGGACATGTGCAGGAAGAGGAAGAAAGGCACAGAAAGAAGCAAGAGAAATGCAGAAAGAGGAAACAGAAGTCCAGAAAGAGGAAGAAAGGTGCAGAAAAAAGCAAGAGATATGCAGAAAGAACCAACAGAAGTGCAAAAAGAGGCAAGAGGGGTGCAGAAAGAGGTAGGAGAGGTGCAGAAAGAGGCAAGAGAGGTACAGAAAGAGGCAGTCGGGGTGCAGAAAGAAGCAAGTGAGGTGCAGAAAGAGGCAAGAGAGGTGCAGAAAAGAGGCAAGAGAGGTGCAGAAACAGGCAAGAGAAATGCAGAAAGAGGCAAGAGAATTGCTGAAAGAAGCAACAGAGGTGTAGAAAGAAGCAAGAAAAGTGCAGAAAGAAGCATGTGAGATGCATAAACAGGCAAGAAAGGTACAGAAAGAGGGAAGACAAGTGCAGAAAGAGACACCAGGGGTGCAGAAAGAAGCAAGACAGGTGCAGACAGAAGCATGGAAAGTGCAGAATGAAGCAACAGGGGTGCAGAAAGAGGCAAAGGAACTGCAGAAAGAGGCAAGAGAGTTGCAGAAACAGGCAAAAGAGGTACAGAAAGAGGGAACAGAGGTGCAGACAGAGGCAAGAGAGGTGCAGAAACAGGTAAAAGGGGTGCAGAAAGAGGCAAGAGGGGTGCAGAAATTTGCAAGAGAGGTACAGAAAGAAGCAAGAGCAGTGCAAAAGAACCAACAGAGGTTCAAAAAGAGGCAAGTGAGGTGCATAAGGAGGCAAGAGAACTGCAGAAAGAGACAAGAGAGTTGCAGAAACAGGCAAAAGGGGTGCAGAAAGAGGGAACAGGTGGGCAGACTGAGGCAAGAGAGGTACAGAAAGAGGGCAGAGGGGTGCAGAAAAAGGCAAGAGGGATGCAGATATTTGTAACAGAGGTGCAGGAAGAAGCCAGAGCAGTGCAAAAAGAACCAACAGAGGTGCAGAAAGAGGCAAGAGGGGTGCAGAAAGAGGCAAGAGGGGTGCAGAAAGAGGCAAGTGAAGTGCAGAACGAAGCAAAAGAGGTGCAGAAAGAACCAACAGAGGTGGAAAAAGAGGCAAGAGGGGTGCAGAAAGGGGTAGGAGAGGTGCAGAAAGAGTCAAGAGGGGTACAGAAAGAGGGAGGAGGGGTGCAGAAAGAGGAAGAGAACTGCAGAAAGAAGCAACAGAGGTGCTGAAAGAGGCATGAAGGGTGCAGAAAGAGACAAGACAGGTGAAGAAAGAAGGAACAGAGGTACAGAAAGAGGCAAGAGTGGTACAGAAAGAGGAAAGAGTGGTGTAGAAAGAGGCAAGAGAGTTGCACAAAGAGGGAAGAGGGGTGCAGAAACAGGCAAAAGGGGTGCAGAAAGAAGCAAGTGAGGTGCAGAAAGAGGCAAGAGAGGTGCAGAAAGAATCAAGAGAGTTACAGAAAGAGGCAAGTGAAATGCAGAAGGAGGCAAGAGAACTGCAGAAAGAGGCAATAGAGGTGCAGAAAGAGGCAAGTGAGGTGCAGAAAGAAGCAAGATAAGTGCAGAAAGAAGCAACAGAAGTGCAGAAAAAGGGAACAGGGGTGGAGAGAGGCAAGAGGGGTGCAGAAAGAAGCAAGACAGGTGCAGAAAGAAACAAAAGAAGTGCAGAAAGAAGGAACAGAGGTGCAGAAAGAGGCAAAAGGGTGCAGAAAGACATAAGAGGGGTACAGAAAAAGGCAAGAGAGGTGCAGAAAGAGGGAAGAAGGGTGCAGAAAGAAGCAAATGGGGTGCAGAAAGAGGCAACAGACGTGCAGAAAGAGGGAGCAGAGGTGCAGAAGAAGAGATTTGCAGAAAGAGGCAAGAGAAGTGCAGAAAAAGAAAGAAATGTGCAGAAAGAAGCAACAGAAATGCAGAAAGAGGCAAGAGAGGCACAGAAGGAAGCAAGAGTAGCTTGCACACCATTAGTACCAATTTAACACCCACATTTAGCAATAAGTAACAGGTGGCCATTCTAGGTTTGCAAAGGGCCTTCCACCACGCTGTAACTCTTGTCGCTGCATTTTTGATAACCTTTGAGCCGTTTGAGCTCGAAACAAGGCATTTTTTGTTAAAATCTGCAGATTAGGGAGCAGATGATGAATTATGTGGCTAAAGCAGGAAATGTATAATTGTGCGAAAATCGGTGCAGCCAAGCAGTCACATAATTCCAGTGGCCCTGCTCATACCTCTGACTAGGTCCACAAGTGCTCTTCAGTGATTCCTTCTTTTATTGTCTCACTGAGTTCATAGTTGAGCTTCTATGGAAACGAGGAAGACTAAACCTGATGTTACCACTCCACAACACAGACTACCATACCACATAATTACTCTCCATAACACATAATCCCACTCTACATAATTCCTATACACTAAATACCACATATTTTCTATCCACATAATTTCACTGCACAACATACCACATAATTCCACTACACACAACGTACAACCACTCCACTCCAAAAAACATTAGTAAAAAACTTTTACATTTACAGCGCCAATAGCTCTAATTCTCGCAAATGCAAAACCTATTACATTGCAAACACTTCTTTAACTAGTAGTCGCGTTTGCAGAGTGGTGGAGAAAGGGTGCTGGGCCTCGGACCAGCACTCTGGAATTCCACTGCGTAGGGCTTACAGGAGGTACCAGGAGGGCTTCTTGGCCCCCAAAGTCCCTCAGGAGTAAATTGGACTTCATCCCCCATCCCGTAGTCTGCCAGGAGGCGTGTTTGCAGAGTGGTGGAGAAAGGGGGGCATGGCCTCCGAAGACGTCTTAGCAATACCACTGTGTGGGACTTACTGGAGGTAACAAGAGGGGTAGTTGGTCCCCAAGGACATTCTTGGGGGTCAACTACCCCTCCTATTAACTCCAGTAAGTCCCACACAGCAGGATTGCTAAGTTCTCATAGCAGGCCATGCCCCCTTTGCCCACCACTCTGCAACCACGCTCCCTGGTGCACTCTTGGATGGGGATTGAAGTCTCCTTCACTGCTGGGGGTCCTTTAGGGACCAACTAGCCTACCTTCTACCTCCAGTAAGCCCCACACAGTAGGATTGCTGAGAGGTGGACAAAGGCCATGCCCCCTTTCCCCACCACTCTGCAAACACACCTCCTGGCGCGTTCTGAGCAAGACCACTGACTCATTGCCAGTGAAATTGCTCTCCCACCCCCCAGCTCCACCATCAAGTGAGGCCCTCCGGAGCCCCTGCACTCCAGAGTGTTGGTGTTCGAGGCCCTCCTCCACCCGCAGGTTATACCTGTGCCTCATCCCTGGTGGTCCAGTGGACCTCTGTCTCCTTCTCTCGCTCCGCTTTTCCTCTCCGTTTTTCACTCGTTTTTTTACCCTCACTTCAAGCTCTCCCTTTCACTCTCCTATCTCTTTCATCCACTTTTCTTGCACTTTTCTGCTTTATTCCCCCTTATTCCACTCTTTTCCCTGGTGGTCCAGTGGACCTCTGTCTCCTTCTCTCACTCCACTTTTCCTCTCCGTTTTCACTCGTTTTTTACCCTCATTCCTGTTTCCCCCGCTGCCCCCACGGCCCCTCCCCCCCAGCACGACCAGCACGACCGGCCCAATCCAGTTCCCCTCCCCGCTCCCGCCTCCCAGCTGTCCAGCCCTCCCCGACCCCTACTTAATGGCGGCCACTGCGCGGCCGCGCGCAGCGGGTGCGCCGCTGGTGTGCCTATGGAGCGCCAAAGGCAAGCCCATCTGTGCCCATCCGCGACCCGACCGTGACCAGCGCCAGGAACCCTGGACCTCCGCACCGCCAACGCTACGACCCAGCGGCACTCCACGCACTCAACCCAGGCCGCAACAACAACTGCAAGCTAGCTTCACCAGCCGACACCCACGGACCCTTCAGTTGTCACCGCTGCCGGCACACCTGCAACACCACCAGGAACACCGACCCAGCACAACCCACCCGCAAGAACACACCCGAACCGAAGACCCTGCAATGCATCCTCCTCAACGTCAGATCACTCCACAAACACGCCACCTAAATCTGGGACCTCCTCGACAGCACCAACCCGGACGTAGCATTCTTCATCGAAACCTGGACCAACACCACCTCGGGACCGGACATCGCCATCTCCATTCCCCAAGGATACAAGATCTCCAGGAAGGACCGCCCCACCCGCCCGGGAGGAGCAATCGCCATCGTCCACAAATCCACCCTCCGCATGAGCACAGTCCCCGACGAGCCCACAGACCTGATTGAACACCTTCACTTCAAGATACTGGCCAGCCCTACCACCACCCTCCGGGGAACCCTCATCTTCTTGCCCCCTGGACCCCCCGGACTATTCGCCAACTCCATCACAGACATCATCTCCCCGCATGCCATCGCATCCACCAACTACACTCTGCTGGGAGACCTCAACTTCCACCTCGACAACCAACTGGACCCCAACACCACATCCCTCCTGGACAACCTCCACAACATTGGACTCTGCCAGATCATGACCAAACCCATGCACTCAGCAGGACACACCCTCGACCCCCTCTTCACAACAGGAAACTCCATCACTTTCAGCCACACCACCGAACTCCCATGGACAGACCACCGATGCGTCCACTTCACCTTCAGAACACCCACCATCCACAGTCACCAGCACCTGCTCCCACGAAGAAACTGGAGCAAAATCACTGATGACCAGCTAACCTCCTCACTCAGCAACTCCACCCCACCCATCGCGAAAGACGACGACCCCAACACCGCAGCCCAAACTCTGCACAGATGGATCTCCGACAGCGCCAACACCATAGCCCCCTCAAGAAAAACAACAACATTCACGCCAAGAAAGCCAGATGGTTTACCACCGAACTTCGAGAGTCCAGACGCACGTGCCGCTGCCTCGAAAAGGCCTGAAGGAATTCCAAATCCACAGAGGCCCACAACGACTTCAGAGACGCCACCAATGCCCACCACCAACTCATCAGAAAAACGAGAAAAAAAGCAATTGAAGACAGAATCTCCACACACGCGCACAACAGCAAAGAACTCTTCAGCATCATCAAGGAGTTCGCCCAACCCACCAGCGAGTCTACTGACATCCCTCCCTCACAAGACCTCTGCAACAAACTCAGCACCTTCTTCCACCTCAAAATCAAGAAAATTTACGACAACTTCGACGAAGACAACCAACACACTGAACCCTCACCAGCCACCCCCGACACCCTGAAGCCAACGATTGACAACTGGACAGCCCTCACCACCGAAGACATACTGAAGACAATGAAGTCAATCCACTCCGGGGCTCCCACGGACCCCTGCCCTCACCACATCTTCAACAGAGCCGCCGACACCATCGCACCCATGCTCCGCCAAACCATCAACCGCTCCCTGATGAACGCCTCGTTCCCTGATGACTGGAAACACGCCGAGATCAACCCCCTCCTGAAGAAGCCCTCGGCGGACCCCAACGACCTCAAGAACTACAAACCCATCTCCCTGCTCCCGTTTCCAGCGAAAGTCATTGAGAAAGCCATCAACAGCCAACTTGCCACCTTCATCGAAGAGCACAACATCCTCGACTCCTCCCAATCCGGCTTCAGAAAAAACCACAGCACAGAAACCACCCTCCTCGCCACAACAGACGACATCCGCTCCCTACTGGACAGAGGAGAGACAGTAGCCCTCATCCTCCTCGACCTCTCAGCGGCGTTCGACACAGTCTCTCACCGCACCCTAATACGCAGACTCCACGACGCAGGGGTCCGGGACAAGGCCCTTGACTGGATCCACTCCTTCCTCTCTGGCAGAACACAGAGGGTCAGACTCCCCCCTTTCCCCTCGGACCCTACACCAACCACCTGCGGAGTCCCCCATGGGTCCTCCCTCAGCCCCACGCTCTTCAACGTCTACATGGCTCCGCTCGCCCCCATTGTCAGAACCTACGGAGTCAACATTGTGTCATACGCAGACGACACCCAACTCATCCTCTCCTTATCCAACGAACCCAACACCGCCAGACACAACTTTCAAGTAGGCATGGAAGCCGTCACCAAATGGATGAAAAGCACCTGCCTCCAACTCAACACCGACAAAACAGAAGTACTCATCATGGGCCCACACCCCGATGCCTGGAACGACACCTGGTGGCCCCCCGCCCTCGGAAGCCCACCCACCCCCACGGACCACGCACGCAACCTTGGAATCATCCTGGACTCCGAGCTCAAAATGGACCGCCAGATCAACTCCGTCGCATCCTCCTGCTTCCACACCCTCCGCCTCCTACGTAAGACCTTCAAATGGATCCCCCTCGAGCACAGAAAGACCGTCACTCACACCCTTGTCACCAGCAGACTCGACTACGGCAACGCACTCTACGCCGGAATAAACAAAAACCTCACCCCCAAGCTGCAAAACATCCAGAACGCTGCCGCAAGACTGGTCCTCAACCTGCCAAGACTCTGCCACATCTCCCAGCACCTGCGCACACTCCACTGGCTCCCCATCGAGGCTAGAATCACCTTCAAGATTCTCACCCACGCACACAAGGCCCTCCACGACACCGGACCAGCATACCTGAACAGCCGACTCAAATTCCACGCACCCCAAAGGACCCTACGATCAGCCCAGCTCTCCTACGCCGTGGTCCCCCGCACCAGAAAGACCAGATCGGGAGGCCGCTCCTTCTCCTTCCTCGGGGCCAGAGCCTGGAACGCCCTTCCGCTCCACCTCAGACACACAACATCGCTCCCCATCTTCGCGAGAAACCTCAAAACCTGGCTCTTCGACAGACCCCCTCCTTGATGGACTGGAACCTGCAACCACCCCCCCCAGCGCCTTTAGACCCTTAGGGGTGAGTAGTCGCGCCCAACAAACACCTGATGATAAGTTAGGGTATTAAGTCCCCTTCATTCCTGAGGGTCCCTGGGGGCCAACTAGCCCACACACCTGGATTGCTGAAAGTGGTCCGAGGCCACTCCCCCTTTTACACCACTCTGCAAACGCGACTCCTGGTGCACTGCTGCTTGGGGGATGAAGTCCACTTGTGTCCTGAGGTCCTCAGGACACAAGAGGACCTCATCGCCCTACCAGCAGTGCGCCAAGAGGCGTGTTTGCAGAGTGGTGTAAAAAGGGGCGTGGCCTCGGACCACCTCTCTGAAATCCAGCTGTGAGGCGCTTACTGGAGGTACCTGGTGGGCTAGTTGGCCCCCAGGGACCCTCAGTATTCAAGGTGACTTAATTCCCCAACTTAGAACGCACCAGGGGGCGTGTTTGCAGAGTGGTGCAGGGAGGGGGCGGGGCATCCGGCGAGATGCCGGCTTTACTTTTCTATATATTTTTAGAAGGGGGGCTGTGTGGCCCCCCTTCTTTTAGTATTTTTGGGGCCCTGGGGACCCCATCAACCAGGGCCTGACCCTTTAAAAAAAAAAAAAAAAAAAATTAAACAGATTTCGGCCCCGGGGACCCCATCCCCTGGGGCATGGCCTCTTTTTTTATTCTTTTTATGTTACAGGAGGGGGGCCGTGTGGCCCCCCTTCCCTGGGCCACCTCTGGCCCCCGGGACCCCATCCCCTGGCCTGGCCTTGTTATTTATTTAAAAACAAAATTTGTAAGTACGGGAGGGGGGCTGTGTGGCCCCCCTTCCCTTGGCCACTAATGACCCCGGGGACCCCGGGGCCCGGCCTTATGTTTTTCTAAAATAATGTTTTGAAAAAGGGGAGGGGGGCCTGGTGGCACCGGGGACCCCATCCCCCAGGGCCTGGCCAGATTTTTTAATTTATTTGTTATTTTTTGGGAGGGGGGCCTCGTGGCTTCCCTCCCGGGCCACTTCTGGCCCCGGGGACCCCATCCCCCGGGGCCGGCCCTCACGTTGGGGACTGTGGGGGGAACCCCAATGCCCCCACGGTTCCAGCCGGCTCCCCACCTTCTGCGGGAGCCGGCTTTGCTTTTGAGCAAGGGGAGCTGCTGACATGCAGCTCCCCTTGCTCAAAAGCAATTGTGCTTTGCTTCGTTGAAGCAAGAGCAGGTTTCCAGGGACATTGCAGGAGCCAGCCTTGGGGGGTGGCGGTCCCCAGGGCCATCAAGGGCTCCAGGAGGGGTGCCACGCGGCCCACCTCCCAACATTTTCAAAGCCCCGGGGAGGTGGTGGTCCCCGGGACTTATTAATAACGGAAGCCCCGAGGAGGTGGTGGTCCCCGGGGCTTGGGGGGCTTGGGGGGCCCCCAAGGCTCCCCTCATTAATCAAAGAAGCCCTGGGGAGGTGGTGGTCCCTGGGGCTTGGGGGGGCCCGCGAGGCCCCCTGCCTCAATTATCATAAAGCCCCGGGGAGGTGGCGGTCCCCGGGGCAGCATGGGGGTGTTGGGACTCCCCCATGCATTCATTCTTGTTCAAGCCCGGGGAGGTGGCAGTCCCTGGGGCTGCGGGGGGCCGCGTGCCCCCGCATACAATGAACTAAGCCCCGGGGAGGTGGCAGTCCCCGGGGCTGCAGGGACCCCCTTGGGCCCCCACTAATTAATTAGGCATTGCCACCGGGACCTGGCCCACCCGGGGGCTTAAAGAAATCCAGCTGTGAGGCGCTTACTGGAGGTACCTGGTGGGCTAGTTGGCCCCCAGGGACCCTCAGTATTCAAGGGGACTTAATTCCCCAACTTAGAACGCGCCAGGGGGCGTGTTTGCAGAGTGGTGCAGGGAGGGGCGGGGCATCCGGCGAGATGCCGGCTTTACTTTTCTATATATTTTTAGAAGGGGGGCTGTGTGGCCCCCCTTCTTTTAGTATTTTTGGGGCCCTGGGGACCCCATCAACCAGGGCCTGACCCTTTAAAAAAATAAAATAAATTTAAACAGATTTCGGCCCCGGGGACCCCATCCCCTGGGGCATGGCCTCTTTTTTTATTCTTTTTATGTTACAGGAGGGGGGCCGTGTGGCCCCCCTTCCCTGGGCCACCTCTGGCCCCCGGGACCCCATCCCCTGGCCTGGCCTTGTTATTTATTTAAAAACAAAATTTGTAAGTACGGGAGGGGGGCTGTATGGCCCCCCTTCCCTTGGCCACTAATGACCCCGGGGACCCCGACCCCGGGGCCCGGCCTTATGTTTTTCTAAAATAATGTTTTGAAAAAGGGGAGGGGGGCCTGGTGGCACCGGGGTCCCCATCCCCAAGGGCCTGGCCAGATTTTTTAATTTATTTGTTATTTTTTGGGAGGGGGGCCTCGTGGCTTCCCTCCCGGGCCACTTCTGGCCCCGGGGACCCCATCCCCCGGGGCCGGCCCTCACGTTGGGGACTGTGGGGGGAACCCCAATGCCCCCACGGTCCCAGCCGGCTCCCCACCTTCTGCGGGAGCCGGCTTTGCTTTTGAGCAAGGGGAGCTGCTGACATGCAGCTCCCCTTGCTCAAAAGCAATTGTGCTTTGCTTCGTTGAAGCAAGAGCAGGTTTCCAGGGACATTGCAGGAGCCAGCCTTGGGGGGTGGCAGTCCCCAGGGCCATCAAGGGCTCCAGGAGGGGTGCCACGCGGCCCACCTCCCAACATTTTCAAAGCCCCGGGGAGGTGGTGGTCCCCGGGACTTATTAATAACGGAAGCCCCGAGGAGGTGGTGGTCCCCGGGGCTTGGGGGCTTGGGGGCCCCCAAGGCTCCCCTCATTAATCAAAGAAGCCCTGGGGAGGTGGTGGTCCCTGGGGCTTGGGGGGGCCTGCGAGGCCCCCTGCCTCAATTATCATAAAGCCCCGGGGAGGTGGCGGTCCCCGGGGCAGCATGGGGGTGTTGGGACTCCCCCATGCATTCATTCTTGTTCAAGCCCGGGGAGGTGGCAGTCCCTGGGGCTGCGGGGGGCCGCGTGCCCCCGCATACAATGAACTAAGCCCCGGGGAGGTGGCAGTCCCCGGGGCTGCAGGGACCCCCTTGGGCCCCCACTAATTAATTAGGCATTGCCACCGGGACCTGGCCCACCCGGGGGCTTAAAGAAAACGAAGCACGGGAGTCCGCGCTTAGTTTTTTTTAAAAAAAGCGGCTGGATTTGCGCACCAGCGCCTGTTTTTTAAAAAACAAAATGCTTTTTTTGGGCCTGGGGGTCCTTGTGGGACCGCCTGAGCAGGCCTAGTGGGCCAGGGTGTTTCTACCCTGCCCCCTTTTCTTGTTTTTCATCTTTTTTTCATCCTTTTTCTTGTAACTCGGTTACCGAGTCACAAGATGGCTTCCAACACTTCCTGGTTTGGAGTGTTGACAGCCAATCAGAGTGAAGCTCATGCCCGGGAGGGTTCGCGAATCCTCCTCGGTGCTCAGATATCGATATTTTTATTTTTTTAATTTCTCACTACTGAACGGATTTGCACCATTTTTAAAAAAAGCACGCTTTCTAGACCAAGGCCTACCTTTTTGCCAATTTGGTGTAATTCCGTTTAGCAGTTCGGGCTGTAGCTTTGTCTAAAGTTTCCTATGTAAATTAACATGGAGAAAACACGTTTTGGGAGCCCCCTTTTTTCTCAGCCCCGCTTGACGATTCACCCCGAAACTTTCAAGACAGGAGCTGACCGGAGCGCCCCATTCGTTTTGAAAACTTCACGAAGATTCGTCAACTGGCGCCAAAGATATTGGCAAATCAAAAAACGCTTTTCCTATGGAAACTAGGTCCTAACTATAACTACCTACTGGAAGGCTGCTGTGTCAGCCGAAACGCGTCTCTCTATGCAGGGTCGGAGGAGGCTTTATTTAATAAAAAGGCCTAGACCCAAATAGCCCTCGTGTGCGTGATCTTTTCCTGGAGTGGAGCAGAGGTTTTTGTTTGATATATATATAATACTGTGCCTGGAGTGGTAAAAGGCTTTGGCCATTTTACAGCTCGGCAGGGATAGCACTGTGCTAATCCTATGCTTAAAGACTTTGCTGTAAAAATGGCAAAAGACTTTGTCCCTTTCTATCTCGGCGTGGATAGCACTGCGCTAATCCTATGCTTAAAAACTTTGATAGAAAAGCAGACATTTGAGGTGAGCAAATTTAGAGTGTCGCTGGTGTTGAGAGTGCTCTTACTGGAGCTGCTTTCCACCTAGACTTGAGAACTACCCAGAGTTCTCTGCTTCTGTTTTTGCATAATTTATTCATCACTCTATGCCTGAAAGGGTTTTGTTTTGACTTATACTGGGTGCTCCCCTGTGTCTGGACAAAGCTATACCTCTCTGAAGAGCTCTAACGAGAGCGAAACACATGTCAGGGGTTGCTTTTATTCATTTCAAGTTGGCTTGGATGGTATTTTACCAATCCAAAGCTGTAATACTGTGCCTGGAGTGATAAAAGGCTTTGACCATTTTACAGCTCGGCAGGGATAGCACTGTGCTAATCCTATGCTTAAAGACTTTGCTGTAAAAATGGCAAAAGACTTTGTCCCTTTCTATCTCGGTGTGGATAGCACTGCGCTAATCCTATGATTAAAAAATTTGAGGTGAGCAAATTTAGAGTGTCGCTGGTGTTGAGAGTGCTCTTACTGGAGCTGCTTTCCACCTAAACTTGAGAACTACCCAGAGTTCTCTGCTTCTGTTTTTGCATAATTTATTCATCACTCTATGCCTGAAAGGGTTTTGTTTTGATATATATATATATATACACATTGACTGAAAAAACCCAAATGTTACAGGGACGTTATAGTTAGTTTCAGGTTTTACACACACAAAACCATAAAAATTCAGCAATTATATTTATATTTATCTCAATAAACTATAACTCATGCTCTAAGGTAACTATAACTCGCTGCCCCGTGATTGTAAATGTTGCAGTGATATTATCAATGATATTATAGAAGATGACATGACTGATGCAATATGTGGGGATAATTAGCAGTGCATGGTGAGGGCCCAATTTATAGTTACCTTAGGTTACGAGTTATAGTTTATTGAGATAAGTATAACTATAACTGCTGAATTTCTATTTATATGTGTGTGTAAAATCTGAACCTAACTATAACGTCCCTGTAAACTCTGCTTTTTTAGAGAATTTCTAAATTGTTTTAAATTCTATTTTCTAAGTATAACGTCCCTGTAACCTTTGGTATTTTTTCATTGAATATCTAGGGTTTTTATAATATAAAGTAATATTTAATTACCCTGCAGCCAACTCACCTCATGCCAACCCCATTCATGCAGGCATGCACGGTGGGGGATTGGCATGAGGTGAGTTGGCTGCAGGGTAATTAAATATTACTTTACATTATAAAAACCCTAGAAATTCACTGAAAAAAATACCAACCCCCCAAAGGCAGCCAAACCGGGAGGCGGGCACACAGCCCCTCTCTCCGGGATGATTTCAGGCCCAGGTACCTTATCCCCAGGGCCTGATACATTTTTTTAGGGGAGGGGGTAAGTGGCCGCTCCGGGCTGTATTAGGCCCCGGGGACCCCATCCCCGCAGGCCCACTGCTGTATTTATGGGAGAGAGGGGCATGCAGACCCCCTCTCCAAGCCATATTTGGCTCTGGTGAGCACATCTCCCGGGGCCCAGCCATATTGTAAATGGGGCAGGGCACACAGCCTCCCTCCTCGGTCAATTTCTGGCCCCAGGGACCCCATATCCTAGGACCCTTCACCTTTTTAAATGTGGTAGGACAATCAACCCTCCTCCCCAGGTCAATGTGGCCCCGGAGATCCTATCATACGGGGCCCCTCACCTTTTTAAATGGGGAGGGGAAAATGCAGCCCCCTCCCCAGGCCAATTTCGGCCCTGGAGACCCCATTCCCCAGGACCCCCCGTTCCTGGGCTGATTTTGCCCCCGGGGACCCCATCCCCTGAGGCCCAGCCGAAAAAGGATGGGTGCCCTGGTGCCTACCCAGGGCACCCACCATCTACTTGTTGGTGCCACGGGGGAAGCCCTGCAGCCCCAGCCAGCTACTTGCCTCCAGCAGGAGCTGCCATTGTTCATGCCCGCAGGGAGCAGCTAAATATGCTGCTACCTAAGGAGGCGGGAGTAATATTTTTATCTGTGTCCCTACCTGCTTTAGTGTGGGCAGGGAAACAGATGAAAAGTCTGCTTCCAGC
The DNA here is from genome assembly GCA_963921515.1 of Calotriton arnoldi. Classification (NCBI taxonomy): domain Eukaryota; kingdom Metazoa; phylum Chordata; class Amphibia; order Caudata; family Salamandridae; genus Calotriton; species Calotriton arnoldi. The sequence goes on from CAWUFW010012553.1 coordinate 119,511, forward strand.
AGGCGGGAGCATTTTTCATGCTCCTGCCCACTTGGAGCGGACTTAATGTTTGCTCTCACTTGGCAGGAGCATTGAAATTGCTCCCATCAAGCGAGAGCAAACACAGGTTTCCCTACCCCCACCAGTGCAGGTAGGAAAGCTGCTATGGCCCAGGCGTGAGCACCCCTGGACATAGCAGGAGCTGGCCCTGAGGATGGGGTCCCCATGGCCATTAATGCTTCAGGAGGGGGGCCGTGTAGCCCCCTCACCATTAAATGCACAGCTTGGCCTCCTCCCTGTTTTCTACCTCAGCCAGCTCCCGAGGTCCCCGGGACCATAATCGGCTTGAGAGGAGGACCGTGTGGCCCCCCTTCCCCTTTCTGTTTGACGTCCTGAGTCAAAAGCAGCCTGGGGAGGGAGGCCACATGTGCCCCCTCCCCATTATATATTTAGTTCCCCCCCTGAGACCTGGACTACCAGGGGGGCTAGTAAAAATAAATACGGGAAACCGTGCTTGTTTTATTTTTAATTTTCCCGTGGATCCTCTGTGGATTTGCAGGAAAATTAAAGAAAAAAATATCTTTATGGGACCCCACCACCAGGCCTAGGGGTTCAGGTTATGACTACCCTGCCCTCTTGTCTTTTTTAAATGTTTTTTCTTGGGACTCGGCCAAGCCTGAGTCCCAAGATGGCTGCCACCACTTCCCGGTTGAAGTGGTGGCAGCCAATCAGATCTCATTTTGAGCTCTGCTGGATTTGCTGCCCCTCCATGTCTCTAGATATACCTAAATGTTTTTTCTTTAATAACTCCAAAACTGCTGAATGGATTTACACCAAATTACAGAAGCACTCTTTCTAGACCAAGATATAGCTTTCTGCCAAATGTGGTGTAATTTTGTTCAACTGTTCAGGCTGTAGTTGTGTTCAAAATCCCTATGGGAAATTGCATACGGGTAATGCCTTTTGGGACCCCTACTTTTTCTCAGCCCCCACTTGATGAATCACCCCAACACTTTCCATACAGCAGCTAAAGTGTGTGGCAAACTAGTTTTAAACATTTCATGAAGTTTCATTAAACGGCGCAAAAGTTATTAGCAAAACATAAAACGCTTTTCCTATGGAAACTAGGTCCTAACTATAACTACCTACCTAGCAGGTTTTACACACACACACATATATATATATATATGAATATACAGCTTCTCACAGGGAATCCGGTCACATCCACCTGACAAGGTTGGTGCAGAGTCACGGGTACGAGTCCTGTGTTGTAAATCACAAAGGCATGCCTCCCACAGATTCAGAGAAGTGCAAGACCGCACACAGTTTCCATAGTCAATAAAGTTTGTTGGCAACGCGTTTCAACCTGAAAAGGTCTTCTTCACAGCCTGTTACCAGTAGTGCTCAACCAACTTAAGAAATAGCCTCACAGGTTAATGAAAAGTGAAAAAACACACATTAGCACCATGTTGTCTGGAGCTCGGAAGGGTTGGAAAACAGACGAGTTTGCTATAAAGGTTCACTTAAAACATCCTTCATGTGCAATTTGGATTGTCACAGTAATTATTATTTAAACAATCATTGATTGAAAAAACTGCTAATATCGTCCCATAATGCTTTGCAGGGCCTTTGGTTGGGATTGTATTTTTGCCCATAACTGTGCTTGGGGTGGTCCTAAGAGGATGGGACCACCACCGAATCGTTCAGCAAGATGTGCTCTTTGTTTTCAAGGCATCTGCTTGGTTCTCTCCCTAGGCTAGGGAGGATCCCAAAATCATCACCTCTCACTGCTTGCAAAATTTTCATTTTCACTTTTGTGAAATGACTATATGCATTTTAGCATGTAAAGACAGAGATACTTGTTATTTTGCCAAAAGTATGTGAGGTTTCTGTTTTATTAATTGGGAGTCCAACGAAACGGAGCGAAGCTGCAGAATTCACTGAGTTTTTGTTCAACTTCGTGGAATTCCGCGTAGTAGTACTCCGCAAATTATGCCCACCCCTAATTCTAAGTGTCTTTTAGCATAGCACTGGCTCTAGGCCTGGTTAGTCAGAGTCATTTACCACCAATACCCGTCAGCAAAAAGTTGGGGGCACAGGATGACTTTGCAACAAGGCCTCTTTCTGCACCTCTGTTGGTTCTTTCTGCATATCTCTTGCTTCTTTCTGCACCTTTCTTTGTCTTTCTGGACTTCTGTTGCCTCTTTCTGCATTTCTCTTGCTTCTTTCTGCGCCTTTCTTCTTCTTTCTGCATATGTCCTACCTATTTAGGCATAGTTAGAAATTAGCATTTAAAAAACCTTTGAAATTCTCTGAAAAAACCATAGATTTCAAGGTAGTTATAGTTAGAAATTAGCATTTAAAAAATCTTTGAAATTCACTGAAAAAACCATAGGTTTCAGGGACATTATAGTTAGAAATTAACATTTAAAAAACCTTTGAAATTCACTGAAAAAACCATAGGAATCAGGGAATTTATAGTTAGAAATTAGCATTTAAAAAACCTTAGAAATTCACTGAAAAAACCATAGGTTTCAGGGACGTTATAGTTAGTTGGACATTTCACTCGTATAAAACCAGAGAAATTCGGCTGTTATAGTTAGTTGAGGTAACTATAACTCGCGCCCCCGCAGTGTACTGCTGATGACGTCACATATTACATCACTCATGACATGATCAGTGACAGCACTTTCTTTTTTTTTTTGTCCTCATTACACCATGGCTACTGCATTCTGGACCAGTTTTACATACCCTCGATCTGTCTATGGTCCAAGCAGATTCGGACAGTACCTTCCACGGCACCGGTCTACCCACAGGGGGGGGGTGAGGCTAATACCTCCAACCGCCCCAATCCATGGCTTGATGTAATCATTGGACTAGATTCCGTATCCATGACCCCTCTAAATATTTATCAACCTGGCCATTTCAGAAAATCCTCCCACACTTCTGCAGACCTTCGTGGGATCCCTTTAGTATCCAACCTGCATGTCCATTTGACCACACTGAGCCAGGAGTCTGGATTCCGAGGTTGGGGATCCAGCCAGTGTTTACACATCTCCCGTCTAGCCAGGAGGATCAAGTAAAATAGTAATCCCCGTTGCTTGTAATTTAAAGCCTGTTGAGATACATAATCCACCCCGAGGAGCACTAATGTTTCGGTTAAAATTATATTTTCACCCAAGAAGGCCCTTATGGTGTTTTCCACGAACCTCCAGAATTCTTTTAGCTCTGGACATGTAAAAAAAACGTGTACATCGTTAGCCTTTGGGTAGTTACATTTTTTATATCTTGGCTCAGGTTGTAACACAAATTTAGATAGTCTTTGTGGTGTCCAGTACAACCTATGGATAACAAAAAATGGTGCAGTTTAAAATTTGCTGGTGTAACTGTGGCATAAAGTAATTTCACAGAGTCTCTCCACAAAGATTGTACACTACTCCTCCTGCAATATATCTGTCCAGACCTCCGATAAATCCTTCATTTTCTCTTCCTCTGCCTCCAGCAAATATCTATACCATATTGCCACTTCTTTAGCTTCCTGACCTGACTCCTGGAGCGAGGTCTCAAATTCCCAGTTGCCTCCAACTTCCTCCTCTGCAACCAGAGCCCATGAAGTAAGCTGCAAATACTTGAACCTGGATAGCCTGTTGCCTGTCTTGATGTTCAGGACCTCCCATGGGACCAATCCACCTGTTGTTATTAGATCTCCCCATTTTGTTATCCCTGCCTGCTTTAAAGGCAGGCTCAAGGCATCATTCAGACAGTCTGGCGGCCCCGGGGATTCCCAAATTGGGGCAAACTCGGAGAAGTAGCCGATCTTTAAGGTCCGTCTCACCGCAAGCCAGAGACTTAAAGCTGCTTTCAACACCTTTAACCTTACTTTTTTGAAAAAAATGTGGGCTCCAAATTTATATAAATAGGCTCCTCCCACTTCTTTTGTCATTTCACCAAGTATTAGACCCCATGTAGTATTCCCAGGCTCCCCCGCCAGCATTCGAAAGTTCTTAAATTGAAAGGCCATACAATACAGTCTAAGGTCAGGTAGTGCCAACCCCCCCTTCTTTAGACAACTTCTTAGTTTCTTCCAGGAGAGCCGTATCCCCGGAATGCCCAAATAAAACTAGATATCTTCCCTTGTATTTTATTAATTTCATCTTCAGGGAAACTAAGTGGAATGCAGTTAAAAAGGTAAGTTAATTTTGGGAGAAGAGACATTTTTATTAAATTAACCCTCCCACATATTGACAGGGGTAGATTTTTCCACCTAGCTAGTTTTCTATCTACCTCCTTCATCACTCGATTCAGGTTATGAGCAGGGATCTCATCGATTTTATCAACAATTGTTATCCCCAGATATTTGATCTCTGAACAAACTCTGCCGCCCCACCCTACCATGTTCCAGCACATTACTTCCGTTTTTGAGATATTAACTGAATATCCAGAAAGTGCCCCGAACTCAGCTGTCAATTGTTCTATCCTCGTCAATGTTTGCGCTGGATCAGAGGTATAGACTACCAAATCATCTGTGTATAGTGCAATTTTACTATGCATTGGGAGCTGGTGGATAGGGATTATCTGCTCATCTGTTCTTAACTTGTGCGCAAATGGTTCCATATATATATCAAAAAGAAGGGGGGACAGGGGACACCCCTGTCTCGTTCCCCTCCTAATTTTGAAACTCCCTGTCAATGCGCCATGTATCAAAATTTGGCCGTGGGCTGCTCGTATAGTTTTTGCAGTGCCTGAATAAAATTGACACTAAAACCCATTGTGTCTAGAACCGCCCAAAGAAATAACCAACTAACACGATTGAAAGCTTTGGCGGCGTCAATTGTGATCACCGCCAAAGGGATCGATCTCGCAACCGCAATGTCTATTGTCCCTATCAATGTGAGCGTGAGTTCTTGCATTTGTCTCTTGGGGACAAACCCTTTCTGGTCAGTGTGTATCAACTGAGGGGCCACCTTAGCCAGTCTCCCCGCCAGTATGCCTGTATAAATTTTAAGATCCATATTTAATAAGGAGATTGGTCGATATGAATCAGCAATTCTCGGATCCTTAGCCGGTTTTAAGATTAACATAATTATGGCCTCATTCCACGAATCCGGGATCCGCTCACCCTCCCTATATACAGCATTAAAAAGAGTCGTCAGTTCCGGTACAATCTCCTCTATTATCAATTTATAAACCTCAACCGGAACTGAATCGGGGCCTGCAGCCTTACCATTCTTCATGTGTTTAAGTTGTTCTCTTATTTCCTCTTCCGTAATTGGAGCGCTGACCCTGTGACATCACTGATGACATCTCAAATTACATCATTGATGACATCACTGATGACATCATCTACGTGATAATCTGATGCACCTCTTCACACCCTAATATAACCTTTGATACACCCACTCTAAAATGCAGACTACCATTTTCGAAACCAAAGACACACCAATACCAGTTACTACATACCCACGCACTGATTCCTAGCTCTACACACACATCTACTCATTTACCCATACAGTCACTCATACATGCAGTCACTCATCAATACAGCACTATCATATGCACTCATACACCTATACAGACACTCACACACCGCCCCTCACCATAGAGTTACTCACACACATAGTCAGTCATACAAAGAATCAATCACACTCCCATTTACTCATCTACACAATTATACACACACCACCTCCCTTATTCACACAGATACTAACACATACTTACTCTGTTATACAATCACTGACACAAGCACACACTCATCCATACAGCCAGTCTCACAATCACTCACACTCACATATAGGCATGTATATAGTCCAACACTCACATACACTGCCTTTCACATATGTAGTTACTCACACATGTTCCACTGAGACATCTAAACACTCACCAACATGCCCATACACACACTCACCCACCCATACAGCCCTTTACAGATGCACTCTTGAACCCATACACCCAGTGAATCACCCACTCACACATCTATGCACAGAGTCACACACCCACCACCAACCCACCCACACAGACACTCAGGCACCCATACAGATACTCAGACAACCAATCAATAACCCATATAGACACTCATGTAGCTACTCACCAACTCATGCAGCCGCTTACACACCAACTGACAGACTGGTACAGACATTCACACAGACATTCACACAGTTTGGTAACTAACTCATGCATTCAGTAAGACACGTTTAATCACTCACATATACAGTCAGTCACGCACCTACTAAATCATCCATACAGATACTCATACACCCACTCATTCTTCAATACACCTTGGCATATATATATATAAAATATATTTAAACTTTACAGAAACACACAGTCACTGGATGATGCCATCAGTGATGTCATTTGAGATGTCATCAGTGATGTCACTGACCATGTCATGAATGATGTAACATGTGACGTCATCAGCAGTGCATTGCGGGGGCGCGAGTTATGGTTAGCTCAACACACTTGAAAATGGTGCGCAAGGGGATTGCAGGACAACTTCATTAGCGGATTCAAGCAGACATCGCCCACTGAAGGGTAGTAATTATGAGGCTGGCGACGCACTACAAAGCCCAGCATGCTCTACACTGAAGCCCATCTGGGCACGCACCTGAGGGTAATCACCGGGATACAAATGGAGCAATCACCGGGTCTTAGTGTGTTCGTGCGGCCCCCAGATGTCTGCGGCTCCTCCTCTGAAGAAGGCCGAGTGCGGCTGAAATGCATAAGGGACAGCGGAGCTTTGAAAACTGCCGAAATAAATTTCTGAATTTTACCTGCGATGTGTGCAGCTCACTTCTTTCCGTGAGGAGAGGTTTGGGAAATATATATATATATATATATATATATAAAACATATTTAAACTTTACAGAAACACACAGTCACTGGATGATGTCATCAGTGATGTCAAGAGTGATTTCATCAGTGATGTCATCAGTGATGTCACTGACCATGTCATGAGTGATGTAATATTTGACGTCATCAGCAGTGCATTGCGGGGGCGCGAGTTATAGTTACCACAACTAACTATAACGGCCGAATTTCTCTGGTTTTATACGAGTGAAATGTCCAACTAACTATAATGTCCCTGAAACCTATGGTTTTTTCAGTGAATATATATATATATTCACTGAAAAAACCATAGGTTTCAGGCTTGTTATAGTTAGGAATTAGCATTTTAAAAACCTTTGAAATTCACTGAAAAAACCATAGGTTTTAGGCCTGTTATAGTTAGGGTTTAGCATTTAAAAACCTTTGAAATTCACTGAAAAAACCATAGGTTTTAGGGAAAGTTATAGTTAGTTGGACATTGCACTCGTACAAAACCCGTGAAATTCCCCGTTATAGTTAGTTCAGCTAACTATAACTCGCGCCCGCAATGCACTGCTGATGATGTCACATATTACATCACTCATGACATGGTCAGTGACATCACTGATGACATCACTGATGACATCTCAAATGACATCACTGATGACATCATCCAGTGACTGTGTGTTTCTGTAAAGTTTAAATATTTTTAATATATATATAGGGAAAGGCGTATTGAAGAATGAGTGGGTGTATAAGTGTCTGTATGGATGATTTAGTAGGTGCGTGACTAACTCTATAAGTGAGTGATTAAACGTATCTTACTGAATGCATGGGTTAGTGACTAAACTGGGTGAATGTCTGAATCCGTCTGTCTGTTGCTGTGTAAGCGGCTGCATGGGTTTGTGAATAGCTTCATGAGTGTCTATATGAGTTATTGATTGGTTGTCTGAGTATCTGTATGGGTGCCTGAGTGTTTGTGTGGGTGGGGTGTGTGCGACTCTGTGCATAGATGTGTGAGTGGGCGATTCACTCGGTGGATGGTTTCAAGAGTGCATCTGTGATAGACTGTATGGGTGGGTAAGTGTGTGTAATAGTGTGTTAGTGAGTGAATGTATGTCCCAGTGGTACATGTGTGAGTAACTACATATGTGAAAGGCAGTATATATCTGTGTTGGAGTATATAAATAGCTATAAGCGAGAGTGTGTGATTTTGAGAGTGACTGTATGGATGAGTGTGTGCTTGTATCAGTGATTGTATAAGAGCGTAAGAATGTGCTAGTATTTGTATGAGTAAGTGAGCTGGTGTTTGTATAACTGTATAGGTGAGTAAATGGCAGTGTGTTTAATTATTTGCATGACTGACTAGGTGTGTGAGTACCTCTATGGATGAGTGGCGGTGTTTGAGTGTCTATATAGGAGTATGAGTGCATATGATAGTCCTGTACTGAGTGACCGTAAGTATGAGTGACTGTACGGGTGAGTGAGTGGATGTGTGTGTAGACCTAAGAATCAGTGAGTGGGTATGTAGTTATTGGTGTTGGAGTGTCTATGGTTTTGCGAATGGCAGTCTGTAATTTAGAGTGGGTGTATCAAAGGTTATATTAGGGTGTGAGGAGGTGCTTCAGATTATCACGTGGATGATGTCATAAGTGATGTCATCAGTGATGTCATTTGAGATGTCATCAGTGATGTCATCAGTGATGTCACTGACCATGTCATGAGTGATGTAATATGTGACGTCATCAGCAGTGCATTGTGAGGCGCGAGTTATAGTTAGCTGAACTAACTATAACGGGGAATTTCACGGGTTTTGTATGAGTGCAATGTCCAACTAACTATAACTTTCCCTAAAACCTATGGTTTTTTCTGTGAATTTCAAAGGTTTTTAAATGCTAAACCCTAACTATAACAAGCCTGGAAACCTATGGTTTTTTCAGTGAATTTCAAAGGTTTTTAAAATGCTAATTCCTAACTATAACAAGCCTGAAACCTATGGTTTTTTCAGTGAATTTCAAAGGTTTTTAAATGCTAATTCCTAACTATAACATGCCTGAAACCTATGGTTTTTTTCAGTGAATTTCAAAGGTTTTGAAAATGACAATTTTTAAATGTATTAATTGTTATATTTATTTTTTTGATACTGATTTACTACATTTTTTTAAACTATTTATTTTTAGATGTTTTATTTTTTAAATTACATTGTAATTACATTATACATTACATTACAAAATATACTTTCTCAGAATGAATTACTTTAGTTTAAATACTTTGCAAATAGGCAATAGACTTTTAAGTACAGTAGTTACAGTTGTTGCAATGGGCAACACAATTTCAAACAATGCAACATTGAGCTCAATGTGAATTTCTAGCTAAATGCAATTAGTTACTTTATGGATTACTTTTTCTAACCACAGGACTGGATCCTAGATTCAGTCCTGGGACATCTCCTGTAAACAGTTGAGTAAAAGTGTTTTGGTTACAGTAGTGATTTTTAAGGAATATTATTGTATTTTAAAAGTTGACACTTAGAAACTTTTTCACATAGAATCACCAATGTTATCCTATGGGAGGAAATTCACTTAGCAGGTAAGTAGTGTTATCGTTACTTTTTCTTACTCAGTGGTGGATCCTGGATCCAGCACTGGTGCATCTCCTGTAAACAGTTGAAAGAATGCGTTTAAGTCATACAGGCGATTTTTAAGGAATATTTGTAGTTTGTGAAAATCAACACTTTGAAACTTTTCTGCTGAAAACCAGACAATGGATTCCTATGGAAGGAAATATAAGTTACTGGTAAGTACGGTTAAAATTACTTTTCAGGATCAGTACTGGGCTGAAAGATGCAGCACTGAGGTCTCTCCTGATAACAGGTGAGTAAATTGGAATTCGTATTTCGGCTGATTTTAGAGGAATATTATAAAGTTCCAAAACTCCACACTTAGAAGAATTTCCAAGTGAAACCAGTCAATGTTAGCCTATGGAAGGAAATTCAAGTTACTGGTAAGTACGGTTAAAATTACTTTTCAGGATCAGTACTGGGCTGAAAGATGCAGCACTGAGGTCTCTCCTGATAACAGGTGAGTAAATCGGAATTCGTAGTTCGGCTGATTTTAGAGGAATATTTGTATGTTTCAAAAATCGACACTTAGAAACTTTTTCAGCAAAAAGCAGACAATGATATCCTATGGAAGGAAATTCAAGTTACTGGTAAGTACGGTTAAAATTACTTTTCAGGATCAGTACTGGGCTGAAAGATGCAGCACTGAGGTCTCTCCTGATAACAGGTGAGTAAATCGGAATTCGTATTTCGGCTGATTTTAGAGGAATATTATAAAGTTCCAAAACTCCACACTTAGAAGATTTTCCAAGTGAAACCAGTCAATGTTAGCCTATGGAAGGAAATTCAAGTTACTGGTAAGTACAGTTAAAATTACTTTTCAGGATCAGTACTGGGCTGAAAGATGCAGCACTGAGGTCTCTCCTGATAACAGGTGAGTAAATAGGAATTCGTAGTTCGGTTGATTTTAGAGGAATATTTGCACAATGGTGAAGGGAGGGGGCGGGGCCTGAGGTGACATCTGTGCAAACGCGCCCCGTGGCGCGTTTTAAGTTGGGGATTAAGTCCCCTTGAATCATGAGGGTCCCTGGGGTCCAACTAGCCCACCCTGTACCTCCAGTATGCGCCAGGGAGCTGCGTTGCAGAGAGGTGTTCAGAGGCCACGCCCCTTTTTGCACCTCTCTGAAATGCAGCTCTGAGGCGCTTTCTGGACGTACATGTTGGGCTAGTTGGCCCCCAGGGACCCTCAGGATTGAAGGGATTTAATTCCCATCTTAAAACGCGCCACGGGGCCTGTTTGCACACATGTCACCTGAAGCCCCGCCCTCCCTTCACCACTGTGCAAACGCGCCCGTGGCGCGTTTTAAGTTGGGGGATTAAGTCCCCTTGAATCCTGAGGGTCCCTGGAGTCCAACTAGCCCACCATGTACTTCTAAAAGCGCCACAGAGCTGCGTTGCAGAGAGGTGTAAAAGGGGCGTGGCCTCTGTACACCTCTCTGCAACGCAGCCCCTGGCCATACTGGAGGTTCCTGGTGGGCTAGTTGGCCCCAGGGACCTCCAGTATTCAAGGGGAATTACTTCCCTTCTTAAAACGCGCCAGGGGGCGCGTTTGCAGAGTACTGCAGGGAGGGGCGGGGCCTCCGGCACGATGCCGGTCGTTTTTTTTTTCTCTCATTTTTTTAATGGGAGGGGGCTGCGTGGCCCCCTTCCCTTGGCCACTTTTGGCCCCGGGACCCCATCCCCGGGGCCTGAGCATTTTTTTTTTTTTAATAAAAAAAAAAACGGGAAGGGGGCTGCGTGGCCCCCTTCCCTTGGCCACTTTTGGCCCCGGGGACCCCATCCCCAGGGCCTGAGCATTTTTTTTTTTTTTATTAAAAAAAACGGGAAGGGGGCCGCGTGGCCCCCTTCCCTGGGCCTGTATTGGCCCCGGGACCCCATCCCCCGGGGCATGCCCTTGAGTTTTATTTTATTAATTTGGAGGGGGCTGCGTGGCCCCCTCCTCAGGCCATTTATGGCCCCGGGGACCCCATCCCCCGGGGCCTGGCCTCTGGTTGGGGACTGTGGGGGGGTCCCCAATTCCCCCACAGTCCCGCCGGCTCCCCGTGTCCTATGGGAGCCGGCATTGCTTTCCACATGGGGAGCAGCTAACATGCTGCTCCCCATGTGGAAAGCAATTGGGTTTGCATTTTGAAAGAGAGAGCAGGTTTCCTGCTCTCTCTTTCAAAATGCAAACCAAGTTTGCTATGACAGGACGGGAGCCGCGAGGCTCCCGTCCTGTCATAGCAAACTACAGTAATTACAATAATTTTTTTAAAAAGAAGCCCCGGGGGGTGGCGGACCCCGGGGCTGCGGGAGGGCCAAGAGCCCTCCCGCACCATTATTTTTTTAAAGCCCCGGTGGGGTGGCGGTCCCCGGGGCTTGGGGGGCCTTAGAGGCCCCCCACATTAAATTTAACCCCCCCCACCATGCCCCCGGGACTTGGCCCACCCGGGGGCAAATTAACATAGAAGCGCGGGAGACGAGCTTCGATTTTTTTTTTTTCGGCAGGATCCGCACACCCTGAGCGCATCCTGCCGATTTTTTTTAAAAAAAAATGCTTTTTCTGCCCAGGGGTCCTTGTGGGACCCCCTGAGCAGGCCTAGGGGGTCAGGGTGTTTCTACCCTGCCCCCTTTGTGCGTTTGGCAACGTGTTTCTTGTGCTTTTTTTTTTTTTTCTCAACGGGATTCGCGCACCCTAAGCGCATCCCGCCGATTTTTAAAAAAAAATGCTTTTTGTACCCAGGGGGTCCTTGTGGGACCCCTGAGCAGACCTAGGGGTCAGGGTGTTTCTACCCTGCCCCCTTTGTGCGTTTGCGCACTTGTTTCTGTGCCTCGGTTCTACCGAGGGACAAAATGGCTGCCAACACTTCCTGAATCGGAATGTTGACAGCCAGCTGACAGCCAATTAGCATGCAGCTCGTGATCGGGATGGTGCGCGCAGGGTGCGCTCAGGGTGCGCGGACCCTACTCGTCCATAGATATATATGTGATTTTATTTGTGATTTTCTCAGAAGCTACTGAACGGATTTACACCATTTAAGCAAAAGGCACGACACTGAACCAAGGGCTACCTCTTTGCCAAATTTGGTGTAATTCCGTTCAGCAGTTCGGGCTGTAGCTGCGACTAAAGGTTCCTATGGAAAAATGAATGGGGAAAACACGTTTTGGGACCCCCCTTTTTTCTCGGCCCCCGCTTGACGAATCAACCCGAGACTTTCAGGGTAGGAGCGGAGCGCCCAAACAACTTGGAAACTTTCGCGAAGATTCGTCAACCGGCGCCAATGTTATTTCAAATAGAATGTTGCGGATTTCCTATGGATAATAGGTCCTAACTATAACTATCTACTGGCGACCGCCAGTAGATAATATATATATATATATATATATATATATATATATATATATATATATATATATATATATATATATATCAAAACAGAACCCTTTCAGGCATAGAGTGCTGCTTAAATTATGCAGAAAAGATGCAAAGGACTCTGGGTAGATCCGAAGTTTAGGTGGAGCGTAGCTCCTGTATAGAGCACCCTAAAATACAGCGGATACAAATTATACTTAACTTGTGTCGGTGGGCTAAGTGCCTGCAATAGGGAACGGACAAAAACATGTCGAGATTGAGGGAGTATTGCAGCATGTTCATAAGCGCAATTTTATTTTTATACTTTTTTAGGCTGACTCTGCTTTGGGTACCCATACAAATGAGGTATAATTTTTATCAGGAGATAACACTGGGTGGTAGGTAAAGTTGTGCCTGCACAGTGATCCCACGCAGAAATATGTGGAAAATGTGAACTAACTGAGTGGATATGGGTAAATAAGGACATCCGACGGGGGGGGGTCCTCGCTCCCACACTGTTCTCATTATTCCTTAACAATGTGGTTTCTTACCGGTGGGATAGTGAGAGTGACTCCCCCAAGGTCGTAGGTAGGAAGACACCCCTACTCCTGTTTGCAGATGACACTCTATTGGTTTCCAAAAGCCCGATGGGACTTCAAAATCTTGTCAATAGATTTGTGTCATTCTGCAACGATCGCGGACTGGTCATCAACCATTCAAAGACTAAGTTTATGACCATAAATTCCCATAGGACCATAAGAAGCTCTATCCTACTGGAAGGGCAACCACTAGGGAGAGTTAACAAGCTCACTTATTTAAGCATAACTCTCACTAGGAATATGAGCTGGTGCCTTCAGTTCAAGAAAAGTGCCTTAAAACTATCACACCGGGCTCTATCCTTCTGGACGGGCTGTCGTGTAGTTCCTATATTACCTATACAGGCTCTGCGCATTCGGATAACATAAACTGTGGGATTGGTGGCGGACGGATTCCGTGCACCCCCACTGGATACGTTAGCCTGTCTGTATTAGTTAGCTCACAGTGCCACTAGAGTCTCCTCTTAACGGGGAAAGAATAGTTTTTGGCAACCTCAGAACATGACAACCCTGATCCCTCAGAATCGTGGAAACAATATACTACCTTTCGCTCAGTCTCTCGTGCTCACTTAGTTTGTCTCAGAGAGTTACACAGAATAAACAGGCTGGGCGTTTCAATAAGTATTTATTGAACAGTTGTTATTCCAGTGTATAATAGATGAGTTGCAACAACCATTAGAAAGTAGCAGAGATATATGATTAGCAATACTATGAAAGTAAAGGGATGGTATAGTTCTACCATCTTGCAGAAATCATGAATATATACATGTACATAAAACACATGATAAAAGGTGCGTACTCCTACGATGTCTCCCTAACTAGATGTACCTAAATGTACCTAGCATCTATGTAGGTGTTATGCCAAGAATCCCTCTAGGATCTAGTCCACCCCATTACCTGAGAATTAGAGAATGTGGGACTCCGTCCTGGTCTCGAGTTGGACACCCCGCGAGGGATGTTAGACCACTGCTAGCTGGAGCGTCTGCAAGCAGGAACCTCAGCATCTCTGGTCAGTGTGTCAGCCGGGAAGTCACGGTCTCCTCTATCTTCCTAAGCAAGATGTGTTGTATATATACCCATAGGTCTCCCCAGGGGTCCTACCTTGCTGTGTTACTGTGTCGGCCTAAAGGATGACGTCGGGCCTGAACTCTATACAGAGATATTATACAGGAGATGCTAATCCTACTGTTAGTCCTGCTGTGCTTCCAAGAAGCCTCATGCATAATGTATGAGAGTCGAACCAGGGAAAAACCCGTGTTCTGGATGCAGTGTCATATCTAGGTAAAAGGTCAGTGCCTAAGAACCGTTATGTATGTAATGTAGGGACGGATGTAGGTGAAAGGTTGCAATGTTACCTGCGCCTATATAGGGTACCTATATGGAATATAACACCCACTCCTCTTCCGAATGGACGACATATGTAACCTATTACTATACTACTAACATTACTAGATAGTGGTATGCACAAAGTTTATAAAAACATCTCTTGAACTAAAAATGTTTAAAAACTTCAAAAAATGTTCAAAAAAACTTAAAAACGTGTAAAAAGTTAGCAAGCCCTAGCTCTAAAATGTCCGTTGATATAGTCTGGATCACTATAAGCATTATAAAGCCATGAATGCCCAAAAAAATGAACGGAATGTCAATTTAGTTCCATAGTTCCAAATTAGAGCTTTGTTTAAAAAAGGGCGAATTTTTCCCAGCACACTATGAGCCAAACTGATTTCAAATGTTTAGGTGTCCTGGCTGGTAGACGCAACATTCTCATTGCTTGCTTCCACAGTAGACGGCCCCTGTAGCACCTCGCAGAGCACATCAATTGAGCACAGATGTTCCACGCTGTCCACAGCCGGTGCTGGGGCAGCTTGTGCGACGTCCAAAGCCTGGGTGTCAGAGGAGGAGCCGGTATTCGTACCAACAGGTGCTGTTACTACCCGTGGGGGCTCAAGGAATGGCCCCATCAACATTGGAATATGCTGAGGACACTGCAGAACATGGGCCGTTATTGGGTCCAGTAACGCATTCAAGTCTGGTTGCGCACATGATGGGAATGTCAAACACAGGTCTACCACGCATTCTGCTCTGCAAAACAGGCATCGGAGGACAGGTAAGATGCAGTCTATCCAGACCGGTCGAAATGACAGGAACCAAGATTCACTTAGTTCTCTTAGGCGAGGTGTACCATGCGGTCACGGTATTTACGCTCCAGGAGCGTTCTTTCCATCGCCTTGGTGACTGGGACGTACATTGCGTAGCAAATAGAAAATAATCAGGATACCTGCTATTATAAACAGGATCAGCGGTAGTCCTCCAAAGATGCTTCCGAATAAGGAATGTATGAAGTTTGGTATAACACCAAGTACCGTCTGAAAAGTGCTCAGAAGTCCAGAACCTATGGTCTTAAATAGGTGGAAAATGCCTGTCGTATCAGACATGTTAAAGATACGATTCACCATTTCTGCGAAATGGAAAGGGCAGTTAGTATGAATGAGCACCTGTATCTCTGCCGAGGACCTTGCAAGTTGAAGATCAAAAGTCTCTCGAGCGGAGGTTAAGGGCACAGACTTCTGTAGAAGCATGGCTTTCATTTTGCTTAGAGTATCAAACCGTATTAAGGAAACATTCAATGAAGGCCATAACGGCGCCTCCCTGAATGTGTTGGTGGAAACAATACTTGTATACAACAAGTAACCCTGGAGCTCACAGTTACCAGATATGCGATGCCCGGGAGCATGCCACAGCAGCCTTGACCATTCAGCATCAAGTAACTCCCTTTTGAAAGTAGCCTGAATGCTGGAGTAATCACTGCAGCTGGGGCACCCTTCAAATGACAGGACAGGTTTGCTACAGAACCATTACAAGCCCCGTGCAACATAATATCCTGGCATATGAGTGATCCACTTAAAGCGCTCTCACAGTTTGTACCGATTAGAAACACTTCTCGATCCCCACTCCGGCATCGAAATCTGTATGGTAATTCCCAAGATTCCTTAATGTATTCCTTACCCATTTCTTCATATCTGCCTGCCTGCTTTTGTTCAAGGCAATATTGAAACTGAAAAGTAGTGACCGGTAGAGTTATGTGGCCATGGATTAGCCATTCTGTAGACGGTGATTCTGCCACTGTGAATGGTAATCTATCCAGTTTTTCGATACGCAGCATTCTATATTTTGCTCCCCTTTGTGCCATTTCTATCTGTTTATCTGTTAGATTGTATTCAGAAAACAGAGACATACTGTTGATAAAACGCCAAGGCACGTAGCCTGCATGCAAAGATTGCAGTGTCCAGCTTAACAACATAATAGAACGTAACTGTGATTGCCCGTGTTGTAATATGGCCAAATCTTGTTCTAGTATGTTTATCGCAGAAGATACAATGTTGCCTAAGGAATATATCCTTTAGGTCAATGCAGTTAACCCATTGTCTACCACTGCTAGAGATTTTTCTAGATTTATACGGTCTATTTCCCGTAGTCTCTCTGCGGCCTCTTGTTGGGATATTTTCCAAATTTCATTGTAGACAGCATAATAGAAATGTTTCTGACGTGGCTTCCTGGGACCCATTAAAAAATCCCTAAGATCCACATCCTGTGTGAGTAAAGATAAGTGTTGTTTCACCTGTGTGAGTGTTGTGGTTTTTAGCCAATCAGGGCACAACTTCCCAACACTGTAGGATGTCACTACCCCTGGATGTTGTCTTTGTACATAAGTGGATCTGGCCTATGGATACTAAACCCTTCAGTTTTTCCCATGAATCTTGCATGACAACTATTCGTGTCTGTGGGCCAAATCAACCATTTTCTCCCATCGGGGTCTGATCTGTTGTATTGTATAATGTCATCTACTGTAATTTCTTCCTGTGATGTTTTGTTGCCCTCGGTGTGTGCTGGAGTCAGCAACCGAGGTGTGTTCAAGTCTTTGCTCTTAGCTAGTCCAAGGCAAGACGTCTGTTGCACTGTCTCATTCAAAAACATGATTTGTTGAGGGATGAGGCATGCTCTAAACAAAGCTTCTGTTCCCTGTACCTGCCATTCTCTAGTACCCCAGACTGATTTTAAGTCTATGGTGTCTTTCCATAAGTCGAAACCTTGTTCGGACAACTGGGCAATAAAAGCAGCAGAGTAAATCTGTTTGGTGTTTGTCAACATATTTTTCTGTGCTGATGTTGGTGCAACCTTATAAAAGTATGAGGCTGGGTCAGACATATTAAACCCCGAAAAATATGGAAACTTCTGTGTAAATGTTTTTGAACTGCCTTTCGGCGGTGTTGGACAATGTTCCCAGTGGTGGTATGTGAACAGATTTATGCAAAAAATGATGACCATAATGTTGATAACAATACATTTCCTCGAAATCTGAAGTGCTTTCCAATGTTTCACTATTAGAAAATGCAGCAGATTTTTCCAAATCAGATAACATGTTATTAACAGTTTCAAAATCCCAATTATCGGAAAATGTACTTGAGGTAATGATATCACTCAACGATATTTTAAATAAATGTGGAATTCCTAAAATTTCGGTCGGACCAAATATATCGAAATCAACCTTGTCCCACACTATACCATCAGGTATAGGAACTGCTGTAATGTTCACTGATGACAAGTCTCTTTGTTCTCGATGAGATGATTGATGCAGTTTTAAAAGTAAGTTCACCTTTTGGGCTGCAGAGCTTTGTCGAATGTATTTCCCATTAATAAGCATACTAAAAACTATTACCAAGCCTACCCAGAAAAGAAAGAAAAGTATCCCGGTGATTATCCATAGTTCTACCCACGGTGACACCAGGTAAGTCTTTTTAAGAAAGTTCATAAAGTCTTTTATTTGCTGTTTGCGTGGTTTTTTGGCTGGCGTAGTTGCCGGTTCGCTTGGATCCAAAGAAAACGAATGAAAGTTTATGAAGTAGCCAGAAGCAGTTCGATCAATTGTTGGAATTGCATCAGGATTTGTAGAAATCGTGGTTTTCTCTTGTCGAGGCATGTTGACGTAGATATCTGTATTTGGTCTAATTGCAATTTGTCTTTGATTTTGAGTTTGATTTTGAAGTTGAGCTTCAGGTTCAAGGGGAACGAGTTCCATCGCATTGTTGCTTAGTCCTTCATTCCGTGCTGGAGGCTCTTCGAACGTGATGAGTCTTTCCATTTGAACTTCTTGGATAGTAGCGAGAGGAGGGCGTCTGCTACTTTG
Source organism: Calotriton arnoldi (assembly GCA_963921515.1). Classification (NCBI taxonomy): domain Eukaryota; kingdom Metazoa; phylum Chordata; class Amphibia; order Caudata; family Salamandridae; genus Calotriton; species Calotriton arnoldi. Next base: position 138,026 of record CAWUFW010012553.1, read on the forward strand.
GAGTCCACGTGGCCTACTGCTTAGTATCGGCCACATAGTGTGGTTTGATTAGGTCAATTGAGACAAATCTTTTCTCCTTTTTTCCGGCAAGAGGTGGCAGAAGAACAGTTCTTGTTCCTTCGATTGCTAGGACCGGTACAGGCTTTCTGTATGATGGCCCAAATTCTTTCTTGTCCGCTATTTTCTCTCTGACCAGATCCCCGACTTTTGGGATCCAGACAGGTCTTGCCGTGACTGATTTGACTTCCCCAGTGGCGGTCTGCTTCAGATGGACATTACTTTGTTGTGTCCTGGATTCATTTAGATCCTGTAAGACAGCCAAACGATCATGGATGTCAAAAGGCTTTTCATCCGCCATTGTGCCTTCACAATCAAGATCAGGTACCCACATTCTGGTCCCAAATAGGACCTCATATGGAGTGATACCCAATAGAGAACTTCTTGTCATGTTGTTAAGAGCACGCTGCACTCCATACAGCTGTTTTACCCAACTTTCACCCGTGCCTAGTACTCTAGCTGTTAAAGATTGCTTTAAGTCTGTTTTATCTCTCCACTACCGAATTTCCCTCGGGATGGTACGGAGATGAGTACCGCAATGCTACACCCAATCCTCGCATGGCCTCCTTGTAAGCCCGAGAGCTAAACGCAGGGCCCTGGTCAGAATGTAATGTGCCAATTGCGTATGTCCCTATAAAGACTCGCAAATCTTTTATAACAGTTCGAGCGTCAGCCGAGCACTGGGGCCACACCCATAGGAATCTCATGCAGGAATCCACTGCATCCATGATATACTTGTAAGCCCCATCTCTTTGTAAGGGGCCGCAGTGGTCCAAATAAACACACGCTAGTGGTTTGTCAGATATTAACAGCGGTGTCTGCGCTGGACGTGTTACGATGGAACCTTTCATCTGCTGACAGATGTCGCATTTCAAGACATAGTCCTTAGTCTGCTTTGTTAATCCAGGCCACCAATAGCGTTGTTTCAACAAAGAAACAGTCGCCGTAACTCCTGCATGTGCAGAACCTATCCCTTCGTGTGCTGCTAGAATTAAACCTAACCTACGATCCATGTTTGGAATTACTCTATCCCCCACTCCAGGAATCTGAGCAAATGGAATGTTATTGGCATCCAACTTGTAGGAGTACTTGAGTGGAAACCTTTTTGGTACTGCTCCGCTGTTCTTGCGTGTTGCATTATTAGCTACCATAATCTCACCATCTATTCTCGTTTTAGAACGAGTGATTGCAGCTACGGAAGCCGTGCATACATCCCCCTTTGTGGCTTCATCAGCCAATGAATTCCCTTCAACGTGAACGCCATCATGCTGATGACTCAGTGTATGTATCACGTGAGCCCTCGGTAGTTCGGTTTTCAACTCCACTACCTGTTCCCATAGCATTTTATGCTTAATTGTGGAACCTTTTGCATCGTTGAACCCGTTTTCAACCTAGTACTGCAAATATTCACTGTAAGACTGCACACAGTAAAAGGAATCACACACAATTAGTGTGGGGAATTCTCGATCCGTATTCACCAGTGCCAGTATCAGCGCTTTTAACTCTGCCAGCTGTGCCATGCAGTCTACTAGAGATTGCGTTTTTGTGCAACTTGGGTGGAACTTTCCATCCCGCATGCGACCTTTAACGATTGCACATGCTGCGCTATATTGTTGCTTACTCCCTATGGCCGGTTGAGCAGATCCGTCAGTGTAAATGATATATTCATACTGATCTAGAGGCATTATTTAGTTTGGAAGAGGATATTCTTGTTCGTATTGCAGGAATGCTTGTATTTTTAAATTTGGGTCGTACCTGTATTCTACATCTGTTGCAGTGGGAGAATTAGTCCATTGTATCCATATCAGATGTAAAGCTTTAGCATTAGGAACGCTTGACTTTGTCGCAGCCTCTAAGGCTGGAACCGGAGTAACTACTATTATTCGTTTCCCTGAGCCAGTGCTCTTTCTCTCACTACAGCAGTCTGAACTGCTGTTAGAATTTTTTCTGTAGATGCGAAGCGCATCTCAGCATTTGTGTACAAATGTGATTTGTATGCAATTGGTACTGTCTCACCTTCATTATATGTCAGATAGGTGTACCCAGATTGACCCGCAACTATACGGATCACCAGGTTGCGTACGTTTATGCGTGTCTGTAAGTGTTTGGAAGCTATCATGTCAGCTTGTAAGGAACGAAGTGTATCTGTATGTTCTACCAAAATGTAGGAATCCCAGGATTGATTGTAAATTTTTCAATGATTTTGGAGGTTGGAGCAGCGCGCATTTTTCTGAAAAATTGGCTGCCAGGCTTTTTCCTTCACTTGAAAGCTCATATCCTAAAAACAAGACACTGAGATGGGCAATTTTTGATTTTTTAAAGTTGAATTTGTAGCCCTCAGATGCAAATCCCAAAATAATGGTATTCACTCTGTTCAAGTGTTCCTCTAGGTCGTCGTCCGTCAGATAAATATCGTCCACATAGGACAATGCCTCTTCGTCTAAATTTTGAAGTAACTCAGTTACTCTGGCCGAAAACAACCCCGGGCTGTTCTTACACCCCAGGGGGAGTCGACAAAATTGACGCTGGGTCCCTAGCACTGAGAAGGCTGTTAGATATCTGCTTTCAGGCGCTATATTTTGGCAGAAAAATCCATTTGAGATTTCAAGCGTTGTTTTATATTTTTTCTGCACAATGTTATTCATTAATGCGGCACTGTGTGCATTTTGGACTGCAAATGTCTTAGTACAAGTATTTAAATGTCTGTAATCTAAAACTAAACAATATGAATTGTCAGGTTTCATGACAGGAAACAAAGGATTGTTCATTGGTGAGGTGCAAGTTTCAATCACCCCTTGGTATTCAAGTTGATCTAAGATCTCCCTGACCTGTTTTTTTAGCTTCTTGCTTTATCGGATACTGCCTCTGTGCAGTTGGAGTATTTTTTTATAGGAATTATGTGGTGGGTGGAATCCTCATCCCATCCAACATGGTTTTTATATAATGCCGGAGCCTGGGCTACCGCCCACTCCTGCGCATAAGTGTGTTGCAAGTGCCTGGGAATATAGTCTGAGAAGGCCGGAAGAATTACCGTTTCTCCTTTAGGGCAATCCATGACGAATGCTGGCGGCCAATCTTGTTCAGCTAATAAAATATCATAGCCATACGTCAGGTTCTCCCAAAAAAGACCTCTTACTGTTCTACATTTGTCCCCCTCCATTTGGAGCGTTATTTCATATACCTTATGTGGGACACTTACCCTAGTATCGGGTATTTCTACCGTGATATAATCATTCAAGTCCGCTGTCACCAGAAATTCCTTCAGGTTCTGGCGAGCTATTGTTATTTCTGCCGCACTGTCTAGCATCGTCAGAGCCCATTCCCCGTTCAGTAGTCGAGTCCTCAGAATTCTGGCATGTCTGATCTTTAGACCTGCTACTTTCTTCTTTTTGAACTGTGGCTTTTGCTTTGGTTTCTCTTCTTTTTTAGAAGTGTAATCTTGAGCGTGCTGCTTGTCTCTGGACTTTGTACGCTCTTCTTGTCTGTCTGACCGTCCTTCCCTCTCGGAGTTTTTCGATGAACCCTGAAAGGAACGAGAGGAACGTGTATCAGTATCCTGATACCTATCAGGTTTCCTAATATTTTCCCTATTCCTGAGGTTATACCTCTTTTCGGAGGGCTCCTGTGGAGGAGATCTACCTCGGGATTGAGATCTGTTTTCTTTAAAGTTTTGTTTTTTATTGTCCCACTTCTTCTTAGTTGAAGCAGGTGTCTGCTTGGAAGTGTCCTTTTGAGAACTGCCCATCAGTTGTGGTTTTAAAGCTTTCCCACCCAAACTGTCTCTGCCTAATTCTGCATACGCAGTCTCAATTATTTTGGGTAGTTCGTGTTCCTGTTCTAAAGGATCGAACTCCCTCAGGCGTTGGCGGATGGCCACTGAAGCTGCTTCCCCCTTAATGTTAGCTAGTATTATGGCTGATACCCGGGCATAGTTACCTAGTAACTTCATCCCTAAGTTTAGGGCAGGTTCTGCTCCATACTCATTTTGTATCTGGCTCAATACATCAAGTACTACTGCTAATGATGGGATACCATGTGTTCTGGTATAAATGGCAGCAAAGACTGTACCCCAAGTGGTACAATCCTCTAATTGTGGTGTTATCCCCATGGGCAAGCAGATTGTTAGCATTCTGTGTTTTTCATATGGGGTAGTATTCGGGAATACTGCCTCTAGCTGCGTTATTTTCTGAGCTTCCCAGAATGGTATTTGTTCACGTTTTGTGGGCATTTTGCCCATCACTGCGTGTAATGTTTGTGGTGTAATTTTAGTTGCTGTTCACTGAATTTGAGTTCCATTTGTTGCAACTATTGCTGGTCGACTGTGAGTGTCCTCATGACGAATTGCGTCAAGTTCCTATAGATTTTAATTAAATCTTTATGTTGTATGAGTAAGTCACCTGGTGGCATTGTGTCAATGTCAGGATGGGGTGTGTAGGCCGCTAATATCGGCAATGTTGCCCCTTCTCTTCCGAGCGGGCCTAGTCTTACTCTTCTTCTTATGTGGGGTAGGGCGCCTTTAAACCAGTATAAGTGTTCCTGGTACGTGAGCGGAACCTCTATATCCTTGAACGGATAATATTCCGCTGGTGCATCTCCATCCGTGTAGGAGTAAAATGTTTGTGTTCTCGCATTTGCTGCTGGGAATGTAACCCACGAATAAAATACCTCTGTTTTGTTTGATTCGTGTGGCTCAATCACGAAAACCACTATGCCACCCCTAGCTGATAAACCATGCGCTAGTAGTTTCAGGGAGACTGTATTTCTAAAGTTTGGTGCAATTTGTATTGCATCTACATCGTCCTCATCTGTGAGGGGCAGATTTTGTTGCATTGGGTCTAATTCTTGGTCATTTCTTTCCTCAGTCATTTTGTAAAGAAGAAGTTTTTCAAGGGAACTAAGATAAGGTGTTTGCACAATTTAGGAACAATGTGTCCTTCAAGCTTGATTAACCAACAGCCAATAAATAGGATTTTTTAGCCTACTCAGCTGTGGCGGAGTTTGTGCCCACCCACTCCAGAAGTCTCTGTTCTTTTGTGAGTAGGGGTCTCTGAGAATAGCACGACTGAACTACTCAGATTTTACAGTTAAATAAGTACCCAACCAACTTTGGCGGTGCCATGTCGTGTAGTTCCTATATTACCTATACAGGATCTGCGCATTCGGATAACATAAACTGTGGGATTGGTGGCGGACGGATTCCGTGCACCCCCACCGGATACGTTAGCCTGTCTGTATTAGCTAGCTCACAGTGCCACTAGAGTCTCCTCTTATCGGGGAGAGAATAGTTCTTGGCAACCTCAGAACATGACAACCCTGATCCCTCAGAATCGTGGAAACAATATACTATCTTTCGCTCAGTCTCTCGTGCTCACTTAGTTTTTCTCAGAGAGTTACACAGAAAAAACAGGCTGGACGTTGCAATAAGTATTTATTGAACAGTTGTTATTCCAGTGTATAATAGATGAACTGCAACAACCATTAGACAGTAGCAGAGATATATGATTAGCAATACTATGAAAGTAAAGGGATGGTATAGTTCTACCATCTTGCAGAAATCATAAATATATACATGTACATAAAACACATGATAAAAGGTGCGTACTTCTACAATGTCTCCCTAACTAGATGTACCTAAATGTACCTAGCATCTATGTAGGTGTTATGCCAAGAATCCCTCTAGGATCTAGTCCACCCCATTACCTGAGAATTAGAGAATGTGGGACCCCGTCCTGGTCTCGAGTTGGACACCCCGCAAGGGATGTTAGACCACTGCTAGCTGGAGCGTCTGCAAGCAGGAACCTCAGCGTCTCTGGTCAGTGTGTCAGTCGGGAAGTCACGGTCTCCTCTATCTTCCTTAGCAAGATGTGTTGTATATATACCCATAGGTCTCCCCAGGGGTCCTACCTTGCTGTGTTACTGTGTCGGCCTAAAGGATGACGTCGGGCCAGAGATATTATACAGGAGATGGTAATCCTACTGTTAGTCCTGCTGTGCTTCTAAGAAGCCTCATGCATAATGTATGAGAATCGAACCAGGGAAAAACCCGTGTTCTGGATGCAGTGTCATATCTAGGTAAAAGGTCAGTGCCTAAGAACCGTTATGTATGTAATGTAGGGACGGATGTAGGTGAAAGGTTGCGATGTTACCTGCGCCTATATAGGGTACCTATATGGAATATAACAGGGCAACCACTAGAGAGAGTTAAAAAGTTCCCTTATTTAGGCATAACCCTCACTAGAAATATGGGCTGTTCCGTTCAGGTCAAGAAAAGTGCCTCAAAACTAACACACCAATCTGCAGCGCGCTATACGGGGCTGAGGTTTGGGGTCCCTCTGCCTTGGGCGAGCTGGGAGTAGCAGAGAATAACTTTCTTAGGGCCTTAGCCAGCCTACCCAAAAGTATGCCTCCTTTACCATTATGACAGGATATAGGTCTTACCCCTGTGACACACAAAGCTCAGCTAAGGCCCCTGCTATTCTGGCACAGGTTGAAATACACACCTGCTTTGGATGACTATTACAATGGCCTTAGGGAAATAGTTGCACTGGACAAATCGAGCAAGATAAAATGGATTGGCTACCTAAAGAGCACGCTGACTAATCTTGGACTTGGTGGATACTGGTCTGATGACAGCAATTCCACTCAACTCTCTAGGGAAGCTCTTAAAGATGCATTCTCGGGGTGGAAATGGGAACAAGAAATAAGAAATTATGCCCAAAGCTCTCTCTTGTGCACTTTTCTTGATATTAAAAGCCATGCCGAATTTGAGCCATTTCATGACTATTTGCCGAGCCCTGGTGCCAGACAACTGTATCTTATGTTCTGTCATGGAACTTTTCCCTTATTGTCTTTTTGCTCAAATTGGACCTCCTGTCTGGATATGTCGAAGGTATGCCCGGTATGCCTGCAAGCGGAAGAAACTCTATCCCATTTTATTCTCTTCAGTCCTGGCTATGTCCACCAAGGAAAAGCTGGATTCTTCCGATTTGTAGGCTCCTTGGATGTAGGCAGTATGTCCCGATGCTTAGGCTCCTACTTACAGACACTAGGGAGTCAATTGTCTGTGCCATCACTGGATTTCTCCACTGGAGCTGGTCTATTACAGCGAAGGCGATGTTATAATTATCAGCTATAGTATAGTATAAGTCTGGCCTAATAACTTAGTTTACTCTGTCCTACTGTTTTGCATTTTTGCCTCCGTGCTGTGAGAGATGGTAAAGGATACAGATGAGAATTTTTACTCCTTTTGTGGTCTGTGTTCTTTGCTATACATACCCTTTTATAATATTTTAGGCCCTATGCGCTACCATTAATTGTTTTATGGCTATTTTATAGCTGTTTTATTCAAGATTTTATAAGAGTGCTTTATGTATATTTATTTGTGACATTTCATTGTGATGTTATGTCCTTTTTGTTTGTGCTTTTATGGGTGCAAAAACCGAATAAAGTATTTTGATGATGATGATTACTTTTTTAGCTAAATTTGAGTTTTGCTGGGGATTCTGAGTAGGAATACGTTGGGGGACCCATGCAAACTCTACCTGTATGGACTCCCCTGGGTGTCTAGTTTTCAGAAATGTCTTTGTTTGTTTGGATTCCTTGGATGGCCACCGAGCTGGGGACCAAAAACTAGGGGTGGGCGGAGTTCGTGGAGTCCCACTACGCGGAATTCCTCGGACTCACAAACAAACTCTGCCGTGGTACGCGGAGTTCCGCGTTCAGGCACAGTTTGCCAGTGCGCCCTTTCACGTTGCATTGAGAATGCAGAGTGCGTCCATGTGCTCCAAAATCACATGGGAACAGCCCTTCACGGTCCTGAAGTGTGCTTGCGTTCTAAATCACGCGCGAACAGCACCACGCAGTCCGCATGGGCACAGCCATCTTTTTTTTCTCCTGTCTGTCATGGTGCTGGGCCTAATTTTTAATCTCTTGTTAATCTTTCTCATCCTCCTCCTTTATTACTTTTCTACCCCTAATTTTTACTTTTGCAATAGTGTGCGTCTTTGTGTTTGCGTATTTTATGTTTTTGTGACTTTTTGTCTTAGTTTATTTCCTCCTACTTCTTTCCTTATTTCTTTCTTCTTTACTTTCCCTTCCTTTCCCGTCTAAGTTTATTTCCACACCCATCGCCAAGGCAGAGGTGCATCTTCCATGCGGACGGCTCTGCCGCCCAGATCTTTGGAGGGGAGGAGGTGGGCACACTAGTTTTTATTGTGCAGTGTCACCTCCCCTCTATGCTGGCAGCAGGTGGCAGGCCCGGTAGTGGCTACCCCCTGCGATAGCATCGGCGGCACTGAGGGACGGTGTGCCAGTGCGTGCGGCGCACAAGCCAGGTTCGGCGCATCGCCCAGCAGCTGATGCACTGCTGGGAGGACATTCTTGACCAGGAACAGGACCTGCTCAACCTGCTAGGCGTCGAGATTCCGGGGCTCGGTGAGTATCAATTATGTGTTGTGTTTGTGTTCTAAAAAGCTAAAAAGAAATGCGAATAGGGGGGGCGTGGCTTGCAGCCGCGGAAGATGGTCGCATTCTAACCGCGCTGCGTTAGTAGCCAGCGCTTCAGCCCCTAAATCCGGCATTATCCGTGCCCAGGCAAGCCATCCAAAGTAGCTGGTGGTGCTCGAGGTGCAGCGGCGACCGAACGCTATACATCTTGACCGTGCTGCGGTGCTGTGTGCGGCGGAGCGGAGTGAAGAGCCCGGCGCCCGCGAGGAAGTAAGATGGCGACTGTGGGCTGCCGATGAGCGCGGATCCGAAATCCCCCCCGGGCGCCCTTCGCTGACTGCGGACTCTGAGCTCGGCGGGATCCCAAGACGGTGCTGCTCCTAAGTCCGGAGGAATACGGAGTACGGGAGCGCGCGTGACAGTAAGTGAGGCCCGGCTTCCGTGCTGCTCGGGAGGCTGTCTGCGGCGTGGCCGAGAGGCGGCCGCGGAGCGCACTGGGCCCCCCTGCCAGTGATACCGCCCGGCCCAGGCATCGGGCTGATTTAACTTTGAATGCTGCGGCAGACAGCATGAAGCCCTAGCGCCCCCGGGGAGCCGCAGCGGGATGGTGACGGGGTGAATTCCCCCCTTATTTCTGCAAATAGGAGAGACGAGACTGTACATAAAGACCCAGCTACCTGAACCCTTGATCCTCCGATGCATTGTTGTGGCCCGTCGTGCACACTTCCCTGGGGGTGAATGAGGCGGCGCGATTTCGGCAGAGGGACTGCAGTTAAAGACCGGAACTGTACTGTTAAAGGCCGAGACTGTGGCCTGAGAAGGGGTGCAGCGTCTCTGACCCTCTGCTTGCCCACCGCCTTGTTGAGTAACCGACCAGTCAGCTGGCAATTACTGGGAGCTGTGGTGTGACCAGATCTGCAAGGCAAGCCTGTGTGAACCCGTCTCCCCGTGGTCTTCACGTTGGGGCTGGAGTGCAGAGCCTTCGATCTAGAGCGGGAGTGGTGGCGCTGTGCCCTACAGAGCTATCCAATCCCAGTGAACCCGGGTGCAGGACTGGACTGCAGTGTGTGTGGCTGGGTGCAGCCATGACCCGCCCTGACACAAGAGTATAGCTGGTGAAGCTTCTCCAACTCCGACAGGGGTCGTACTAAGACGACGGGACCCGGCCAGACCAACCAAATCGACAAATACACTATTGCCGTTGGGTGTAATGAGGGTGCGACCGGGGGAAGCCCGAGGGACGACCCGGATGAGAGCGGTCCAGACCCTTTGTTAAAGGACATCATGAGGGCCATCAGAGACTTTCGGGGCACCATGGAGCCTAAACTTGACTCTGTCACCGAAGAAGTAAACCCTTTACGTGCGGACTTTCGGAAGATGTCTGAAAAGCTCTCCGCGGCGGAGGCAGGCATTGGGAGCCTGCAATCCAAAACTAAGCGCTTGGAAGAACAAGTTGCCGTCCTCACGAAAAACCAGACAGACATCCACGCCTGGCTGGAAGACCAGGAAGGGAGAGCCCGACGCAACAACATACGCGTGGTTGGAGTGCCCGAGGGAATGGAGGGCCCATCTATGGACTGCTTTATGGAGGACTTGATTCTGAACCATCTAAAGCCCAAGCGCCTATCCAAATTCTTCTCGGTAGAACAAGCTCATAGGGCCCTGGGGGGCAAGCCCAAACCTGGGGCTCCTCCCTGCACATTCATCGCCCGTATCCTGAACTACAGAGACAGGGACGCAATTCTGCAAGCGGCTCGCACAAATGGTGATCTCCACCTAGACAATGCCACCATCCGCTTCTTTCCAGACTTCACACTCCACGTGCAACGTCAGCGTCGCTCCTTTGATGGTGTGCAGAGGGCCCTCAGAGATCAAGGTGTCAAATATATGATGCTCTTTCTGGCCAGGCTCAAGATCTTAGATGGAGGGAAGGCCTACTTCTTTGACACACCGGCGGATGCAAGTGACTGGCTAGAGGGGTGGCGCACCGTAAGCCGCAAGGGTAGACAACAGCGCCCCGAAGCAGGTCAGACCGGGGAGGAGACCGAGCTTGGAGACGGGCGGTCCCTGGACAGACGAATGTAAGACCAGTGGCCAGCTAAGGGACTCTGAGACTCTCTGTATGTTGTTGAGATGTGACTTACCCACTGATTACCTCCTACAGGGAGCACAGTAGCTCCGGGTGTGGGACAGGACAAAGTGGCACTCTCCCACCGGGGTGGCTTGCGCCCCTCATTTGACTCGGCCGCCACATAGCCTCCATGTTTTGACTGTTCTGTACTGGAAGGGGTGATTAGATTGACTACACGGCTTGCCAATGGGAATGTTATTTTCTTTCTCACAATGTGGGCATACACCTCCGTCAGCAGCTATATATTTCTTCACGCTGGCTGCGAGTCGACGGCTCCTCGTTAATGTTTTTTCTAGAGTTGTTGGGGCGACAGGCACTCTGCATGTTTGAGCGGTGGGAGGTTGGGGTCTCACCTAGCAGGGCTGCAGGGAGGGGGGCGTTGGGTTTTTTACCTATTGGGTTTCATAGGGGGGATGTTTGCTCAAGACCTTGCTATCCATCTGTTGTCAGAGAAAGTCCTTGTGGACCCTGCAAGAGTGCGGGACTCCTTGAATTCTTTGGGACCTCTTAGCGGCTATGGGTGACTCAGCTAGTTTAAAGGTATGGACCTGGAATGTGAATGGGCTTGGCCACAAAATCAAACGCACCCTGGTCCTGCAGCATCTAAAGAGGCACTCCCCAGATGTAGTCCTGATTCAGGAATCACACCTCTGGGGAAATAAGTGTAAGGCCTTAGACCGTTTTGGCTATAGTATGGTAGCCCACTTGGGGTTTTCATCCGGGGCACGGGGGGTGGGGATCCTGGTGCGCAATACCATTTCCCTGGTCATTACAAACACATGGTCGAACGATACGGGTTGTTTCACAGCGGCAGCGGGCCGCTGGGAGGGGCGTTTGATGGTATTCTGCTCTTGTTATATAGCCCCTGGCCTCCACTCCACATTCCTTCCACGACTAAGTTCCTTCCTAACGGGCCTCCCACTAGGTGTTCTCCTTATTGGTGGGGACATGAATGCGGTCATGAACCCGGAACTGGACCGGTCCACTTCTCTGCCGGGCCAACAGAGCGAGCGCGGCCTAATAGGCTTTACCACCACCCTGGGTCTGGGTGACCTATGGCGGATGCACAACCCCTCCCTCAGACACTACACGTTCTATTCGGCACGCCATGGGTCCTTCTCTAGGATTGACCACTTCCTTGTGCGTAATGACCAGCTGGGTGATTTCACGGGTACTAAACACTTGGCGCGGGGGATCTCCGACCACTCCCCGGTCAGTGTCACTATCTGTGGTCCGGTGATCAACAGAGCCACGTTTCCAAAGATATATTCTTGGCGCCTCCGGGACCCAGCTATTGGGGACAAACTCCGTGAGGGTTCGCAATTATTCTTCGAAGAGAATCTAGGATCGGTGGAGTCCCACATTACAATGTGGGAGGCATATAAGACAGTGTTAAGGGGTCAGGCCCAAGCGCTGATTGGCGCGCAGAAAAAGGAGGAATCCCTGCAGATCCGGCAGTTAGAGCGTGAGGTGGCACAACAGGAGGAAGATTGTGCAATGGCCTCGTCTGTGGACCTGCGCCATAGACTGACGCTGAAGCAGAGAGACCTCAGGGCCTTGGCAGAGGGCGAGGCGCGGGCGTATGCTTTAGCCACGCAGCATCGCCTATACGATGTGGATGACAAGGCCTTAAAACTGCTGGCATGGTTGGAACATCGTGATAGAGCTCGCTCGTGGGTGTCCGAGGTAAGGGGTGAGTCTGGATCCCTCCACTCGACGAGCATGGCCATCGCTGAGGCTTTCGCAGTACACTTCGAGAAGGTGTACTCTCCAGTATGCACTAGGATGGAAGCTGACTGTGAGGAGTTCCTATGAGACTTTGCTCTACCTACATTGTCCTCGGAAGCACGCGAACGACTTGAAGCGGATCTCACAGAGGAGGAGCTTGGCAAAGCTCTGGACTCTCTCCAATCCGGGAAAGCAACTGGGCCCAAAGGGCTCCCAATAGAGATATATAAGTGACAGGCCTCAATCGTGATAGCCCCACTCCTTAGGATGTTGACCGAGGCGCGTGACACCAGGAGGCTTCCCCCTGATCAGAGGGAAGCAATGATTGTGGTGATCCACAAAGCGGGTAAGCCACCTGACCAATGTAGCTCGTACCGCCCTATATCTCTCATCAATGTAGAAGCCAAGGTCCTTGCAAAAGTCCTAGCGGATACACTGGTTTCCGTCATTGCGGAGCTGGCCCACGTTGACCAGTCCGGCTTCATGCCCCGCAGAAGTACCCGGCACAACTTACGACGGCTTAATGGGGTGCTGTACATGACCAGGGATGTTGGGAGCTCGCAGACGGCACTGATGTCGCTAGACGCCTCAATAGCCTTCGACAGCATTGAGTGGCCCTATTTATTTATGGTCCTCCAACGGCTGGGCTTGGGTCCGTCCTTCTGCAGTTGGGTGCGCCTACTATACGAATTGCCGACGGCCCGAGTGCGGGTCAATGGAGCTGTCTCCAGAGCTTTCCCCTTGCGGAGGGGTACCAGGCAGGGCTGTCCCCTGTCTCCCCTCCTTTTTGCTCTCGTGCTGGAACCCCTAGCGCATTGGATCCGGAGAGACCCCATGATCTGGGGCATAGTGGCTCCGGGGGGATGGGAGGAGCGTATCTCCCTATACGCCGATGATATTGTGCTCTACCTGGGGAGGCCCTACCACTCGATCGCTCGTGTACTACATATCTTTGCCCTGTTCGGAAGTTACTCCGGGTATACTATCAATTGGTCGAAATCAGTGATTTTTCCGCTATCGGGTCCTGTCCCCAGGGTTCCGTCCTCGTGCTCGGCCCCGGTGGTGGTAGAGGGCTTTAAATATCTAGGTGTCTACGTGGCACGAGACAAACAGGCATTTCTTGATAGCAATCTCGAGCCCCAGCTGCGCCGTCTGGGGGCTGACGTCAGTCATTGGTGTACCCTTCCTCTTTCCCTAACGGGGCGTGCGGCAATCTTCAAAATGCTGACTCTACCGAGGTTTCTCTACATTCTGCAAAACACACCATACCCTGTGCCTCCAGCCGTGTTTAAACGTATATCACAGGCGGTCAGAACTCTATTGTGGGAGGGTGGGCCTCCGAGGATTGCTTTACACAAGCTGCAAAAGGGTGTGTATGATGGAGGTCTGGCGATCCCGGATGTCAAGCTATATTACTGGGCCTCCCAACTTCAGGTGGTGAATGATTGGGTATATGTAGATAGTGCCGAACCAGCCTACAGAGTAGACAGGATGGCTATGCCGAATGGAAACTGTGAGCCTCTCCTCTACGCCCGGAAACAGGGCCGGACTGGCTACCAGGCGTTTTGGCATGCTGCCGAGCTGGGGGCTGATGTCACTGCGGTGGGGGCTAATTTCGTTGATGGAGACCTGCGTGTGCTTCGAAATAAACAAAGCAAAACGACTTCGTTCAGCACACGCAGGTCCCCATCAACGAAATCAGCCCCCAGCTCAGCAGCATGCCAAAACGCCCGGTAGCCAGTCCGGCCCTGCCCGGAAATCTCGTGTGGAATGGCCGGACCATCCCAGGGTGGTACTGCAGTGCTGGAGGGAGGCCAATAAACTCCTAGGGTGGGCAGGGAAACTGACCGGTAGAACCCCGCTGTGGTTTGGGGACCCACTGCATGATGTGACAGCTTTAACTGGCTTCAGGGGGTGGAAACTGATAGGGATAGATTACTTGGGGGATGTCTGGAAAGGGGAGTCCCCCCGCTCCTTTGAGTACTTAGCTAAGGAATACAACCTCCACCAGTCACAGCGCTACCACTCCCTTCGCCTCTTGCATGCTCTGCGCCAACATATACACAGTGGCACGTCTATCCCCGAATACTCCCCACTGGAGGACAGGTTGTTGTTCGACCCCATTGCAGAGAAACCGACATCAACAATCTATCGTAAACTTATTAATAACATGCCTGACCCATTGGTCGCTCTCAGAGATACCTGGGCCAGAGACCTTGGTAGCATAGACGATGAAGATTAGGCAGACGCGTTGCAGGGCCCTAGGGAAATCGCAATCCGTTCCCGATTCAGACTGGTCCAGTTAAAGATCCTCCACCGCACCTACTATCCCCGCACGCATCTCAACACGTGGGGCAAGGTTCAGTCAGCGCTATGTGTCCGGGGATGCCAGCAGGAGGGTACTTTCTTCCATGTCATCTGGGAGTGTCCAGAGATTAGCCAGTTCTGGAATAGGGTCACTGATACTATGTCGCGGGTAATGGGGGAGGAAGTTCCGACGGAACCGAGGTGGCTCTTGCTGTTGATAAAAGGTGACATGGCTTGGACTAGATACAGGGAAATATGGTTGGCTCTGGCTGCCGGAATTGTGAAACGCAATATTGCCAGGGGATGGGGGGCGCCGACACCACCACAACTGGAAGACTGGAAGTGGGACCTCGATTGGTGCCAGAGGGCCGAAGAGACTGTATACAAAAGTAGGGGGTGTGCCAAAAAATGGAAGAGGGTGTGGGCGCTCTGGAGAAAATACAGAGAATCCTTGG
Organism: Calotriton arnoldi; assembly: GCA_963921515.1. NCBI lineage: Eukaryota > Metazoa > Chordata > Amphibia > Caudata > Salamandridae > Calotriton > Calotriton arnoldi. Next base: position 153,149 of record CAWUFW010012553.1, read on the forward strand.
TGGGTGTGTGAGGGTGAGTGGGGGGGATATCTCCGGTTACCGGTATTGCTCCCTCATAACTGATTTTTGGCTGAATGTCATGCTATTTCCAACTCTGACCTTCTGGAATTACTGTGTACTGTATGGTCTGATGAGCACTGTTAATAAAAAAAGAATAAAAAAAAAAAAAGAAATGCAAATAGCATGCTGCTCACACTCAGAGGTAAGTTATGTTTAGTAAAGTTTACGCTGGTATATTATCATTGTGTAATCCACTTTCCAGTTTCTGCTAGGAAGGTGCCGCTACCTAATTACATTCATCAGGTGCTCGCTTTGGCAGATTAATTAAGAAGCCATTGTAGACTGTTTCTTCTGTCACTATAGTGAATCACTGAGTAAATCATTCTCTCTGTGTCCTTCTTTTGATGTTGTTGCCGGTGTTCTGGTTGATTGTGTTGTTGGTTGCTGTGAGCAAAGACAGCCCTCTCTGGAAGTTGAAGACGGCCCCCCAGAACTGCAGGGTGGGACTCGAATTTCCAGCCGGTCTTCTTCCAACTCCAAGTCTCCGGCTTGCTCTACAATACACCTCTTGTATTTTAAAATATCCCCTTCAGAAAAAGGGATGAAAGTGGGCAGAATTTTTTTCTACCGTGGATCAAGTAGTATGGCACATATGTACTGTTTGGACTCAATGATGTCATGTTGCAGCCTTATATTAGAAGACTAAGCTCTCAACCAAGGCATGTGCTTCTGTGTTTTCATTCACACCTGCAGGGGCAAACCTTTCAGACTCCTTCTTTACCTGGTCTTGTAGGAGATGCAGCAATGGGATATCTTGGCCCATTGTACTGCCCTCCTTGCAAACTTCCCGCTTGAAAACCTCAAAAGGGAGTAGCATCTGTGTCAGGCATTTGACTAGGCCCCATTTCTCCGCATACATGGTCATAGCTTTCCCAACTGCATCCCCTCCTCTTTGAATGACATAGTCATTGATCTGTTTGTACTGCTCAAACAGACGTTGCCGCATGTAAAAGGTGGAATTCCAATGTGTTGGCACCTCCTGTATCAGGGCTTTAACTGGTGCTCTATTATTACGCTGAATAATCCGCAGCTGCTTCTGGGCTTTAAAAGAATGGCTGAAATGGGGGCAGATTCTTCTGCAGATGGTCAGTATGTTGCTGACTTTGTCTTCCTTTTTGAGGAAGTCTTGCACCACCAGGTTGATGCAATGGGCCAAACACAGGACCCTGAAATAGCCTCCGTCTGACATGGCCTTGACTATGTTACTGTCATTGTCTGTGGCAACAAATCCAATTCTAAGCATTCTGGGTCACAGCCATTCATACACCTTGGTGTTAAATTCCTCCTAGATGTTTACAGCTGTATGTGATTTCTCCATGGTGAACATGGCCACTGTTGCAGCTGCAAAACACTCTTAAAACTTTCTTCAGGGCCAAGACCTGAAGATATCTTCTGCTTTACCCCTGCAAAAGAGATCCAGTGTGTAGTGATGCACATGTAATCAGTCGCCTGACAACTGGTCCACATGTCTGTTGTCAGGTGGATGGTGTGAACAACACTTTGCTGCAAAGCTTGTCCAACTAACTGCAGCACATCGTGATGCAGTGTTGGAACAGCCACTCTGGCAAAGTAAGTCCTACTTTGCACCTTCCATTTTGGGCAGATGGCTGCCACAAATTCTAAAAATCCCACTCCTTCAACAAATGATAAAGGGAGGAGGTCCAGTGCTAACATTTTTGCCAGCTTCCCATTGTACAAATGTGTGGTTGGGTGGTTTCGCTCATAGGGCCCCTCCTGTCTAAACATTCCCGTAATAGTAGCCTGGATTTTCTTCTTTTCTTGGGGCACTGACACAGGCATCTTTTGAGAAGTAGATGCTAGTGGTAGACTCAATGTGCGTCGAGGTGGTTGGGCAGTCACTGTATGCCGCGGTGTCTTCATCATCTCACTCTGAGTCTTCTTGTGCCATTGTGAAGTCGCTGAGGTGGGTGATTCTGCTGGTGCACTGCTGGGGACAGGGCTGCTTTGCGTGAAGATATCACCCTCTTCTTCCTTGTCATCATCATCTTCCACCGTGATTGGACTTGTAGCTGATGTTCCCCGGCTCTCCCACCACCACCACCACATTCAGCAATTTTTTAAGGTGCTCCTCCCACTTGATTGTGTGGTATTTTTTCATATGGGTCGTCTGGCCTCCAGTACCATAATGTGTACCAGGCTTACCTCGACGAACATATGTGTGGCAAATGGTGCATACTGCAATGTGTTCCCCCTCTTTGCTAACTGTAAAAAAAGTCCCAAACTTGGGAGGAGTACTTTTTTACTGGGGCACTGCCAATGCGTGAAGACGAACTGGAGGTAGGTGGGCATGTCGTTGATTGCCTCTCTGCTTCTCCTGAAGCAGGGGTTGGTGCAGGTCTCAGCCGGGGCTTTGCAAATATGGGAGCTGGTGGTGGTGCTACCTGTGCCACATCCCTTTGAGCTGGCTGAATAGCAATGTCAGATTCCTCTGTGTCACCTTCCACCATAACTATCTCGTCATCGTCATCCTCCTCTTCATCTCCTTCCATAAGTCTAAGTCTTTCTGGAACTTTTCTTTTCCCTTGCCTCCCCTGTTATCTACTGGTCTCTGTCGGTACACACTGCATGTCCCTATCATCATCATCAGAAGTGGTGCTTGGAGAAGATGGTGCAGTAGTACCCTTCCTTTTCCTTGCTGGAGATGTGGGAGCCAATGTTTCTAAAAGAGGAGGTTCAACTTCTTGCTCTGAAGGAAGCTCAACCTCCTGTTCTGCTCCAACATCAGACAAATCCATTGCTGGGTGCGGCTGCTGTCCACTTTGCTGTGTTTCCTGAAAAGATTGTGTACTACTTTGCGAATGGGACAAATCCAATTTAACATTGCTACTCATCGGCGTCGACATGATTGTACTGGCTGCCTCACTGACAGGCATGGTCCTGTGCTTAGGTTATGGAGGTGGTGCCGAGGATGGAGGAGTGCTGCTCTCAGCTTGCTCACCGGAGGCCGGTGTGGCAGGCAATACTTTCCTGAAAAAGGTTGCGGTCGGCACGCCAGTGGTGGAAATCTTCTTCTTCTGCTCCCTACTAGCCACTTTCTTGGCAGCACCTTTCTTTGGCCATCTTGAAGCTGTCAGTTGGCAGTGGCACTTAGCTTCACAACAAGCTGAAGAGATGACCGTGTTGCGTAGTCAGTGACGCGTCACATCGTGCAGAGGCCTTCTGTCTGGCAGTACTGTGGGTGATGATGTCTCTTCTATTGTGAACCTAAAAGCAAACAAGCAAGAAGAACATCAGTGAAATGTGGCATTGTTGCAGGTCAAGTAGTAGTACAAACAAACAATATCATTTAGTGTGGTTACTTAAGTTATTATAAATAATTAGCAATAGTATACAGTGTTCATTCATAAAGCATAAACTTTCATAGTGACTGTACACTCAGGAAGGATTAGAAAGAGCAACAACAACAACAAAACAATACAGCTGTAACTGTTTGCTTTATGTGCAATGCATCACGTGGGATGTGGCACGCAGGGAGGTGCAGCTGACAAATGCATTGACAATTGAATAATCCTTACACAGTGATTGCTGTTGTGCACCTATAGCAGATATGGGGATGATTCATTAATGCCAGATGTTATGAAAATGGTAAAAAAAATAATCAAAAAAATAATTAAAATTACAAAAGAATAAAAAAATTAAAAAATTGAAAAAAATTACAATTAAAAAAATTATAATTAATTGACAATCCTCAAGCCTATCATTCGTTTTTATTCATTAAACTGCTATCTCATTGCTCAACCATCCATGCAAGCATATGGCAAAGGGCCACACTGGCTGGACACATAAAATGGCTGCTTGCCATTGCCACATGGTCATCAACAACAACAACACAGAGCAAAAAGGCATTGGGAACAAAGAGAAGACATGCAGGTCTATAGCAAAATAAAGCAGACTGCCTACCTACACAAAATGTCCACCGACCAACCACATGGTGAACCAGCAAGCAAGGAGGCATGGCCGCAGCATAATGATAGAAGAACAACACATGCAAGCCTATGCAAAAGCACACCAGCCACATGGTCAAACAGTAAGCAAGGAGGCATGGGGAACAAAGAGAAGACATGCAGGCCTATGGCATAAGCACACTGGCCGGCTACACAAAATGACCGCCAGCCGCATGGTCAGACAACAACAACAACCTGCAAGAAGGCATGGCCACAAATAAAGAGAAGACATGCAGGCCTATGGCAAAAGCACACTGGCCGTCTACACAAAATGTCCGCCAGCCATATGGTTAGAACAACAACAACCAGCAAGGAGGCATGGCCCAAACAGAGAATACATGCAGGCCTATGGAAAAAGCAGAGTGGCTGGCTACACATAATGGCCACCAGCAGGCAGCCACATGCCTAGTCACAACAACAACAACAAGCAAGGGGGCATGGCCACAAGCAAAGAAGAAATGCAGGCCTATGGGGAAAGCACACTGGCTGGCTACACAAAATGGACACCAGCCACATTGTTCACAACAACAAGCTGGAGGCCTGGAAAACAAAGAACACATGCAGGCCTAGGGTGAGCACCAACTATACAAAATGGCCCCTGGCCAAGTGGCATAATAATTCTTGAACAACAGAGGCAAATGGTGGCCTATGCCAAACACACATTCACATACACAGTGGGCAGACAAAAGAGGCATGGTAACACAGAGAACACAGCATTAATTCAGCAATGCTAAAAATGAAAATTAACAGTGTTAAAAATGTTCACAACACACATCCTCCAAAGGCATTACCCCACCTAAACAATGTTTGCAGGGGAAAAATGTGAAAAACCACAAAAAAACCACTTTTTATATTTTAATAGAATGCCATCCATGGCCTAAATGATGTTTCAATTCTACAGACACCATAGAAACAGTTGTTTCATTTGCCCATGTATAGTATAGGGCCTATTGGTTGCAAGGCCCATTGGCAAACTAGGCCACATAGCGAATTAAATCAATCAATATTGCAAACTTATTAAAAAAACACGGAGAAGAAAATGAACTGAACTGTGCAACATTTTTCCTTTACAAAAGAAGATAAATTTCATGCACAAAAAAACTAGGCCCCTACTAAAACTGCAGGCTACCCACCACAATAAATGTAAAAATCGAAAAAAGTACAAATAAATGCAGGTGCATGCCCCCAGTCAAACAAACAACACCCTTCTACACCAGTTTTTCAACTTACTTGTGATATCTCAAAAACGTCCTTAAATCCAATGGTATATATGCAGCAGACAAGGAGAGTGATCCTTCCAGCTACAAATCCCAATGAAAAGTGACAAGGAGAGGGACAAAGCACTGGGAAGAGCCTGCTGGACAGGAGCAGGAAGTTGGAGTCTCTGGGGCACTTCCTTCTGGTTTAAAAAAAAAGTTTAAGAAGAATGGCTTCTCGCACAAAAAAAACAACTCCAATGGCCAGTTTGAGAAGAAAATCCATTCCAAATGGCTCTCAGCTGCATTCTAAAGCAGAAAAGCTGCTGCTTGACTGCTCCGTTTGTGATCGCGATTGGCTCTAAGAATGCTAGATTGGTGCAGTCGTGGCTGGAAGCTGTGCGAGTGAGCGCAAAGTCTCGCAGGAGCTCTGTAGCAGTGTGAGAAGTCTTGCACACACTCGCAAGCAGCCTGAGAGTCTTGGCGCTCACGGTTGAGCACCAAAAGAATACTCGAGCGCGAACGAAAAAAAAACTCTGCTTCACACCCGAATCACGGAATTCAGGAATTCTGCGTTCCTCCGCAGAGCACGGAGTGCCCGAATTCTGCAAACTCTGCGAGTGGATCGGAGTTTACCGCCTGGGGTTACCAAAAACTCAGGTGACCCCCTTGCAAAACCATGTCGTTTTTTCATCAATAATTTTGATGCCGCCACAATAAGTTTGGGACCCTTCCCTGTCGCGGGCACTTAGCCCACCCACACAAGTGAGGTAGCACTTTTTATTGGGAGACCTAGGGGAACGTTGGGTGGTAGGAACGTTTTGCCGACCAGGTTATTCCATAACTTTCCCATACAGAAACGTATGGAAAGCGTGGTCTTGTTTAGCTAATTTTGAGGTTTGCAAGGGATTCTGGGTAAGAAAACTTTGGGGGTCCTATGCAAGCCACACCTCCCTGGACTCCCCTGGGTGTCTGGTTTTCAGAAATGTTTAGGTTTGGTAGGTTTCCTTAGATAGCCGCCGAACCGGGGACGAAAAACGCAGGTGACCCACTTGCAAAACCAGGTTGTTTTGTCATCGATAATTTTGATGCCTCCACAATATGTTTTGTGTCCTTCCCTGTCGCTGGCACTTGGCCCACCCACATAAGTGAGGTAGCAGTTTTATTGGGAGACCTGGGGGATCACTGGGTGGTAGGAAATTTGTGCCAGCCCGGTGATCCCACAACTTTCCCACACAGAAATATGAGAAAAACATGATTTTTTTAAACTAATTTTGAGGTTTGCAGGGGATTCTGGGTATGAAAACATTGGGGGGCCCATGCAAGCCACACCTCCCTGGAGTCCTCCACATGCTTAGTTTTCATAAATATCTAGGTTTGGTAGGTTTCCTTAGGTGGCCGCCGAGCGGGGACCAAAAATGCAGGTGACCCCCTTGTAAAACCAGGTAATTTAGTCATCAACAATTTTGATGCCTCCACAATACGTTTTGGGCCCTTCCTTGTCACCTGCACTTAGCCCACCCACACAAGTGAGGTATCATTTTTATCGCGAGACCTGGAGAAATGCTGAGGGGTAGGAAATTTGTTCCGGCCCATGGATCCCACACCTTTCCCACACAGAAATGTGAGGAAAATGTGATTTGTTTCAGCTAAATTTGATGTTTTCTGGGCATTCTGGGTAAGAAAACTTTGGGAGATCCATGCAGGCCACACCTCCCTGGACACCCCCAGATGTCAAGTTTTAAGAAAGTTCTGGTTTTGGTAGGTTTCCCTAGATGACTGGCGAGCTCGGGATCAAAAACGCAGGTTACCCACTTGCAAAAACAGTTCTTTTTGTGATAGATAATTTTGATGTCTCCACAATAGGTTTTTGGGGCATTTTCTGTCGCAGGCACTAGGCCTACCAACAACAAGTGAGGTACAATTTTTATCAGGAGACTTGGGGAAAAGCTGGGTGGGTGGAAGTTTGCAGCTCCCCGCAGATTCCAGAACTTTCCATTACAGAAATGTGAGAAAAATTAGTTTTTTAGACACATTTTGAGGTTGGCAAAGGATTCATGGTGAGAGCCATGCAAGTCAGCCCACCCTGGATACCGCTAGGTGTCAAGTTTTCAAAAATGTACATGTTTGCTATATTTCATTAGATGCTGACTGAGCTTTGACCCAAAATCCACATCTAGGCACATTACAAAAAAGGGGTCAGTTTTCAGTGGAAAAATGTGATGTGTCCACATTGCGTTTTGGCCCGTTTCCTTTGCGGGCACTAGGCCTACCCACACAAGTGAGGAACCATTTTTATTTGGAGACTTAGGGAAATGCTGGGTGGAAGTAAGTTTGTGGCTCCCCTCTGATTCCAGAACTTTCCATTACAGAAACGTGAGGAAAATGTGTTTTATAGACACATTTTGAGGTTTGCAAGGGACTCTGGTTAATAGAACCTGGTGACAGCCACACAAGTCACCCCATCCTGGATTTCCCTGGGTATCTAGTTTTAAAAAATGTACAGGTTTGCTAGGTTTCCCTAGGTGACGGCTGAGCTAGGGCCCAAAATTCACAGCTAGGCACATTACAAAAAAAAAGGGTAATTTTTCAGTTTTAAAAATGTGTGTCCATGCTGCGCTTTGGGCCATTCCTGTTGTGGGCACTAGGCCTACCCACACAAGTGAGGTACCAGTTTTATCGGGAGGCTTAGGGGAACACAGTATAGTAATAATAATAATAATCCATATTGGTAAAGTGCAAACATATAACCCCTTAAGGTTTCAAGGCGCTTGGGTCCTTTGGGGTGATTGAGTGAGCTATTGCCCAAAGTCACATGATGCTGAGCTGCGCTGCTGCTGGCGATTGAACCATGATCCCAGCACTCTGGAGTCAGCCGCTCTGGCTGCTGTGCCACACCTCTCCCAGTAGTAGAACAAGTGTTATTACAATTGTCTTTCTCTGCATTTGTGTCTTACAAATGTGAGACAGTGTGTAAAAAAACAGGTCATTTTGAAAGATGCCCTCCAATTCACATTCTAAAATACATTGGTTTCCTTGATACCTATTTTTAACTCTATATTTTACCAAATGAATTGCTGTATACCCATTGCACAATGAAAAACCATTGCAAGGTGCAGCTCAGTTATTGGCTCTGGGTACCTCGGATTCTTGGTGAACCTACAAGCCCTATATATCCCCACAACCCGAAGGGTTCAGCGGACATAACGATATATTCTTTTTAAAAATCTGTATTAGTTAGAAGAAGGTACAGGTGAAAACGTAGGCACAAATGGTTGTTTTTTTCAACTCAATTTTAATATTGTTTTATTTCAACTGTTACTTTATATAGGGAAAAACTTGAAAGATCTACACAAATGACAACTTCCTGAATTGAGAATCTTATCTACTTTTCAGAAATGTATAGCTTTCTGGGATCCACTATTGGTTTCATACCCATTTCTACCACTAACTGGAAGGAGGTTGAAAGCACAAAAAATTGAAAAATGAGCTATGTCCCAGTAAAATGCCAACAATTTGGTTTTCTGACAAAAGGCTGCCTGTTCCTCAAAGCTGGGAAGATGGTGATTTTAGCACCACAAACTCTTTGTTGACATCATTTGCAGGGAAAAAACAGATGCTTTCTTCTGCAGCACCTTATCCCCATTTTTCACAGAAAACCCTAAATTTTGCTGTATTTTGGCTAATTTCAAGGTCCCCTACAGGGGAATCCACAAACCCTGTGTACCTTTAGAATCCCAAGGATGTTAGAAAAAAAGGACGCAAATTTGGCATGGATACCTTATATGGACAAAACGTTATGGGGGTCTAAGTGCAAACTACCCCAAATAGCCAAAAAAAAGGCTTGGCACGGGGAGGCCTGCTGGCAAAGGGGCTAGGCATAGGATTAGCACAGTGCCATTCACCTTGAGATAGAAAGGTACAAAATATTTTGCCATTTCTACAGCAAAGTCTTTAAGCATAGGATTAGCACAGTGCCATCCACGCTGAGCTGTAAAATGACAAATGCCTTTTTATCTTGGCAAGGATGGCACTGTGCTAATCCTATGCTTAAAAACTTTGATAGAAAGGCAGCCATTTGAGGTGAGCAAATTCAGAGTGTCACAGGTGTTGTAGGGTGCTTTATACAGGAGAGTCAAGAATGAAAGCCGGATGGCTGGATTGCTGCCGAGTGCCCTCCCGAAGCTCCAGGGCATTTGTTTGAACAAAATTATCCACACGGCGGTCCGGTCGTGAGGAGGTGCACCATCTCAAGTAAAGGCAACAGAGAGGCTGTGATGGGAAACCATTCCTTGACTGTGCAGCGCAGCGATCCGAAAAACAAAGAAACTTTTCTCTGCATTCAAAGTCCTACTAAGGAAAAGACATGCATTTTAATATTAATTACCGACAGGAGCCCACTTAGGGGAGATTTTGCTCGTCATGGAACTACTTGTCCCAGCATGCCACTAAACTGCACTATGCAAAGCCTATTAAGGAAAACAAATGATGAGACATGGGGAAATAAACATAAAAGAGAGCCTTTCATGTGGTAATTTTTGCAAGCCTATGAGGAAGATGCTTTCTGCATCGAAACGCGTCAGGCTACAAATTTTCTTTTTTGTTTTGCAGAGGAGAGTCAAGAATGAAAGCCGGATGGCTGGATTGCTGCCGAGTGCCCTCCCGAAGCTCCAGGGCATTTGTTTGAACAAAATTATCCACACGGCGGTCCGGTCGTGGGGAGGTGCACCATCTCAAGTAAAGGCAACGGAGAGGCTGTGATGGGAAACCATTCCTTGACTGTGCAGCGCAGCGATCGGAAAAACAAAGAAACTTTTCTCTGCATTCAAAGTCCTACTAAGGAAAAGACATGCATTTTAATATTAATTACCGACAGGAGCCCACTTAGGGGAGACTTTTGCTCGTCGTGGAACTACTTGTCCCCGCATGCCACTAAACTGCACTATGCAAAGCCTAGTAAGGAAAACAAAGGATGAGACATGCGGAAATAAACAAAAAAGAGAGCCTTTCCTGTGGTAATTTTTGCAAGCCTATGAGGAAGATGCTTTCTGCATCGAAGCGCGTCAGGCTACAAATTTTCTTTTTTGCTTTGCAGAGGAGAGTCAAGAATGAAAGCCGGATGGCTGATTTGCTGCTGAGTGCCCTCCCGAAGTGCCTGGGCATTTGTTTGAATATATATATATATATATATATATATATATATATATATATATATATATATATATATATATATATATATATATATATATATATCAAAGCAAAACCCTTTCAAGCATAGAGTGACAAATAAATTATGCAAAAACAGAAGCAGAGAACTCTGGGTAGTTCTCAAGTTTAGGTGGAAAGCAGCTCCAGTAAGAGCACTCTCAACACCAGCGACACTCTAAATTTGCTCACCTCAAATGTCTGCTTTTCTATCAAAGTCTTTAAGCATAGGATTAGCGCAGTGCTATCCACGCCGAGATAGAAAGGGACAAAGTCTTTTGCCATTTTTACAGCAAAGTCTTTAAGCATAGGATTAGCACAGTGCTATCCCTGCCGAGCTGTAAAATGGCCAAAGCCTTTTACCACTCCAGGCACAGTATTACAGCTTTGGATTGGTAAAATACCATCCAAGCCAACCTGGAATGAATAAAAGCAACCCCTGACACGTGTTTCGCTCTCGTTAGAGCTCTTCAGAGAGGTATAGCTTTATCCAGACACAAGGAAGCACCCAGTATAAGTCAAAACAAAACCCTTTCAGGCATAGAGTGACAAATAAATTATGCAAAAACAGAAGCAGAGAACTCTGGGTAGTTCTCAAGTTTAGGTGGAAAGCAGCTCCAGTAAGAGCACTCTCAACACCAGCGACACTCTAAATTTGCTCACCTCAAATGTCTGCTTTTCTATCAAAGTCTTTAAGCATAGGATTAGCGCAGTGCTATCCACGCCGAGATAGAAAGGGACAAAGTCTTTTGCCATTTTTACAGCAAAGTCTTTAGGCATAGGATTAGCACAGTGCTATCCCTGCCGAGCTGTAAAATGGCCAAAGCCTTTTACCACTCCAGGCACAGTATTACAGCTTTGGATTGGTAAAATACCATCCAAGCCAACCTGGAATGAATAAAAGCAACCCCTGACACGTGTTTCGCTCTCGTTAGAGCTCTTCAGAGAGGTATAGCTTTATCCAGACACAAGGAAGCACCCAGTATAAGTCAAAACAAAACCCTTTCAGGCATAGAGTGACAAATAAATTATGCAAAAACAGAAGCAGAGAACTCTGGGTAGTTCTCAAGTTTAGGTGGAAAGCAGCTCCAGTAAGAGCACTCTCAACACCAGCGACACTCTAAATTTGCTCACCTCAAATGTCTGCTTTTCTATCAAAGTCTTTAAGCATAGGATTAGCGCAGTGCTATCCACGCCGAGATAGAAAGGGACAAAGTCTTTTGCCATTTTTACAGCAAAGTCTTTAAGCATAGGATTAGCACAGTGCTATCCCTGCCGAGCTGTAAAATGGCCAAAGCCTTTTACCACTCCAGGCACAGTATTACAGCTTTGGATTGGTAAAATACCATCCAAGCCAACCTGGAATGAATAAAAGCAACCCCTGACACGTGTTTCGCTCTCGTTAGAGCTCTTCAGAGAGGTATAGCTTTATCCAGACACAAGGAAGCACCCAGTATAAGTCAAAACAAAACCCTTTCAGGCATAGAGTGACAAATAAATTATGCAAAAACAGAAGCAGAGAACTCTGGGTAGTTCTCAAGTTTAGGTGGAAAGCAGCTCCAGTAAGAGCACTCTCAACACCAGCTGACACTCTAAATTTGCTCACCTCAAATGTCTGCTTTTCTATCAAAGTCTTTAAGCATAGGATTAGCGCAGTGCTAACCACGCCGAGATAGAAAGGGACAAAGTCTTTAAGCACAGGATTAGCACAGTGCTATCACTGCCGAGCTGTAAAATGGCCAAAGCCTTTTACCACTCCAGGCACAGTATTACAGCTTTGGATTGGTAAAATACCATCCAAGCCAACCTGAAATGAAATGAATAAAAGCAACCCCTGACACGTGTTCCGCTCTCGTTAGAGCTCTTCAGAGAGGTATAGCTTTATCCAGACACAAGGAAGCACCCAGTATAAGTCAAAACAAAACCCTTTCAGGCATAGAGTGACAAATAAATTATGCAAAAACAGAAGCAGAGAACTCTGGGTAGTTCTCAAGTTTAGGTGGAAAGCAGCTCCAGTAAGAGCACTCTCAACACCAGCGACACTCTAAATTTGCTCACCTCAAATGTCTGCTTTTCTATCAAAGTCTTTAAGCATAGGATTAGCGCAGTGCTATCCACGCCGAGATAGAAAGGGACAAAGTCTTTTGCCATTTTTACAGCAAAGTCTTTAAGCATAGGATTAGCACAGTGCTATCCCTGCCGAGCTGTAAAATGGCCAAAGCCTTTTACCACTCCAGGCACAGTATTACAGCTTTGGATTGGTAAAATACCATCCAAGCCAACCTATGCTTAAAGACTTTGCTGTAAAAATGGCAAAAGACTTTGTCCCTTTCTATCTCGGCTTGGATAGCACTGCGCTAATCCTATGCTTAAAGACTTTGATAGAAAAGCAGACATTTGAGGTGAGCAAATTTAGAGTGTCGCTGGTGTTGAGAGTGCTCTTACTGGAGCTGCTTTCCGCCTAAACTTGAGAACTACCCAGAGTTCTCTGCTTCTGTTTTTGCATAATTTATTTGTCACTCTATGCCTGCAAGGGTTTTGTTTTGACTTATACTGGGTGCTTCCTTGTGTCTGGATAAAGCTATACCTCTCTGAAGAGCTCTAACGAGAGCGAAACACGTGTCAGGGGTTGCTTTTATTCATTTCAGGTTGGCTTGGATGGTATTTTACCAATCCAAAGCTGTAATACTGTGCCTGGAGTGGTAAAGGCTTTGGCCATTTTACAGCTCGGCAGGGATAGCACTGTGCTAATCCTATGCTTAAAGACTTTGCTGTAAAAATGGCAAAAGACTTTGTCCCTTTCTATCTCGGCGTGGATAGCACTGTGCTAATCCTATGCTTAAAGACTTTGATAGAAAAGCAGACATTTGAGGTGAGCAAATTTAGAGTGTTGCTGGTGTTGAGAGTGCTCTTACTGGAGCTGCTTTCCACCTAAACTTGAGAACTACCCAGAGTTCTCTGCTTCTGTTTTTGCATAATTTATTTGTCACTCTATGCCTGCAAGGGTTTTGTTTTGACTTATACTGGGTGCTTCCTTGTGTCTGGATAAAGCTATACCTCTCTGAAGAGCTCTAACGAGAGCGAAACACGTGTCAGGGGTTGCTTTTATTCATTTCAGGTTGGCTTGGATGGTATTTTACCAATCCAAAGCTGTAATACTGTGCCTGGAGTGGTAAAAGGCTTTGGCCATTTTACAGCTCGGCAGGGATAGCACTGTGCTAATCCTATGCTTAAAGACTTTGCTGTAAAAATGGCAAAAGACTTTGTCCCTTTCTATCTCGGCGTGGATAGCACTGTGCTAATCCTATGCTTAAAGACTTTGATAGAAAAGCAGACATTTGAGGTGAGCAAATTTAGAGTGTTGCTGGTGTTGAGAGTGCTCTTACTGGAGCTGCTTTCCACCTAAACTTGAGAACTACCCAGAGTTCTCTGCTTCTGTTTTTGCATATATATATATATATATATATATATATATATATATATATATATATATATATATATATATATATACACTCACTGTAAAAACCAAAGGTTACAGGGACGTTATAGTTAGGCTCAGGTTTCACTGGTACAAAACCAGTGAAAGTCAGCAGTTATAGTTAGCTGAGCTAACTATAACTTGCGCCCCTGCAATGCACTGCTCATGACCTCACATATTACATCACTCACTGCATGGTCAGTGACATCACTGATGGCATCTCAAATGACATCATTGATGCCATCATCCAGTGACTGTGAGTGTTTTGAAAACGTTTATGAGCGGTAAATAAATATACCAAGGTGTATTGGTGAATCAGTGGGAGTATGAGTGCCTGTATGGATGATTCAGTGGCTGTGTGACTGACTGTATAAGTGAGTTATTAGGTGTCTCAGTGAATGTCTGGGTAAGTGACTGGTTGTGTGAGTGTATCAGTTTGTCAGTTGATGTCTAAGTGGCTGTATGGGTGTGCGAGTGGGCATGTGAGTGGCTGTATGGGAGATTGATTGGTTGTCCGAGCACCTGCATGGGTGAGTCAGTGGCTGTATGGGTTAGTGAGTGTGTGTGTGAGGGGCTGTATGAGTGAGTGAGTGAATATTTGTATGGCTGTGTGAGTGAGTGAATGTGTCAGTGGTATATGGGTGAGTAACTGGGTATGTGAAAGGCAGTATAGGTGAGTGATGTGGTATATGAGTGACTGTATGGGTGAGTGAGTGAATGTGAGAGTGGCTGTATGGGTGAGTGTGGACTTGTGTCAGTGACTCTATTGGTGAGTGAGTACGTGTTAGTATCTACATGAGTAAGTAAGTGGGTGTGTATGTAGCTGTATGGGTACGTAGGTGGCTGTGTGATTGTATAGGTGAGTGAGTAGGTGTGTGAGTAACTCTATGGGTGACTGACTCAGTGTGTGAATGGCTGTATGGGTGTATGGTTGGAGGAAGAAGTCCACTTTAGTCCTGAGGCCCTCAGGACACATGGGGACGTCATTCCTCCAGCAGCAGTGCACCGAGAGGTGAGTTCGCAGAGTAGTGGAGAAAGGGGGATTGGCCTCTGACCACCTTTCAGCAAACCTACTGTGTAGGACTTACTGGAGGTAACAGGAGGTCTTGTTGGCCCCTAAGGACCCTCAGCAGCCAAGGGGACTTCATCCTCCAACCAGCAGCATGCCAGGAGGTACGATTGCAGAGTGATGCAGAAAGGGGCCAGTGCCTCCGCCTTCGTGCTGTCAGCATTTTTGTTTACGCTGTAAATTATAAAGGCTTTCCTGGGCCGCATTTGGCTCCAGGGGCCCGGCATTTTTAGAATGGGGAGGGGGCCATGTGCCCCCCCTCACTGAGCTGATTACGGCCCCAGGGACCCCATCCCCGGGGCTTATGGTTTTTTATTAAATCTTTTTTTTGTCAAAGGGAGGGGAGCCACGTGGCCCTTTTTCCCTGTGCTGATCTTGGCCCTGGGGACCCCAACCCCCTGGGGCATGCCCCTTTTTTTACATTTTCTTATCAAACGAAAAGGGAGGGGGCCCGCGTGCCCCCCCTGCTGGGCTGATATCGGCCACTGGGACCCCGTTCGCTGGGGCCTGGCCTCTAGTCTGGGTGCCCTGGTCCCACCCAGGGCACCCAGGAACTTTGTTGGGGTCCGCGGGGGGAGCCTGAAGGCCCCCACAGTCCCTGCCGGCTCCCCGCTTCCTGCGGGAGTTGGCATTGCTTTTGGACAGAGGGAGCTGCTGACAAGCAGCTCTCTGTCCAAAAGGAATTCTGCTCCACTTTCAGCATGAGAGAGCATTTCTTCTGTTCTCGCTTGCTGAAAGCAGAGCAGTGTTTGCTATGGCTTGGCGGGAGCAGTGCTCGAGTCAAGCCATAGCAAACTGCAATGTCTCGGGTTGGGCACTCCAGGACACTGCTGGAGCCGGCCCTGGTGGGTGGTGGTCCCCAGGGCTATCTAGGGCTCTGGGATGGGGCTGTGCGGCCCCTCAACTTTGTTTTGTATTGCCCCGGGGACGTGGTGGTCCCTGGGACTGCGGGGGTTGCCCATGGCAACCCCTCCATTATGTGTCATTAAAGCCCCTGGGAGGTGGTGGCCCCCAAAGTTGGAGGCACTCATTCTAAAAAAAGCCTCAGTGAGGTAGCGGTCCCTGGGGCAGTGGGGGGGTCTGTGCAGCACCCTCATTTTTTCAAATTAAAGACCCAGGGATGTGGCAGCCCCTAGGGCTGCGGGGGGGGTCCATGCGGCCCCTGAATTATCATACAATAAAGCCCTGGGAAGGTGGTGGTCCCTGGGACTGGGGGGGTCAGAGAGGCCCCCATTTAAAAAAATATAAGCCTCAGTTTGTTTGATTTTTGTTGGCTGTTATATATTCAATAAACAGAACTTGCAAATAAAAACAAATATATATATATAAGCCCCGGGGAAGTGGTGGTCCTCGGGTAAGCGGGGGAAGCCATAGGGATCTCCCCCACATTAATAATTAAAGAAGCCCCAGGAAGGGGGGCTCGTGCACCCAATTGTATTTTACAAAATGTCCCCGGGACCTTGCCTACCAAGGGGCCATAAATGAATGAAGCACGGTAGCCTGCGCTTCATTAAATAAAAAAAATACAGCCGGATCCATGTATCTCACTGAACATTTAAAAAATAAATGCGTTTTTTGTCCCTGGGGGGTCCCAGTGGGATCCCACCCCAAGAGGCCTAGGGGGTCAGGGTGTTTCTACCCTGCCCCCCTTTTTCACATTTTTTGTGGGACTTGGTTCAACTGAGTACCAAGATTGCTGTCAACACTTCCTGGTTAAAGTGTTGGCAGCCAATCTAATTTCAGTAGCATTTGAGTAGGCTTTTGGGCTCTCAGATATCTATAGTTTTTAAACTTAAATATCTCTGAAACTACTGACCGGATTTACACACAAAATCACAAAGAGCACGCTTTATGGACCAAAATCTAGTTTTCTGCCACATTTGGTGTAATTCCCTTCAGCGGTTACAGCTGTAGTCATGTTCAAAAAATTAAAAGTCCACATAGACATAACATGGGGAAAACGCATTTTAGGACCCCTTTTTTTCATGGACCCCACTTGACAGATAACCCACAAACTTTCAACACAGAAGCTGAACCAAAAAGGGGAAGTTTTGTGAAAATTTGGGGAAGATTCGTCAAGCGGCGCTAAAGTTATTGGCAAAACAAAAAACACTTTTCCTAAGGAAACTTTGGTCCATACTAGAACTACCTACTGGCAACTGCCAGGAAAATATATCAATAGACAGCAGTGTTACAACTAACACTGAACAACAGTCTTTTTCTCAGGAACTGAGCCTCATACAGAAGGCAAGAGAACACTCCAACAGAGGAAAACCGAGATTAAAAACGCAAGAAAACGCAGAAAAAACCGCAAGCGGAACCTCAGGCGCAGGAAGTCAAAGAACAGCTGGTATGGGAACAAGGGGCCAAAAGACCAAGAATCAATGATGGAAGACACTACAATGAAATTAACGGTAATGAATCTAACTGACAAATTGTTAACGGATGATGAAATAAGTGTATTAGAGTTGGGGTTATCTTTCTGTCCTGATGTGGGGTTTGATTATGCACAAGCTAGAGTTGATTTGTACAAGTTTGAGCGAAAGTTGAAACTATGTAAAATACATGCTAGTAGAAACAAGCACACGGAAACTACATCCAGGGGCACCGAAGAGGGGGATGTAGGCCTGGCTATTGAGGACATCCCCACTTTACACGTTATTTCTACATTAGATGAGGCAGTGAGCACTCCACTAGACCCATTTAATCCAGCACACACTGACGAAATATCTGATTTATTAGGAATAGATGTGACTGGAACTGCTTCCACGGAATTCAGGGCCAAATCCAAATATGTACCTGTTACAGTGAAAGATAATATTGACATCTTCAGTGATTTGGTAGCTCAAGATTTCCTGGGGCTTCTTGAGAAAAAAACGAAAAGGGGTAACATGACTAAAACCCAATGGGAAGCGGTCTCGAAACTACAGAAAGACCAAGATATCGTTATCAAACCATCAGATAAGGGTGGGAATGTGGTTCTCATGACTAGGGCCATGTATACCAGAGAAGCATATCGCCAACTTAAAGATGCAACATGCTATGGAAAGGTTGATAGACAATACCTTTTAGATCTAAAAAACAGGTATACAGACAAACTTCAAACTTGGCAAGACAAGGGCCTACTCACATGGGATGAAGTACGTTTCCTCAAAAACGATACACCCACCACACCAACTTTATACCTTTTGCCCAAGGTTCACAAAAATAACAGCAATCCACCAGGCAGACCCATTGTATCTTCTAAAAATAGTCTCCTGGAAAACACCAGCAGATATGTGGATCACTTTCTTTTTCCCTATGTAAAACTCTTGTCATCTTATCTCAGGGACACCACTCATTTTTTACAAAAATCAAGGATGTCAATATAGAAAGTGACCAATGGCTAGTGAGTCTTGATGTTGAGTCATTGTATACGAGCATTAGGCATGATGACGGCATCAAAGCTTGTCAGTTCTTTCTTAAGCAACGTAGAGCGGAATTCCTGGAGCATACGATCATGCTCTTAGACATGCTGGGAATATGTCTGAAGGAGAATGTTTTCATGTTTGAAAGAGAGCACTACAAACAGTTACAAGGGACTTCGATGGGCACTTGCTTCGCTCCTAGCTATGCTAACCTTATGGTGGGCTGGTGGGAGAAGCAAGTGCTCTGGAATGACTACACTGAACATTGGATATTTAATGTATCCATGTGGCTCAGATATATAGATGACATTTTCTTTGTTTGGAAGGGGTCTGAAACAGAACTTAATCAGTTCATAGACTGCTTGAACACAAATACTGTTAACCTCAGATTCACAAGACACTACAGTCAGGAAGCAATTGATTTTCTAGATCTTAAGCTGAGTGTAGACAAGGGAAAGATTGTCACCAATCTATTCAGAAAGAAAACAGCAGGGAATTCCATTCTTCATGCCGCCAGCTCTCACCCTCCTAGCTTCAGATGGGGGATTCCATACAGTGAATTCCTTAGGGCCAAACGGAATTGTAGCACCCCGTTGCATATATAAACACCAAACAAGATATGAAGTCTAGGTTCAAAGAGAGAAGATACCCGAAAAAAGCCATTGCACAAGCCGAAAAAAGAGTTGAAAGTCAATCTAGAGATGAGGTTGTCAACAGAACCACAGAACAAGGAGCACCTAGATCTGTCAAAAAAAGTGGAGTGAGATTTATCACCAAATACTGTAATCAATCACATCAGATAAGGAACATTCTCAGAAACAGATGGGACATCCTAAGGAGGGATCCCATTCTAAGAAATGAAATCAACCCAACTCCCTCGGTGACATACATGAGAAGTCCATCCCTAAGAGATATGCTAGTCCACAGCCACCTTCACCCTAAAGAAGGTGGCTGGCTGAAACAAACTAAGGGCTTCCACAAATGTGGAAAATGTAAAGCGTGTAAAAACAGCAGCAACATATCACAGGTGATACTTAAAAGAACAAAAACAAAATGGAAAATACCCAAGTTCATCTCATGCGGAACTGAGTATGTAGTGTATGCAATAGTTTGTCCGTGCAATCTCTGGTACATTGGCTCCACCACATTTGCGGTAAAAAAACGTATTTTAGAACATTGGCGGGCAATCACGAATCAAGATCGAACCTACAGTACTGCGAGGCATTTCGCCAGGGAACATGAGTCAGATTGGACCAAAGCGAGATATTTCGGATTAGATACAATTGCACCCAACCCTAGAGGAGGTAACCGTAATGCAGCCCTCCGCAAACTGGAGTCTCGTCTGATACTTCTAGCAGGAACTAAGTACCCGAATGGCCTTAATCAGGATGAGGAATTATATTCCCATTTATGAAATACACACTGTTCTACTGTACTATAGCCCTGAGTGTATACTCACGCCCTATTTTCTCCTCCCTTTTTTTAATCTTTTTATAATTTATTGTTTAGTTGCACTCACTGTTTTCGTTATGTACATGTCTCTATGATGGATGAAACGGATTTACAATTGACCTGTGAGTTGAATGTCCAATGTGTTAAGTTGCCCGACAACCCTTATGTAAACAGTTTGTAACATGATATTTCATGAGTATGTGACATGGTGATACTAATTTTTGATCCCTTTTCATTTTTTCAGAATATTAGCTGTGAACTACCGCGACACACTGGCGAATATATAAGAGCACTTGAGTTGGGATGATCATCCACCCAACTCCTAGTCACTGCACGTACTTATCTGGGTACTAGATCTATTTTGCGACGAACTGTCCAATATTGAAATGTAGCCATGGAGTAGGCCTATAGTCACCATAAACTGGTAAACAGGGCACTAGTCCCTTTACTATATAATGAATAACAAATATAGTCTGCTAAATATTCAACTACTATAAAATATGGTTGTGGTATATATGCTTTACTAATGTTTGTAACGAACTGGTTTGATTTTGAAACACAGCCATGAAGTATTTCCACAGCTACTACGAATTGGCAAATAAGGCAATTATCCCTGGACTGTATAAAGGAATAACATTTAATATTTTGCCATGACTGATAAAGTGGTTGTCGTAAAAATGTTTTTTCAAATGGTAGTAACACGTTGTACAAATTAATGAGATTTTGCAATGTAATTTCATTTCAAACAGCTGCGTCTGTTTTTCAACTTTGGATTTCCTTCACGCTGTATTGTGACATGTACTACCAACATTTCTTCTATGTTTATGACATCACGTGCACTTACCTTTAAAATGCAATTCACGGGAGGCGATGGTCATGTGACCAAGACCACGGACGTGGTCGAAACGCGTCGTCCTTGTCTGTCCTAAATAAACTGCCTTGACCGACCGAGTGGGCTCGCCTGGATTCTGTTCATTCTAGATCCTTTCTGTGGATATATATATATATATATATATATATATATATATATATATATATATATATTCACTGAAAAAACCATAGGTTTTAGGGACAGTTATAGTTAGTTGGACATTGCACTCGTACAAAACCCGTGAAATTCCCCCGTTATAGTTAGTTCAGCTAACTATAACTCGCGCCCCCGCAATGCACTGCTGATGACGTCACATATTACATCACTCATGACATGGTCAGTGACATCACTGATGACATCACTGATGACATCTCAAATGACATCACTGATGACATCATGCAGTGACTGTGTGTTTCTATAAAGTTTAAATATGTTTAATATATATGCCAAGGTGTATTGAATAATGAGTGGGTGTATAAGTGTCTGGATGGATGATTTAGTAGGTGCGTGACTGACTCTATAAGTGAGTGATTAAACGTATCTTACTAAATGCATGGGTTAGTGACTAAACTGTGTGAATGTCTTTATCCGTCTGTCTGTTGGTGTGTAAGAGGCTGCATGGGTTTGTAAATAGCTACATGAGTGTCTATGAGTTATTGATTGGTTGTCTGAGTATCTGTATGGGTGCCTGAGTGTTTGTGTGGATGGGGTGTGTGTGACTGCACATAGATGTATCAGTGGGTGATTCACTGGGTGCATGGTTTCAAGAGTGCATCTGTGATGGACTGTATGGGTGGGTGAGTGTGTGTATGGGTGTGTTAGTGAGTGAATGTATATCTCAGTGGTACATGTGTGAGTAACTACATATGTGAAAGGCAGTATATATGTGTGTTGGAGTATATAAATAGCTATAAGCGAGAGTGTGTGATTGTGATTGTGAGAGTGAGAGTGACTGTATGGATGAGTGTGTGCTTGTATCAGTGATTGTATAAGAGCGTAAGAATGTGCTAGTTTTTGTATGAGTAAGTGAGCTGGTGTGTGTATAACTGTATAGGTGAGTAAATGGCCGTGTGATTAATTATTTGCATGACTGACTAGGTGTGTGAGTACCTCTATGGATGAGTGGAGGTGTGTGAATGTCTATGTAGGTGTATGAGTGCATATGATAGTCCTGTACTGAGTGACCGTAAGTATGAGTGACTGTACGGGTGAGTGAGTGGATGTGTGTGTAGACCTAAGAATCAGTGAGTGGGTATGTAGTTATTGGTGTTGGAGTGTCTATGGTTTTGAGAATGGCAGTCTGTAATTTACAGTGGGTGTATCAAAAGTTATATTAGGGTGTGAGAAGATGCATGAAATTATCACATGGATGATGTCATCAGTGATGTCATTTGAGATGTCATCAGTGATGTCATCAGTGATGTCACTGACCATGTCATGAGTGATGTAATATGTGACATCATCAGCAGTGCATTGCGGGGCGCGAGTTATAGTTAGCTGAACTAACTATAACGGGGAATTTCACGGGTTTTGTACGAGTGCAATGTCCAACTAACTATAACTGTCCCTAAAACCTATGGTTTTTTCAGTGAATTTCAAAGGTTTTTTAAATGTTAATTTCTAACTATAACGTGCCTGAAACCTATGGTTTTTTCAGTGAATTTCAAAGGTTTTTTAAATGCTAATTTCTAACTATAACGTGTCTGAAACCTATGGTTTTTTCAGTGAATTTCAAACGTTTTTTAAATGCTAATTTCTAACTATAACGTGCCTGAAACCTATGGTTTTTTCAGTGAATTTCTAAGGTTTTTTAAATGCTAATTTCTAACTATAACGTGCCTGAAACCTATGGTTTTTTCAGTGAATTTCAAAGGTTTTTAAAGGCTAATTCCTAACTATAACATGTCTGAAACCTATGGTTTTTTTCAGTGAATTTCCAAGGTTTTGTAAATGACAATTTTTAAATGTATTAATTGTTATCTTTATTTTTTTGATACTGATGTACTACATTTTTTTAAACTATTTATTTTTTAAATTACATTGTAATTACATTATACATTACATTACAAAATATACTTTCTCAGAATGAATTACTTTAGTTTAAATTCTTTGCAAATAGGCAATAGACTTTTAAGTACAGTAGTTACAGTTGTTGCAATGGGCAACACAATTTCAAACACAATGCAACATTGAGCTCAATGTGAATTTCTAGTTAAATGCAATTAGTTACTTTATGGATTACTTATCTAACCACAGGACTGGATCCTAGATTCAGTCCTGGGACATCTCCTGTAAATAGTTGAGTAAAAGCGTTTTGGTTACAGTAGTGATTTTTAAGGAATATTATTGTATTTTAAAAGTTGACACTTAGAAACTTTTTCACATAGAATCACCAATGTTATCCTATGGGAGGAAATTCACTTAGCAGGTAAGTAGTGTTATCGTTACTTTTTCTTACTCAGTGGTGGATCCTGGATCCAGCACTGGTGCATCTCCTGTAAACAGTTGAAAGAATGCATTTAAGTCATACAGGCGATTTTTAAGGAATATTTCTAGTTTGTGAAAATCGACACTGAAACTTTTATGCTGAAAACCAGACAATGGATTCCTATGGAAGGAAATACAAGTTACTGGTAAGTACAGTTAGAATTACTTTTCAGGGTCAGTGCTGGGCTAAAAGATGCAGCACTGGGTTCTCTCCTGATAACAGGTGAGTAAATCGGAATTCGTAGTTCGGCTGATTTTAGAGGAATATTTTAAAGTTCCAAAACTCCACACTTAGAAGAATTTCCAAGTGAAACCAGTCAATGTTAGCCTATGGAAGGAAATTCAAGTTACTGGTAAGTACGGTTAGAATTACTTTTCAGGGTCAGTGCTGGGCTAAAAGATACAGCACTGGGTTCTCTCCTGATAACAGGTGAGTAAATCGGAATTCGTAGTTCGGCTGATTTTAGAGGAATATTTTAAAGTTCCAAAACTCCACACTTAGAAGAATTTCCAAGTGAAACCAGTCAATGTTAGCCTATGGAAGGAAATTCAAGTTACTGGTAAGTACGGTTAGAATTACTTTTCAGGGTCAGTGCTGGGCTAAAAGATGCAGCACTGGGTTCTCTCCTGATAACAGGTGAGTAAATCGGAATTCGTAGTTCGGCTGATTTTAGAGGAATATTATAAAGTTCCAAAACTCCACACTTAGAAGAATTTATAAGTGAAACCAGTCAATGTTAGCCTATGGAAGGAAATTCAAGTTACTGGTAAGTACGGTTAGAATTACTTTTCAGGGTCAGTGCTGGGCTAAAAGATGCAGCACTGGGTTCTCTCCTGATAACAGGTGAGTAAATCGGAATTCGTAGTTCGGCTGATTTTAGAGGAATATTTGCACAATGGTGAAGGAAGGGGGTGGGGCCTGAGGTGACATGTCTGCAAACACGCCCTGTGGCGCGTTTTAAGTTGGAGAATTAATTCCTCCTCAATCCCGAGGGTCCCTAGGGGCCAACTAGCCCACCAGATACCTCCAGTATGCGCCAGAGAGCTGCGTTGCAGAGAGGTGTTCAGAGGCCACGCCCCGTTTTGCACCTCTCTGCAACGAAGCTCTGTGGTGCTTTCTGGACGTACCTGGTGGGCTAGTTGTCCCCCAGGGACCCTCAGGATTGAAGGGGATTTAATTCCCCATCTTAAAACATGCCACGGGGCCTGTTTGCACACATGTCATCTCAAGCCCCGCCCCCTCCCTTCACCACTGTGCAAACGCGCCCCGTGGCGCGTTTTAAGTCGGGGGATTAACTCCCCTTCAATTCTGAGGGTCCCTGGGGTGCAACTAGCCCACCAGCTCCCTCCATTATGCGCCACAGAGCTGCGTTGCAGAGAGGTGTAAAAAGGGGCGTGGCCTCAGAACACCTCTCTGCAACGCAGCCCCCTGGCGCATACTGGAGGTTCCTGGTGGGCTAGTTGGCCCCCAGGGACCCCCAGTATTCAAGGGGAATTTGTTCCCCATCTGCAAACGTGCCAAGGGGGTGCGTTTGCAGAGTGGTGAAAGAAGGGGGCGTGGCCTCCGGCGCGATGCCGGTGTTTTTTTGTTGTTTTTTTTTAAGAAGGGGGGGCTGTGTGGCCCCCCTTCTTTTTCTAATTTATTGGTCCTGGGGACCCCATCCCCCAGGGCCTGCCCCCTATTTTTTTTTTTTTAAAAACCAATTTGGAAGGGTGCCGCGTGGCCCCCCTCCCGAGGCCTTAATCGGCCCCAGGGACCCCATCCCCCGGAACATGGCCTTTTACATTTTTTTTATTGTTTTGGAGGGGGGCTGCGTTGCCCCCCTCCTCAGGCCACTTATGGCCCCGGGGACCCCATCCCCCGGGGCCGGCCTTTGTGTTTTTTTTTTTTTTTCAAACTTTTGGGGAAGGGGGCCGCGTGGCCCCCCTCCCGGGCCACTACTTGCCCCGGGGACCCCATCCCCTGGGGCTGGCCCTCTCCGTGGGGACTGTGGGGGGGTCCCCAATCCCCCCACAGTCCCGCCGGCTCCCTGCGTCCCTTGGGAGCCGGCATTGCTTTCCACATGGGGAGCTGCTAAGATGCAGCTCCCCATGTGAAAGCAATTTGCTTTGGATATTGGAGCGAGAGCAGGTTTCCCTGCTCTCGCTTCCAATATCCAAAGCAGTGTGCAATGACAGGACGGGAGCCGCGAGGCTCCCGTCCTGTCATTGCAAACTACAGTGTCCCGGGGGTAGGCACCCCGGGACACTGCAGGAGCCGGCCCTGGGGGGTGGCGGTCCCCAGGGCCATCAAGGGCTCCAGGAGGGGGGCCGCGCGGCCCCCCTCCCTTGAATTGCACAGCTCCGGGGAGAGCCCTCCCGCATCATTTTTTTTATTAAAGCCCGGGGGGGGGGGAGGTGGCGGTCCCCGGGCCTTAGAGGCCCCCCACACATAAAACTTAACACCCACATGCCCCCGGGACTTGGCCCACCCGGGGGCCAATTACCAAAGAAGCGCGGGAGCCCGCGCCGGTTTTTAATCGGCAGGATCCGCGCATTGTAAGCGCATCCTGCCGATTTAAAAAAAAAAATTGAGGGCCCTGGGGGTCCTTGTAGGACCCCTGAGCAGGCCTAGGGGTCAGGGTGTTTCTACCCTGACCCCTTTTTGCGTTTTGCGCACTTTGAACAAGATGGCTGCCAACACTTCCTGGTTTGGAGTGTTGACAGCCAATTAGCATGCAGCTCGTGGTCGGGAGGATTTACACCATTTTTAAAAAGGGTGCTTTCTGAACCAAGCACTACCTTTTTGCCAAATTTGGTGTAATTCCGTTCAGCAGTTTTTGCTGTAGCCTTGCATAAAGTTTCCTATGGGAAATCGATTTTTTCACTCTTATTTTTTAATTTTCTCCGCAACTACTGAACGGATTTACACCATTTAAAAAAAGGTCGCTTTCTGAACCAAGCGCTACCTTTTTGCAAAATTTGGTGTAATTCCGTTCAGCAGTTCGGGCTGTAGCCGTGGCTAAAATTTCCTATGGGAATTAACATGGAGAAAACGGAGAAAACGCGTTTTGGGACCCCCTTTTTCTCGGCCCCCGCTTGACGAATCAACCCGAGACTTTCACGGTAGGAGCGGAGCGCCCCAACAAGTTGGAAGCTTTCGCGAAGATTCGTCAACCGGCGCAAGAGTTATTTCAAATAGAATGTTGCGGATTTCCTATGGATAAAGGTCCTAACTATAACTATCTACTGGCGACCGCCAGTAGATAATATATATATATATATATATATATATATATATATATATATATAAAGCAAATCCTGGTTTGATCCCCACCATCCATTGGCGAAAGAAAACAGGTACGGACCACTCACTGGAACAATTTTCAATGCAGTGCTTTATTTAAATGGCATCTACACGGCAACTAGTCAGTCCTGGCCAGTGCCTCAGAATGACGCGTTTCGACCGAAACAAATCAGTCTTGATCACATGACGAGCTACTTCGTAAAGTGCATTTAAATTGTGAAAAAAATGAAATCACACCTGTAAACAATTGCGCTCATGTTACGTGGTCACAACAGAAATGGACAACAGACTCTAAAGTGCAAATTCACAATGGTACATAGTGCTATTGATAATAAATATCTAAAACCCAATATAAATAAAGAATCATAAATATAATGGAATTTGATATACAATTAATTAAGAACATAATGCTATAAAATCTTTGGTCCAGGCATAAGTACGCAGTGTACTATGAAACCATCATGGTAATATTTAATAAACCTAGACTAATACCTTTTTATGTTTAAAGGAAAATGTGCAAATAGCAAATGTAAACAAGTACTCATGTGCAAAAATAGCATCAACATTAGTCCATCAAAGATTCTCACAAATCACATGAACTGCTACATTGTCAAGCATGAAAAGTGCAAAAATGTGCTAGTGCAAAGCAAAATTCAAAACTTATAAATGCAACTAAAAATTCTCCCGGAGCCCCGGGAGAAACCCATGGTTCTGTGAGCAATCATCATAGCAGCATACACTTTAGGCAAGTGCCCAGCTTGAGCATACACATCATTTTGAAACCATGATAGAGGTGTGTATGGAAACACATCCGTTAAATCCATATTACAACGAGAAAAGAAATCTGGAGATGTATTGCAGAAAATATACTTAAATCACAAACTGAGATATAGACCTTCTTGTATTGACATAGTTCAGGACAGAAAGAGACACAATAGCCAGATCATCACAAAAAATTGTGAAGTTCTTCTCCCATGTTCAGACCATTTGGCATCTTTGTATCGAGTTTTAATATAAATTTGGATTCTAATTGTCTCAACTGTCTTTCTCTATCTCCCCCACGAATGGATTTGGGAACTGCCCCAATTACAAAATACTGTAAATCACTTAAGATGTTATTGTGTACTAGTTTCAAATGCCTGGCTACTGGGTAATTTGGGTCGGAGTTGACTGCGGCTCTGAGGTGTTGAAGTATGCGGACATGTACCTGGAGCTTGGTGCTCCCTACATACTTTAAACCGCAAGTACAACTGAGCACGTAGACCGCAAAATCTGTGCAGCAAGTATAATAATCTTGTATTTTCACCGGTATGGTGCTGAAAGCTGTCGTGTACTCTGTCATGTTGATACCAAATTTACAAGCCCGGCATGAGCTACATTTAAAGAATCCACACCTAGGTGACAGCCAAGTGTTAGACGTAGTGACCTCTGGGCTATTCCTAACTAAAACATCCCCCATGGATGGTGCTCTTTTAAAAGTCAATGAAGGTTGAGGTGGTAAAATCTGGAATAGAGTCAGATCAGTTAAAACAATAGGCCAATTTTTATATACAATTTTTCTGATCTGTTTTTGTTGTCTACAATATGTGGTAATCAGTCTAATTTCATCAGGGGAATCATTGGTGACTTCATCATTTGCCTGGCTGATAGTATTACCTAGACAATGATCACGTGACAGACTGTTGGCTTTAGTGCGGGCTAAAATCAAATCTTTGTCTTTATAACCTCGCGCTAGAAATCTGAGTGTAGCTTCATTTTGACAGATTTCTAATTCTTTGTCTGTACTACAAATACGGCGAATCCGCAGATATTCCCCATACGGAATACTACGGATAAGATGTTTGGGATGGGAACTTTTCGGATGGAGAACTGAGTTCCCCGCCGTATCTTTTCTATGTAGTTTAGTCTGAAGGGATTCCTGCTCAATGTAAATTAATACATCCAGAAATTCTACATTGGAGGTACTTATGGACGCAGTGAAATTTAGATTTAGAGTGTTGGTATTGATGGTGTCTATAAAATCCATGGCTGCTGTTCTTGAACCTTTCCAAATTAGACACACATCATCAATAAACCTCCACCAATACTGGACATGCTGATCATAAATAGCTTTATGTTGACCTCTGAGGACATGTTCCTGCCACCAGCCCACATGTAAACGTGCGTAGCTGGGGGAGAAACATGCCCCCATAGCTACTCCCCGCAGTTAATGGTAAACCTGTTTATTAAACAGAAAGAAATTGTTGTTGAGGCAGATCTCAATCATCTCAATAATCATTTTGTTATGTTCATGAAACAATATGTTACGTTGTCCCAAAAAATATGAAACTGCATTAATACCATCACTGTGGCGGATACTTGTATATAAAGATGTTATGTCCATAACTATCAATAAATATTCACTGTTCCAAGTAATATTTTTAAGTTTGTTTAGAAAGTCACCAGTATCTTTGATAAATGAAGGAAGACTGAGAACGAATTCCTGTAAATAGTAGTCAACAAATTTGGAGATCGGTTCTAAAAGGCTCCTTTGTGCTGAAATGATTGGTCTACCAGGAGTCGGGGTAATGTTCTTATGCACCTATGGAATAAAATATAAAATAGGTGTGGTTGGATGTTCGTTTTTTAGGAATAAAAATTCATTTTTACTAATAAGACCTCTTCTCTTCCACTGGAACAGTTCTTTATGGACCTTGTCTTTTACCTTTTGAGGTCTAAAAACATGCCAATTTATAACATTCTGTATTATTCATGTGCAACATAGCTTCATCCATGTATAAATTTCTAGGCCACTAGACAATGTTACCTCCTTTGTCCGCTTTATTGATAATGAGATTTTTATTGTCCTTTAATTTCCGCATGAGGTTATAATACTGCAGTTCAGAATATCTCATATGTCGATGTCTAGATTTAGTAGATCTATTCAAGGTTTTCAGATCTTCCGTGACCATGTCATTAAACACATCAATAGCGTCTTTTGGCATGGTAGGCACAAACGTTGAAATAGGACAAAACGGACTACTTGCAGGATTGCTTGTAATAATGCCGGTCTCTTGGAGGATTTCCTGTGTAGACCTGGACTCACTGTCTGTATTGGTGGCCAGAGAATGGAAAAGTTTCAAAGTATCAGTGTCTGATACTGATAGATTGGAACCCCTAGTTTCTGAAGTAGACTCTTCATTTTTACTTTTTGATGAATTTTTCAATTGAAAGAATTTGATTAACTTGAATTTCCTGATGAATTTGTAAATATCCACACGAGACTGTGTATAGCTGAAGTTGCTCTTGGGACAAAATGTTAAACCGAGAGAAAGTAATTGGTTCTCAGCCATCATCAAGATGGTATCAGAAAGATTTGTCACTGTATTGTCACTTTGAACTGTTGGTTTCACCATTTCTTCGCTCTTGTTGCTCTGCCTCTGGTGTTTCCTCTGAACCCTGCGCCTCTCCCTCCTCTGTTGGGTTCTCCTTCTCCCTGCTTGTGTTGTGGATTCCGGGGCCGCAGGGTCTGGCGCCGGTCCTGCCTTAAAAAATTCAGTTCTTCGGCTGGAGTGCGTTTAACCAAAGAGGCAGTTGGGGGCATTTCACTTGAGTCTCTGTTATCGTCAGACTCACAGCTGCTCAGTTCTGAGCTGGCATCATATATATATATATTACCTACTGGCGGTCGCCAGTAGATAGTTATAGTTAGGACCTCGTTTCTATTCAAAAAGCGTTTTTTCTTTTGCCAATATCTTTGCAGCCGTTTGACGAATCTTCATAAAATTTTCAAAACTAATGGTTCACTCAGGTCAGCTCCTGTCTTAATAGTTTCGGGGCGATTCGTCAAGTGGGGGCCGAGAAAAAAGGGGATCCCAAAACGCATTTTCTCCATGTTAATTTCCATAGGAAACTTTAGACAAAGCTACAGTCCGAACTGCTAAACGGAATTACACTAAATTTGGCAAAAAGGTAGGTCTTGGTTTAGAAAGCGTTCTTTTTTTTAAATGGTGTAAATCCATTCAGTAGTTCCTGAGAAATTCAAAAATAAAAAAATATTGTTATCTGGTGACCGAGGAGGACTCGCGAACCCTCCCGACCATGAGCTTCATTTTGATTAGCTGTCAAAACTCCAAACCAGGAAGTGTTGCCAGCCATCTTGTTACTCGGTACCGAGTCAGAAGAAAAAAGGTGAAAAAAGGATAAAAAAACAAGAAAAGGGGGCAGGTTAGAAACACCCTGACCCCCTAGGCCTGCTCAGGGAGTCCCACAAGTACCCCCAGGGCCAAACAAAGCATTTTTTAAAATATTTTTGGCCAGATTCGCACTGGGTGCACAAATCCGTCCCAATATTGTTTGAGTCCCCGGCTTGGCCAGGTCCCCGGGCAATGTGCCATATATATGCGGGGTTGCGCGGGCCCCCACAGCTCCGGGGACCACCAACTCCCCGGGGCTTTATTTATTATGTGCGGGGGCATGGGGCCCCCGCAGCCCCAGGGACCGCCAACTCCCCGGGGCTTTATTAACTATGGGCAGGGGCCTTGCGGGCCCTCCCAAGCCCCGGGGACCACCACCTCCCCGGGGCTTTCTTTGTTAATGGGTGGGGGGCCTCGTGGGCCCCCCAAGCCCCGGTGACCACCACCCCCCAGGGATTTCTTAATTAAGGGTCGGGCCCTCGTGGGCCCCTCCAAGCCCCGGGGACCACCACCTCCCCGGGGCTTTCATTAATTATGGGCAGGGGGACTCGCGGGCCCCTCCAAGCCTCGGGAGCTGCCACCTCCCTGGGGATTTCTTCATTGATTGGTGGGGGGCCTCGCGGGCCCCCCCAAGCCCCGGGGACCGCCACCTCCCCAGGGCTACTTTACAAAATGGTGGGTGGGGGGCTCGAGCCCCCCCACACCTCCCCAGGGACCACCACCTCCCCGGGCTTTAAACTTGTTGGAGGGGGGCCGTTCCGCCCTCCTCGTGGAGCCCTAGATGGCCCTGGGGACCGCCACCCCCTAGGGCCGGCTCCAGCAATGTCCCGGGTTGCCCACCCCCGGGACATTGCAGTTTGCAATGACAGGGCGGGAGCCCTGTCATTGCAAACTCTGCTTCGCTTCATGGAAGCGAGAGCAGAAAACCTGCCATGAAGCGAAGCAGATATACTTTTGGACAAGGGGAGCTGCATGTCAGCAGCTCCCCTTGTCCGAAAGCAATGCCGGCCCCCCTCCAAAATAAGAAAAAATAAAAATCAGAGCTGGCCAGGCCCCAGGGAATGGGGTCCCCAGGGCCAATAGTGGCCCTGGGGAGGTGGCAGGCCCCCCAAGCCCTGGGGACCACCACCTCCCCAGGGCTACTTTACAAATTGTGGGTGGGGGGCTCTAGCCCCCCCACACTGCCCCGGGGACCACCACCTACCCGGGGCTTTAAACTTGTTGGAGGGGTGCCATGCCGCCACCCTCATGGAGCCCTAGATGGCCCTGGGGACCGCCACCCCCTAGGGCCAGCTCCAGCAATGTCCCGGGGTGCCCACCCCCGGGATATTGCAGTTTGCAATGACAGGGCGGGAGCCCTGTCATTGCAAACTCTGCTTCGCTTCATGGAAGCGAGAGCAGAAAACCTGCCATGAAGAGAAGCAGATATGCTTTTGGACAAGGGGAGCTGCATGTCAGCAGCTCCCCTTGTCCAAAAGCAATGCCGGCCCCCCTCCAAAATAAGAAAAAATAAAAATCAAAGCTGGCCAGGTCCCAGGGGATGGGCTCCCCGGGGCCAATAGTGGCCCAGGGAAGGGGGGCCACGCGGCCCCCCTCCCGTAATTAAAAAAACATTTTTTTAAAAAGAGGCCAGGCCCGGGGGATGGGGTCTTCGGGGCTAAATATGGCCTCAGGAGGGGGGCCGCTCGGCCCCCATCCTGTTTTTTTTTATTTTTAAAAAGTAATGTCACAGGTCCTGGGGGATGGGGTCCCCAGGGCCCATAAAATATTGAGAGAAGGGAGGCCACACAGCCCTCCTGGTGCATTCTGGGTTGGGAGATTAAGTCCCCTAGATCCTTTGGTCCTTAGGGGCCAACTAGCTCACCAGGTACCTCCAGTAATCCCCACACAGTAGGATTGCTGAGAGGTGGTCCGAGGCCACGCCCCATTTTACACCACTCTGCAAACGCACCTCTTGGCGCACTGCTAGTGGGGCGATGAGGTCCTCTTGTGTCCTGTGGACCTCAGGACTAAAGTGGACTTCATCCCCCGAGCAGCAGTGTGTCAGGAGGCACGTTTGCAGAGTGATGTAAAAAGGGGGCATGGCCTCAGACCAATCAGCAATCCAGCTGTGTGGGGCTTACTAGAGATAACAGGAGGGCTAGTTGGCCCCCATGGACCCTCGGGAGGCAAGGGGACTCCATCCCCCAACCAAGAGCATGCCAGGAGGCATGTTTGCAGAGTGGTGGAGAAAGGGGGCATGGCCTGTGTTCACGTCTCAGCAATCCCACTATCTGGAGCTTACTGAAGGTGTCAGGTAAGCTAGTTGGCCTCTAAGGACTCCCAGCCTCGAAGGGGACTTTAATCCCCATCCAAGAGCATGCCAGGGAGCGTGTTTGCAGACTGGTGGGCAAAGGGGGCGTGGCCTGCTTTGAGAACTAACCAATGCTGCTGTGTGGGACTTACTGGAGGTAATAGAGGGGTAGTTGGCCCCCAAGGACGTCCTTGGGGGCCAACTACCCCTCCTGTTACCTCCAGTAAGTCCCACACAGTGGTATTGCTAAGAGGTCTTCGGAGGCCATGCCCCCCTTTCTCCACCACTCTGCAAACGCGCCTCCTGGCACAGTACGGGTTGGGGGATGAAGTCCACTTTACTCCTGAGGGACTTTGGGGGCCAAGAAGCCCTCCTGGTACCGCCTGCAAGTCCTATGCAGCGGCATTCCTGAGCGCTGGTCAGAGGCCCAGCACCCTTTCTCCAACTCTCTGCAAATGCGACTACCAGTTAAAGAAGCATTTGTAATATAATAGGTCTCGCATCTGAAGATTTGAACAAAAAAAGCCTTGTTTCTAGCTCAAACGGCTCAAACATTACCAAAAATGCAGCGACAAGTGTTACAGCGTGGTGGAAGGCCCTTTACAAACCTAGAATGGTCACCTGTTACTTATTGCTAAATGTGGGTGTTAAATTGGTACTAATGGTGTGCAAACCACTCTTGCTTCTTTCTGTGCCTCTCCTGCCACATTCTGCATTTCTGTTGCTTCTTTCTGCAAATTTCTTTTTTTCTGCACTTCTTTTGCCTCTTTCTGCTCATCTCTTCCACTTTCTGCACCTCTCTTGCCTCTTTCTGCACCTCTGTTGCCTCTTTCAGCACCTCTGTTGCCTCTTTCTGCACCTCACTTGCTTCTTCCTGTACCCCTCTTGCCTCTTTCTGCACCCCTGTTCCCTCTTTCTGCACCTCTCCTGCCTGTTTCTGCACCTCTCTTGCCTCTTTCAGCACTTCTCTTGCCTCTTTCTGCACCTCTATTATTTCTTTCTGCACTTCTCTTGCCACTTTCTGCGCCCCTCTTGCCTCTTTCTGCACCTCTGTTGCTTCCTTCTGCACTTCTCTTGCTTATTTCTGCACCTCTGTTGCTTCTTTCTGCACCCCTCTTGCCTCTTTCTGCAACCCTCTTCCCTCTTTCTGCACCTCTCTTGCCTCAGTCTGCCCACCTGTTCCCTCTTTCTGCACCCCTTTTGCCAGTTTCTGCAACTCTCTTGCCTCTTTCTGCAGTTCTCTTCTCTCCTTCTGCACCTCACTTGCCTCTTTCTGCACCTCTCTTGCCTCTTTCTGCAGTTCTCTTGCCTCCTTCTGCACCTCTCTTGCCTCTTTCAACACTTTTCTTGCCTGTTTCTGTACCTCTCTTGCCTCTTTCTGTACCTCTCTTGCCTCTTTCTGCACCTCACTTGCTTCTTTCTGCACCCCTTTTGCCTATTTCTGCACCCCTCTTCCCTCTTTGTGCAACTCTCTTGCCTCTTTCTACACCTCTCTTCCCTCTTTCTGTACCACTCTTGCCTCTTTCTGTACCTCCATTGCTTCCTTCCGCACCTCTCTTGTTTCTTTCTGCACCCTTCGTGCCTCTTTCTGCACCTCTGTTGCTTCTTTCTGCAGTTCTCTTCCTTCTTTCTGCACCCCTGCTGCCTCTTTCGGTACCCCTCTAGCCTCTTTGTGCACCTCTCCTAACCCTTTCTGCACCCCTCTTGCCTCTTTTTGCACCTCTGTGGGTTCTTTCTGCACCTCTTTTGCTTCGTTCTGCACTTCACTTGCCTCTTTCTGTACCCTTCTTGCCTCTTTCTGTACCTCTGTTGTTTCTTTCTGCACTGCTCTTGCTTCTTTCTGCACCTGTGTTCCAAATTTCTGCATACCTCTTGCCTTTTTCCGCACCCCTCTTCTGTCTTTCTGCACCTCTCTTGCCTCAGTCTGCCCACCTGTTCCCTCTTTATGTACCCCTTTTGCCTGTTTCTGCAACTCTCTTGCCTCTTTCTACAGTTCTCTTGCCTCCTTCTGCACCTCACTTGCCTCTTTTTGCACCTCTGTTGGTTCTTTTGCACTGCTCTTGCTTCTCTGTGCACCTCTCTTTCAAATTTCTGCACCCTTCTTACCTGTTTCTGTACCTCTCTTGCCTCTGTCTGCACCCCTGTTCCCTCTTTCTGTACCTCTTTTGCCTGTTTCTGCAACTCACTTGCCTCTTGCTGCAGTTCTCTTGCCTCCTTCTGCACCTCTGTTGCTTCTTTCTGCACTTCTCTTGCCTCTTTCTGCACCCCTGTTACTTCATTCTGCACTTCCCATGCTTCTTTCTGCACCTGTCTTGCTTCTTTCTGCATCCTTGTTGTCTCTTTCTGCACTCGTCTTCCCTCTTTCTGCACCTCTCTTGCCTCTTTCTGTATCTCACTTGCCTCTTTTTGCACTTCTCTTGCTTCTTTCCACACCACTGTTGCTTCTTTCAGCAATTCTCTTGCCTCTTTCTGCACTTCTCTTGCCTGTTTCTGCACCTCTCTAGCCTCTTTCTGCACCCCTCTTGCCTCTTTCTGCACCTCACTTGCTTCTTTCTGCACCCCTCTTGCCTCTTTCTGCACCCCTATTCCCTCTTTGTTCAACTCTCTTGCCTCTTTCTACACCTCTCTTCCCTCTTTCTGCACCACTCTTGCCTCTTTCTGTACCTCTGTTGCTTCTTTATGCACCTCTCTTGCCTCTTTCTGCACCCCTCTTGCCTCCTTCTGCCCACCTGTTCCCTCTTTCTGCACCCCTTTTGCCTGTTTCTGCAACTCTCTTGCCTCTTTCTGCAGTTCTCTTGTCTCCTTCTGCACCTCTGTTGCATATTTCTGTACTTCTCTTCCTTCTTTCTGCACCCCTCATGCCTCTTTCTGCACCATTCTTCCCTTTTCCTGCACGTCTCTTGGTTCTTTCTGCACTGCTCTTGCCTCTTTCTGCACCCCTCTTGCCTCCTTCTGTATCTCTGTTGTTTCTTACTGCACTGCTCTTGCTTCTTTATGCACCTCAGTTGCTTCTTTCTGCACCCCTCTTGCCTCTTTCTGCAACCCTCTTCCCTCTTTCTGCACCTCTCTTGCCTCAGTCTGCCCACCTGTTCCCTATTTCTGTACCCCTTTTGCCTGTTTCTGCAACTCTCTTGCCTTTCTGTATCTCTGTTGCTTCTTTCTGCACTTCTCTTGCCTCTTTCTGCACCCTTCGTGCCTCTGTCAGCACCTCTGTTGCTTCTTTCTGCACTTCTCTTCCTTCTTTCTGCACACCTCGTGCCACTTTCTGCACCCTTCTGCCCTTTTCCTGCACGTCTCTTGGTTCTTTCTGCTCTGCTATTGCCTCTTTCTGCACCCCTCTTTCCTCTTTATGTACCTCTTTTGCTTCTTTCTGCACTTCTCTTGGCCTCTTTCTGCACCCTTCTTGCCTCTTTCTGCACCTCTGCTGCTTCTTATTGCACTTCTCTTGCTTCTTTCTGCACCTCTGTTGCTTCTTTCTGCCCCCTCTTGCCTCTTTCTGCAACCCTCTTCCCTCTTTCTGCACCTCTTTTGCCTCAGTCTGCCCACCTGTTCCCTCTTTCTGCACCCCTTTTGCCTGTTTCTGCAACTCTCTTGCCTCTTTCTGCAGTTCTCTTGCCTCTTTCTGCACCTCACTTGCCTCTTTTTGCACCTCTGTTGGTTCTTTTGCACTGCTCTTGCTTCTTTCTGCACCTCTCTTGCAAATTTCTGCACCCCTCTTGCCTCTTTCTGCACCATTCTTACCTGTTTTTGCACCTCTCTTGCCTCTGTCTGCACCCCTGTTCCCTCTTTCTGTACCTCTTTTGCCTGTTTCTGCAACTCTCTTGACTCTTTCAACACTTTTCTTGCCTGTTTCTGCACCTCTCTTGCCTCTTTCTGTACCTCTCTTGCCTCTTTCTTCACCTCACTTGCTTCTTTCTGCACCCCTTTTGCCTGTCTCTGCACCCCTCTTCCATCTTTGTGCAACTCTCTTGCCTCTTTCTACACCTCTCTTCCCTCTTTCTGCACCACTCTTGCCTCTTTCTGTACCTCTGTTGGTTCCTTCTGCACCTCTCTTGTCTCTTTCTGCATCCATCGTGCCTCTTTCAGCACCTCTGTTGCTTCTTTCTGCAGTTCTCTTCCTTCTTTCTGCACCCGTGCTTCCTCTTTCTGTACCGCTCTTGCCTCTTTGTGCACCTCTCCTAACCCTTTCTGCACCCCTCTTGCCTCTTTTTTGCACCTCTGTTGGTTCTTTCTGCACCTCTTTTGCTTCGTTCTGCACTTCACTTGCCTCTTTCTGTACCCCTCTTACCTCTTTCTGCACCTCTGTTGGTTCTTTATGCACTGCTCTTGCTTCTTTCTGCACCTCTGTTTCAAATTTCTGCATCCCTCTTTCCTTTTTCTGCACCCCTCTTCCCTCATTCTGCACCTCTCTTGCCTCAGTCTGCCCACCTGTTCCCTCTTTCTGCACCCCTTTTGCCTGTTTCTGCAACTCTCTTGCCTTCTCTTGCCTCCTTCTGCACCTCACTTGAATTTTTTTGCACCTCTGTTGGTTCTTTTGCACTGCTCTTGCTTCTTTTTTCACCTCTCTTGCAAGTTTCTGCACCCCTCTTGCCTCTTTCTGCACCCTTCTTACCTGTTTCTGCACCTCTCTTGCCTCTGTCTGCACCCCTGTTCCCTCTTTCTGTACCTCTTTTGCCTGTTTCTGCAACTCTCTTGCCTCTTTCTGAAGTTCTCTTGCCTCCTTCTGCATGTCTGTTGCTTCTTTCTGGACTTCTCGTGCCTCTTTCTGCACCCCTGTTGCTTCATTCTGCACTTCCCATGCTTCTTTCTGCACCTGTCTTGCTTCTTTCTGCACCCTTGTTGTCTCTTTCAGCACTCGTCTTCCCTCTTTCTGCACCTCTCTTGCTACTTTCTGCATCTTACTTGCCTCTTTCTGCACTTCTCTTACCTGTTTGTGCACCTCTCTTTCCTCTTTCTGTACCTCTCCTGCCTCTTTCTGCACCTCACATGTTTCTTTCTGCACCCCTCTTGCCTCTTTCTGCACCCCTCTACCCTCTTTGTGCAACTCTCTTGCCTCTTTCTAAACCTCTCTTCCCTCTTTCTGCACCACTCTTGCCTCTTTCTGTACGTCTGTTGCTTCTTTCTGTATTCTCTTGCCTCTTTCTGCAACCTTTATACCTCCTTCAGCACCTCTGTTGCTTCTTTCTGCTCTTCTCTTCCTTCTTTCTGCACCCCTCGTGCCTCTTTCTGCACCCTTCTTCCCTTTTCCTGCACGTCTCTTGGTTCTTTCTGCACTGCTCTTGCCTCTTTCTGCATCCTTCTTGCCTCCTTCTGTACCTCTGTTGTTTCTTACTGCACTGCCCTTGCTTCTTTCTGTACCTCTCTTGCAAATTTCTGTACCCCTCTTGCCTCTTTCTGCACCCCTCTTGCCTCCTTCTGCACCTCTGTTGGTTCTTTCTGCACTGCTCTTGCTTCTTTCTGCACCTCTTTTGCCTGTTTCTGCAACTCTGTTTCTTCTTTTTTGCACTTCTCTTCCTCTTTCTGCACCCCTCTGGCCTCTTTCTGCACCTCTGTTGCTTCTTTCTGTACTTCTCTTGCTTCTTTCTGCACCCCTCTTGCCTCTTTCTACACCTCTGTTGCTTTTTTCTGCATTTCTCTTGCTACTTTCTACACCTCTCTTGCTTCTTTCTGTACCCCTCGTGCCTCTTTCATTACCCTTCTTCCCTTTTCCTGCACTTCTCTTGGTTCTTTCTGCACTGCTCTTGCCTCTTTCTGTACCTCTCTTGCCTCTGTCTGCACCCCTGTTCCCTCTTTGTGTACCTCTTTTGCCTGTTTCTGCAACTCTCTTGCCTCTTTCAATACTTTTCTTGCCTGTTTC
The DNA here is from genome assembly GCA_963921515.1 of Calotriton arnoldi. Classification (NCBI taxonomy): domain Eukaryota; kingdom Metazoa; phylum Chordata; class Amphibia; order Caudata; family Salamandridae; genus Calotriton; species Calotriton arnoldi. The sequence goes on from CAWUFW010012553.1 coordinate 191,950, forward strand.
TGCACCTCTCTTGCCTCTTTCTGCACCTCTCTTGCCTCTTTCTTCACCTCACTTGCTTCTTTCTGCACCCCTTTTGCCTGTTTCTGCACCCCTCTTCCCTCTTTGTGAAACTCTCTTGCCTCTTTCTACACCTCTCTTCCCTCTTTCTGCACCACTCTTGCCTTTTTCTGTACCTTTGTTGCTTCCTTCTGCACCTCTCTGGTCTCTTTCTGCATCCTTTGTGCCTCTTTCAGCACCTCTGTTGCTTCTTTCTGCAGTTCTCTTCCTTCTTTCTGCACCCCTGCTGCCTCTTTCTGTACCGCTCTTGCCTCTTTGTGCACCTCTCCTAACCCTTTCTGCATCCCTCTTGCTTCTTTTTGCACCTCTGTTGGTTCTTTCTGCACCTCTTTTGCTTTGTTCTGCACTTCACTTGCCTCTTTCTGTACCCCTCTTGCCTCTTTCTGCACCTCTGTTGGTTCTTTCTGCACTGCTCTTGCTTCTTTCTGCACCTCTGTTTCAAATTTCTGCATCCCTCTTGCCTTTTTCTGCACCCCTCTTCCCTCTTTCTGCACCTCTCTTGCCTCAGTATGCCTACCTGTTCCCTCTTTCGGCACCCCTTTTGCCTGTTTCTGCAACTCTCTTGCCTCTTTCTGCAGTTCTCTTGCCTCCTTCTGCACCTCACTTGCCTCCTTTTGCACCTCTGTTGGTTCTTTTGCACTGATCTTGCTTCTTTCTGCACCTCTCTTGCAATTTTCTGCACCCCTCTGGCCTCTGTCTGCACCCCTGTTCCCTCTTTCTGTACCTCTTTTGCCTGTTTCTGCATCTCTCTTGCCTCTTTCTGCACTTCTCTTACTTCTTTATACACCTCTGTTGCTTCTTTCAGCAATTCTCTTGCCTCTTTCTGCAATTCTCTTGCCTGTTTCTGCACCTCTCTTTCCTCTTTCTGCACCTCTCCTGCCTCTTTCTGCACCTCACATGTTTCTTTCTGCACCTCTCTTGCTTCTTTCTGCACCCCTCTCCCCTCTTTGTGCAACTCTCTTGCCTCTTTCTACACCTCTCTTCCCTCTTTCTGCACCACTCTTGCCTCTTTCTGTACGTCTGTTGCTTCTTTCTGCATTCTCTTGCCTCTTTCTACACCCTTCTTGCCTCCTTTTGTACCTCTGTTGTTTCTTACTGCACTGCCCTTGCTTCTTTCTGTACCTCTCTTGCAAATTTCTGCACCCCTCTTGCCTCTTTCTGCACCCCTCTTGCCTCCTTCTGCACCTCTGTTGGTTCTTTATGCACTGTTCTTGCTTGTTTCTGCACCTCTTTTGCCTGTTTCTGCAACTCTGTTGCTTCTTTTTTGCACTTCTCCTCCTCTTTCTGCACCCCTCTGGCCTCTTTCTGCAACTCTGTTGCTTCTTTCTGTACTTCTCTTGCTTCTTTCTGCACCCCTCTTGCCTCTTTCTACACCTCTGTTGCTTCTTTCTGTACTTCTCTTACTTCTTTCTATACCTCTCTTGCTTCTTTCTGCACCCCACTTGCCTCTTTCTGCACCCTTCTTCCTTCTTTGTGCACCTCTCTTGCCTCTTTCTGCACCTCTCTTGCCTCTTTCTGTACCCCTCTCGCCTCTTTCTGCATCTCTTTTGCTTGTTTCTGCTCTTCTTTTGCCTCTTTCTGTACCCCTCTTGCCTCCTTCTGCACCTCTGTTGTTTCTTACTGCACTGCTCTTGATTCTTTATGCACCTCTCTTGCAAATTTCTGCACCCCTCTTGCCTCTTTCGGCACCCCTTTTCTCTCTTTCTACACCCCAGTTCCCTCTTTCTGCACTTCTTCTGCCTGTTTCTGCACCTCTGCTGCCTCTTTCTGAACTACTCTTGCCTCTTTCTGCACCTCTGTTGCTTCTTTCTGCACTTCTCTTGCCTCTTTCTGCACCCCTCTTCCCTCTTTCTGCACCTCTGTTGCTCCTTTCTGTACCTCTCTTGCTTCTTTCTGGACCTCTCTTGCTTCTTTTTGCACCTCTCTTGCCTCTTTCCGCACCCTTCTTCCTTCTTTCTGCACATCTCTTGCCTCGTTCTGCACCTCTCTTGCCTCTTTCTGCACACACAGGGCTACTTTTAAACTGACCTCAGGCTCAGCAGTGCACACATTCAAGTGCAGAAAAGGGCTGCTGGCCTCTAAACTGCCATGCCCTATTATATGCTAGGGACTTAGAGGTTGTTTTAATCCACCTGCCATATTATGTACTAGGGACTTACAGGGGAGGTCAAGCCAATCAGAGGGGTACCCCAAACCATAGTGTACCATAGTGTATGTAGATGTTTTCATTGTATTCTAAGTGTCTTTCAGCATAGCACTGGCTCCGGGCCTGGTTAGGCAGAGCCCAGGGTCAGTCAGAGTCAGTTACCACCAGTACCAGTCAGCATAAAGTTGGGGGGTGTCCAGGGCACAGGATGACTTTGCAACAAGGCCTCTTTCTGCACCTCTGTTGGTTCTTTCTGCATATCTGTTGCTTCTTTCTGCACCTATCTTCCTCTTTCTGGACTTCTGTTGCCTCTTTCTGCATTTCTCTTGCTTCTTTCTGCACCTTTCTTCCTCTTTCTGCACCAGTCCTACCTCTGTAGTCATAGTTAGAAATTAGCATTTAAAAAACCTTAGAAATTCACTGAAAAAACCATAGGTTTCAGGGACGTTATAATTAGAAATTAGCATTTAAAAAACCTTTGAAATTCACTGAAAAAACCATAGGTTTCAGGGACGTTATAGTTAGAAATTAGCATTTAAAAAACCTTTGAAATTCACTAAAAAAAAACATAGGTTTCAGGGACGTTATAGTTAGAAATTAGCATTTACAAAACCTTAGAAATTCACTGAAAAAACCAGACGTTTCAGGGACGTTATAGTTAGTTGGACATTTCACTCGTACAAAACCAGAGAAATTCGGCCGTTATAGTTAGTTGAGCTAACTATAACTCACGCCTCCGCAATGCACTGCTGATGACATCACATATTACATCACTCATGACATGGCCAGTGACATCACTGATGACATCACTGTTGACATCTCAAATGACACCACTGATGACATCATCCATGTGATCATCTGATGCACCTCCTCATACCCTAATATAACTTTTGATACACCCACTCTAAAATACAGAATGCCATTCTCGAAACCATAGACAAACCAATACCAGGTACATACACACTCACTAATTCCTAGATCTACACATACATCTACTCACTCACCCATACAGTCACTCATACATGCAGTCACTCATCAATACAGCCACTATCATATGCATTCATACACCCATACAGACACTCACACACCGCCACTCACCCATAGAGTTACTCACACACCTAGTCAGTCAAGCAAAGAATCAATTACACTCCCATTTACCCATCTATACAGTTATACACACACCACCTCACTTATTGATACAGATACTAACACATACTTACTCTCTTATACAATCACTGACACAAGCACACACTCATGCATACAGCCACTCTCACAATCACTCACTCTCACATATAGTTAGTTATATACGCCAACACTCACATATACTGCCTTTCACATATGTAGTTACTCACACATAAACTGAGACATCCATTCACTCACCGACACAGCCATACGCACACTCACTCACCCATATAGCCCCTCGTAGATGCACTTATGAACCCATACACCCACTAAATCACCCACTCACACATCTATGCAGGGAGTTACAACCCCCCACCCACCCACACAGACACTCAAGCATCCATACAGGTACTCAGACAACCAATCAATAACCCATATAGACACTCATGTAGCTAGTCACCAACCCATGCAGCCACTTACACACCAACTGACAGACTGATACAGACATTCACACAGATTAGTCATTCACCCATGCATTCACTAAGACACGTTTAATCACTCACTTATACAGTCAGACACGCACCCACAAAATCATCCATACAGACACTCATACACCCACTCATTCTTCGAATACACCTTGGCGTATATATAGATAACATTCTTAAACTTTTCAGAAATACTCAGTCACTGGATGATGTCATCAGTGATGTCATCAGTGATGTCATTTGAGATGTCATCAGTGATGTCACTGACCATGTCATGAGTGATGTAATATGTAACATCATCAGCAGTGCATTGCGGGGGCGTGAGTTACAGTTAGCTCAACTAACTATAACAGCTGAATTTCTCTGGTTTTGTATGAGTGAAATGTTCAACTAACTACAATGTCCCTGAAACCTATAGTTTTTTCAGTTAATATATATATATATATATTACCTACTGGCGGTTGCCAGTAGGTAGTTATAGTTAGGACCTAGTTTCCATAGGAAAAGCATTTTTTGATTTGCCAATATATTTGACCAATCTTCGCAAAATTTTCAAAACTAATGGCCCGCTCCGGTCAGCTCCTGTCTTGAAAGTTTTGGGGTGATTCGTCAAGTGGGGGACGAGAAAAAAGGAACTTTTGTCGCGGCTACTGCCCGAACTGCTGAACGGAATTACACCAAATTTGGCAGAGAGGTAGCTGTTGTTCCAGAGTGCACTCTTTGCTCTAAATGGTGTAAATCTGTTCAGTAGTTCCTGAGAAATTTAAAAATAAAAAATATTGATATCTGGTGACCGCGGTGGATTCGCGAACCCTCCCGAGCACGAGCTTCATTTTGATTGGCTGTCAACACTCCAAACCAAGAAGTGTTGGCAGCCATTTTGTGACTCGGTAAAATCGAGTCAGAAGAAAAAAGGGTATTAAATGATTAAACAAAAGAAAAGGGGGCAGGGTAGAAACACCCTGACTCCCTAGGCTGGGTGCGCGAATCCCGCTGAATTTTTTTTTAAAAAACGAAGCCCGGTATGCTGCACTTTGTTTTAACGAGCCCCCGGGTGGGCCAGGTCCCAGGGGCAATGATTAATTTTTATTGGGGGACCCGCGGGGGCCACGGCAGACCCGAGGACCGCCACCTCCCCGGGGCTCTAATTATTGTAATGCGGGGGTCCATTGCGGACCCCCGGCCCTGGGGACCACCACCTTCCCAGGGCTATTTTCAGAAAGGGAGGGGGCCGCGTGGCCCCCCTCCTGGAGCCCTCAATGGCCCTGGGGATTGCCACACCCCAGGGCCGGCTCCGGCAATGTCCCGGGGTGCCCACCCCCAGGACATTGCAGTTTGCAATGTCTGCCCTGTCATTGCAAACACTGCTTTGCTTCTTGGAAGCGAGAGCAGGAAACCTGCTCTCGCCTCCAAGAAAAAAAGCAGTATTGCTTTTGCACAAGGGGAGCTGCATGTCAGCAGCTCCCCTTGTGCAAAAGCAATGCCAGCTCCCCAGGAGGTGGGGAGGCGGCAGGGACCACGGGGCATTGGGGCTCCCCCGCGGTTCCCAACGTGAGGGCCAGCCCTGGGGATGGGGTCCCCGGGGCCAAAAGTGGCCCAGGGGAGGGGGGCCACGTGGCCCCTCTCCGGGGAAATTTTTTCATTTTTATTTAAAAAAACAAGGCAATGCCCTGGGGGATGGGGTCCCCGGGCCAGTAAAAGCCCTTAGGGGGGTGGAGGAGTAGTTTTTTTCTTTTATAGTATGAAATGGCTGGGCCTCGGGGGATGGGGTCCCCGAGGCAGAATTTGAGTTATAAGAATGGGGGGCATTTTTTTTTCTCGCGTGCTTGGAGTCGCGACTCGATCGTGGCTCTCAGCGCGGACACGATGGGTTCGCTACTCCAAGCAAAATTTAAAAAAAGAGTATGTATGTGTAAAAAAAAATAAGATTCACTGTTGGGTTAGAGGGTGGCTCTAAAAAGAGCCCTTGTTTTCATTCTGATTTTGTTGCAGCTACATGTAAGTGCGGATGCCCAGCTTAAGGTTGTTGAGGAAGACTCTGTTTCCTTGATCTGTGAAGTGCACTCCATCACTTCTGTAGATGTTGTCCATATCAAAATGTAGATTGTTGTTGTAGATGGACCCCATTCTATGATCTCTGAGGTATGCAGAAACAGCTTTATTGACATTCTTCCTAGCTTTCTCAAACTGTGGACAGAATTGATTTGACCAGTTCCATTTCTGTCTTTGGCATATGTTAGACTATACAAAGACAGTTTGAGGCAAAAGCAACATCAATTGTGCAAAGGTGTCCTTCATTAGCATTTCCAGTCCTACGCCCATCAATGTGCCAAGGTCATTGCCACCACAGTGCACAATCATGAGGTCAGGGGGTTGGAGATGCAAAAAGGTTTTAATCAAAGGCAACAATTGGTGCCACTTTAACCCTCTCTGTGCAATCCATTTAATGTCCACATTTTCCAAACCTAGGATTTTGGCAATACCTCTGCGTTCAGCATACCTTTTGTACCAGAAAACATAGCTGTGCACTACAATCCACACTGTGAGCATCTTGAAGGGATGTCTGGAAGTAATGAGAAGATGTCTGTAGCTCAAGTAGTCAGTTGGTAGAATGAGAGGTATCTAAAATGGTGCAGAACATGTTGTTTTTTAAAAAGTTGATAAGTGATGGGCTGTTCATCAAGATTGTGCACTCAAAAATAGGTTGCATGTTACTTTGCTAAGGTATCATGTTTGTGATTCGTTGTTAGAAAATGTTTGAAAGGTACAGTTGATACCATAAGGTAATATTTTGCAAAAGTCAACCACACCTGCTGTAGGCATTAGTTAGCTTGTGTGCTGAACTTGAAACTACGGTGAACTTGTGCCCTGCTAGTACAGTTGAATGCTACATGAACTGTAACTATGGAAACTGGCATTAAGTAGAATGGGGAAGGGTGAAACTTAACTGTGGACTTAAAATGTGAAATGGATACGTAAATATAAGTGAAAAGTTAGTAAATTAAGGTTTTCTAAGACAATAGTATGTGGAGAAGTAGTGTGTTGTTGAAAATCTATACTAGTATTATTAAAAATTGGTTTTTGAACTCCTGTGTGGATTCGCGGCTCCACCGCGGTGGAACCGCGACTTCAAAAAATTACAGAAGCAGTTTTGGCACCATTTGAAGACACTTAGAAAGAGTTAATATGTCTAACCAATAGAAATGTGTTTTACAATTCAAAATAATGATGGAAGCAATGTGATTTGATACTTACATTTATTTGAGTGAAAAAAGAGCGGGAAAGTTCACCATTTCTGGTTTCACCTTTCTGAGAGAGGTGCATTACATTTCTTGTGTGGAAAAGAAAATCTGTTAAGAGTTTCTGATATTTGTTATTTTGCAATAGTACCTCAAACATGAGCAACCAATTTGTAAGGTATATTATATATTATTCAGCACTGCTTTATTGTTGCTTGTGATATTTTTACTTATAAAAATAAAATATCCAAGTTTTGCAATTGTAAGACAAATGTGATGTTTGAAATATGTTATGAAATGTACAACTCTCTATTGTACTTTGTATTATTGTAATGAAAAGAGTTTTGAAATAGTTTGTAGATAGTAACATGGTAGAAGGATTAGTGTGGGCTTTCTGAAATTATCCAGGCAGTACTCTTGTACTGAAGTTTTCACTGAGGCACTACACATCTAGTTATGCATTCTCTCAGGCACTACCCACTAACCATCTATTTGTATGTTTCTTTGATATATGTTGCCACTTTTAAAAGGTACAGACAGATGCAAGCGTGCTTTCTGGAATATTGCGAGAGTTTTAACAGATGGATTGAAAAGGTTGGTGCTTTGTATTTGCTTAGGTGCAACAGTCAGAGTAGTTACTGAATAGTGAAGCTGCAGTCCAAAACTGAGGTTTAAAACATTTTGCCAGAGGTATTAGTGATTAACTTAGCTTGTATTGGTCAGTGGAGATGTATACTTCAAATATGCCGCATAATTTTAGGTGTCTTTTTAAAATGTACTGATATACTCTTGTCTTCAAGCATGCATTAGCCTTGCACTCATGGTTTGTCTAAGGTATTTTTGCTGCACTGTTCTAATCACCCTTTCAGTACTGCTGCTCTCATGCAATCACACAGGCAGTACTTTTGCACTGCACTTTTCACTCGGGCACTACCCATCCAGTTATCAATTCTCTTAGGCACTACGCACTACTTATCTATTTGTATGTTTCTGTCATATACAATGGCACTTTTAAAAGGTACAGACGTATGCATGCTCTCTGGAATATGGTGAGACTTTTAACAGACACATTGAAAAAGTTGCTGCTTTGTATTTGGTAGGCCCAAGAGTCTGAGTAGTTGCTGAATAGTGAAGGTGCAGCCCAGAAGTGAGGTTTAAGACATGTTGACAGAGGGATTAGTGATTAGGTTAGCTCATATTGGTCTATGGAGATGTACACTTCAAGTATGCACCATAATTTTAGGTGTCTCTTTAAAATCGGAAGTGTAGTCTGTCAAGTTTAAGGGACTTTTTAGTCTTATGAGTGAGGTATGTGTCTGCATGCATATGTATTCTCTCACGTGTTATGTCTAAACAGATGGTAGAGGTATAAAACTTTGGTATAAATGTATCTGTATGCTTCTTTTTTATATGATGCCACTAGGAAAAGGCACAGACACATGCATGCAATGTAAACCCTCAGACATTAAGCATAGATTTGTGCAATCACCCAGGCACTACTATCGCATTCAAAGATTCAGTCAGGCACTACCCATGCTCTTGTCTATTCACTCTGGTACTACTGATGCACTCATAGAATGGCCCAAGCATTACCCTTACACTCATATTTTATCTCATGTACTTCTCATACAGTCATACAATCACCCAGTTACTACCACTGCAGTCATAGAATCACTGCAGTCATAGAATCACCCATGCCCTTTTTTATTCTTTCAAGCACTACTCATACACTCTTGTCTTTAACCATGTGTTAGCCTTGCACTCATGGTTTGTCTAAGGTATTTCCCCTGCACTGATCTAATCATCCATTCAGTACTGCTGCTATCATGCAATCACCCAGGCAGTACTCTTGCACAGAACTTTTCACTCAGGCACTACCCATCCAGTTATCCATTCTCTTAGGCACTACCCACTACTTATCTATTTATATGTTTCTGTCATATATGATGGCACTTTCTAAAGGTACAGACACATGCATGCATGCTCTCTGGAATATGGTGAGACTTTTAACAGACACATGGAAAAAGTTGCTGCTTTGTATTTGGCTAGGCCCAACTCTCTGAGTAGTTGCTGAATAGTGAAGCTGCAGCCCAAAAGTAAGGTTTAAGAGTTGTTGGTAGAGGGATTAGTGATTAGGTTAGCTCATATTGATCTATGGAGATGTACACTTCAAGTATGTCGCATAATTTTAGGTGTCTCTTTAAAATAGGAAGTGTAGTCTGTCAGGTTTAAGAGACTTTTTAGTCTTATGAGTGAGGTATGTGTCTGCATGCATATGTATTCTCTCACATGTTATGTCTAAACAGATGGTAAAGGTATAAAACTTTGGTATACATGTATCTGTATGATTCTTTTATATATGATGCCACTAGGAAAAGGCACAGACACATGCATGGAATGTAATCCCTCAGACATTAAGCATAGATTTGTGTAATCACCCAGGCACTACTATCCCATTCAAAGATTCAGTCAGGCACTTGATGCCACTTTTAAAAGGTACAGACACATGCATGCATACTCTCTGGAATATGGTGAGACTTTTAACCGACACATTGAAAAAGTTGCTGCTTTGTATTTGGCTAGGCCGAACACTCTGAGTAGTTGGTGTATAGTGAAGCTGCAGCCGAAAAGTGAGGTTTAAGACTTGTTGATAGAAGGATTAGTGATTAGGTTAGTTCGTATTGGTGTATGGAAATGCATACTTCTAGTATACCATATAATTTTAGGTGTCTCTTTAAAATGGAAAGTACAGTCTGTCAAGGTTAAGGTACTTTGTAGTGTTATGTCTCAAGTATGTGTCAGCTTGCACATATATTCTCACATGTGTTATTTCTATAGAGATGGTAGAGCTATAAAACACTGGTATATATGTATTTGTATGTTTCTATACATATGATGCCACTAGGAAAAGGTACATACATTTGCATGCTTGTTTTTAGGAATATAGGGGCATATTATCAAGGGCTTTATCGCCGCTTTGGCGGCACTTTTTGCCGCTAAAGCGGCAATATTTTTATCGCCCTATTAGCAAGCTGTCGCTAATAGGCGTTAGCGACAGCTTTCAAGCGATAGCGGCCGGTTTTCACATCGCCTTGCATGTCAGCGATAATTATCGCTAATGACATGCAAGGTAGGCGTTCCTACTGAAAGCGACTGAAAACAGTCGCTAACACAACTACCCCTATTAGCAAGGCAGGCGAAGCGATAAAATAAATCGCGCTAAGCGCGTTTATCGCTAGATTTTTACAACTGCTACTGAGGGTGACTTACCTGTTTGTAGCATGGGGGTGGATTGTCAGGCTAAATCCACCATTGCGTTAATGCGAGAATATCGCTGGTTTTCCAGCGATATTCTCGCATTTTAGCCGCTTATCGCTGGAAATATTATCGCTATGGAGATAAACCTTACTAATAGGGTGTTATCTCAGCGATAATTTCCAGCGATAGGCGGCGTTAACAAAAAACGCGCTAAGCGCGGTTAGCGATAAATATCGCTAATCCTTGGTAATATGCCCCAAAGTTAGCTAGACACTACTATTCCAGTCAAACATCTACTCAGCTAGTACCTATGCACTCTGTATTCACTGAGACAGTACTGATGCACTTATGTAATTGTCCAAGCATTACGTTAATACTTATAGTTTCTCAGAGGTATTTCCCATACATTCATACATTGATCCAGGTACTACTTCTGCAGTGATAGAATCACACAGGCAGTATCCGTACATTCATGTATTATCTCAAGCTCTACCCATACAGTTATGCAATAAACCATGCTCTAGGCTTGTAGTCATAGTTTCTGTCAGGTATTTTTGATCCATTGATGCAATCACCCTGGCAGTATTGGTGCACTCATTCTATTATTGAGGCTCTACTCTAGCACTGAACTATTGACTTAGGTAGTTGCCAATTAGTAATACATTTTGTTAGGCACTACATATAAATTCATCCAATGATCCTACCATTACTCTTACATTCATCCTTTTACTTAGGCACTACCATGCAGTCATACAGTTAAGGAGAAACTACCTATACACATACTACTCCTCTTCCCTCTTTCAGCATCTGTCTAGTCTCTTTGTACAGTTCTTTTAGTTGTTTTGCACCTCTCTTGCTCTTTCTGCACCTCTGTTGCCACTTTCTGTACCTCACTTGTTTCTTTCTGCACTCCTCTTGGCTTTTTCTACACCCTCTTCCTTATTTCTGTACTTCTGCTGCCTCTTTCTGCACCCCTCTTCTGTCTTTCTGTACCTCAGTTGCCTGTTTCTACAATTCTCTTGCCTCTTTGTGCAGTTCTCTTGCCTCTTTTTCCATTTTTATTGTTTCTTTGTTCAGTTCTCCTGCCTTTTTGTGTACCCTTGTTCACTTTTTCTGCACCTCTCTTGCTTCTTTCTGCGCCCCTTTTTCTCTCTTTTTGCACCTCTTTTGCCTGTTTCTGCAACTCTATTGCATCTTTCTGCACCTCTCTTTCTTCTTTTTGCACCCCTGTTGACTCTTTCTGCACCACTGTTGTCTCATTGTGCATGTTTGTTGCTTCTTTCTGCAGTTTTTGTGCTTCTTTCTGCACTTCACTTGCTTTTTTATGTACCCCTCTTGTCTCTTTTGCACCTATCTTGCTTGTTTCTGTACCCCTCTTCCCTGTTTCTGCACCTCTCTTCCCTCTTTCCATATCTCTGTTCCCTCTTTCTGCAGTTCTCTTGCCTCTTTCTGCACCTGTTTTGCCTTTTTCTGCACATCTTTTGCCTTTTTCTGCACTTCTCTTGCCTGTTTCTTAATTTTTCTTGTTTGTTTCAGGAGTTCTCGTGCTTCTTTCTGCAAGTATGTTGTCTCTTTCTGTATGTATCTCTGTTGCTTCTTTCAGCACTTTTCTTTCTCCTCTCTTGCTTCTTTCTGTTCCCCTGTTGCCTTTCGGCATTAGTCTTCCTTGTTTGTGCACCTCTGGTCTCTTTCTGCACCTCTGGTGTCTTTTTCTGTATGTCTTAGCTGCTTTGGGCACGTTTTTTGTGTTTTTCTGCACCTCTGTTGCTTTTTTCTGGACTTCTTTTCCTTCTTTTTGCACGTGTCTTATTTCTTTTTCAACTCATTTTCTCTCTTTCTGCACCCCTTTTATTTGTTTCTGTACCTTACTTGCGTTTTTCTACAACTGTTTGCTCTTTCTGCACTTCGTTTTTCTCTTTCTGCACCTGTCTTTTTTCATTTTGTACATCTGTTGCTTCTTTCTGCATTTCTTACATTTTTCAGTAGTTGTGTTGTTTGAGTATTTCATTTTGCTGTTTGTAAACAATTTGTTTTTTTTCCTTTCTCCTTTTGGCTGTGTGACCAGCTATTCTTGTGTTTTTGCAGATGTTTTGCTCATTTTTATACTTTTCTCTCCTTATGAGATATAAATGCAATAGAAATGTAATTGTAATTTTGCGCTTAGTTGTTATTTTCAAAATTGAAATATTAATTTTGAAATTTTAATTAATGTACTAAAATAATTAAACTATAATTTGTTTTTTAGGAAGATATTTTATTTGGATTAGAAATAAAAGATGCCAAGAAAACATGAAAAGAGAAGAGAACAAAGGAAGCAGAAGTACTTAATGAAAACTAAAACGAGTGGAGTAGAAAAACAGCAAAAAGATGCTGAGGATAAAGTGGCTTCTGGTAAAAAAAACTAAACAATTTATTAAAAACGTTGTGGAGAGATTGAATGATCAAAATACTAATCAAAGGAGGAAAGACATTTTTCGAAGAAAGGAGACGCAAATGAAGAAACACAATGGAAAAGAAGCACATGTTACAAAAAGACAGAAACAATTTAAGGACATACGTGTACGTATGTTTCGTAATATAGTAATTCAAAATGTATTAAAACATTGTAAAAAGTATTAAAATAAGAAGAAGCAACATATTGAAAGTGTAGTAGATACTGCTTTTGTATTGAAACGGAAATTATTTATATTGGTATTGAAGAGAATGAAAGCATTAAATAAAACAATGCACTTTATGAAGGATAAAAGCAAAAGAAAAAGACTGGTTAATAGAAGTAACTTTTGCAAAGCTTTTTCTGGTGAATGGAATCATACTTCTAGTACTGAGCCTTTTTTTAATGAAGAAAGTTATGTTCAACAAAATACATTAGTTCACGCAGTTGATACCTGTGGTCGTTGTTACGAGGTAAAGGATGGTTGTCCAATTGAAAAAGAAAAGATGGTTCCTAGAAATGTGGAAGAAGTAATAGCTGAAGAAGTTCAAGGGAGACGTGCACATGCTCCAGTGTATAAGTGGGATTGTAGTAGTATTTGTAGTATTCAACAGGAATCTATTGATATATTACGAGTTTTCTTGCGACAATATGCTAAAAAAAGTTTTAAACAGAAGATTAAGATGTTGCAAGGACTAGATCCATGTAAAGTAAGAAAATATAGTAAGTTGCAGGGTCATTCTCTGGCTTGTCTTTCTAGAAAAGTGTGTAAAAGTACTTTTCATCATTTAAGATTGTTAGCATTACATCACACAGAAATGCGGAAGTTAGTAAGGAGATTGTACTACGTAAAAAGTCCTGCATTATCTTTAAGTGAAATGAACACAGCTCTTTTGTATGGATCAGTATCGGATGTAAAAAAGTTTGTGATGATATACAGTTTCGTTTCTTTGATTCACAAGAGGAGTGTAGAGAAAGTGAGAGTTTGATAAGTGTAGGTGTTGAACAACAGTTGGAAGATATTAGTACTAAGAAGTTTGAAGAACAAATTACAAAGTTTAAGATACTTTCATGTGAAAAACCAAACTATGTTTGTATTTGTTGTCGACGTACTCACTATAGAAGTCAAACTAGGAATGTTGATGTGTATTTAAAAAGTGAAAAGGAAAATAATGATAAGTGGGAGCAATTTGGTGCTTATTTGTTGGTGGAAGGTCATTTTGAGTTGGGTACTGATCAACGTATTTGTAAATATTGTTACAACAAATTAGAAGAGAACAAAATGCCAGCTAGAGCAGTACATGATATAACTTAGAGTTGGTAGCTATTCCTCCGGAACTGGCAAATTTAAATACATATGAGTCCATTCTTATTCAATCTGTGCACCCGTTTCAGGCTATACTTCATATGGAGCCTAAAAGAGGTAAGCTGCCTCCAACAGATTTACAAAGAGGTCTGAAAGAAAGAGTTGTGTACTTACCTTTAGATTTTAAAAAACAAATATTGAAACTGTTGGTATAGAGATAGAGGAAAGTGAGCCTGTAGTTATTCTAGTTAATGGTGTACCAACAAAGAGTCGGAAAATATGGCAAGAGTTAGTAGATGTCACCAAACTTCAAAAGGCTACATTATATCTTGTACAAAATAATATTTATTATAGAATTGTAAATGTGGAAGACCAGGAAATATGTTTAGAAGAAGATACAGAAATTTCAACTGGCCAAATAGAAAAAGTGGACAAGAGCAGGAGTGAAGAGATTTACGAACATTACAGTATACATCCTTTACATTCAAAAGAGGTCATTGGAAACACTATTGAATTATTTCAAATGAAGAAAGCAAAGGGAACTCCCATGAGTGTATGGGAAAAAAGTTTAGAAGCTCATTGTTTTCCACAACTGTTTCCCACTGGAGAAGGTGGACGATATGATGAACGAGAAGTACAGATTCCAGAAGATTGTACTCAGAAGATCCAAGATTTCGACAGTGTATTCCATATATATTTCATCTTCTATTTGAAAGTGACTTGTCTGGACTATCATATGCAATGAATCACATATTAAAAACAGGAGTACATCTTACACATGCTTCTGTAAAGGAATTTATGGACAAAGTTCAACAAAGTGACTATCATTTGGAATCTCAGTTAATTAATTTGATGGCGTGTCAACGTGGTACTAATGAGTATTGGTATCGTCGTCACGGCGAACTTAAATGTATGTTAAGAAACTTAGGTACTCCTGCCTGGTTTCTAACACTTAGCTGTGCTGAATATGCTTGGAACGATTTACTTGAATTTCTTCGACAAGCAAATTCAAATGCCAAGAATATTGAATTGAAGACAGCTGGAGAATTGTGTTCTTTGGATCCTGTGAATGTGTGCAGATATTTAATCATAGGTTTCAAGCTATGATGTCTTTTATCTGCAATAAAAATAATCCACCTCTTGGAGAAGTTACTGATTTCTTTTGGAGAAAGGAGTACCAAGCCAGAGGTGCTCCTCATATACACATGTTATTATGGATTAAGGATGCACCTAAATTTAGAACCGATTCTAATGAAACTGTGTTGTCTTTTATCGAAGAGTATGTTACCTGTGCCATTCCAAAAAAAGGAGGAGAAGAGAGCTTAAGAGAACAAGTTTTACGTTTTCAAAGTCATTGATGTGGAAAATATTGTCGACGAAAATACAAGTCAAAGGGAAAATTTTATACAAAATGTCGTTTTGCATTCCCACGTCCAGTAATTTGAAAAGGAAGAGTCAATACTTTTATATCAGCAGTAAGACATAGTATAACACGAAAATCTCCGAAGAATACATACAACATAAGAAGAACTGAAGATTCTAAATATATTAATGACTACAATCCAGTGATTTTGACAATGTGGAATGCAAACATGGATATCCAGTATGTTGCAGATAATTCAATTGCTGTTGCTCGCTATGTTATGTCATATATAACGAAATCTGAAAAGACAGAGTTGAAGGAAATGTGGGAAGAAATTTCACAAGAGAAGAGTCTTAGAAACAAATTGTACAGCTTTAGTTTGAAAATGCTTTCACATCGAGAAATGGGATCCTATGAATGTTCGGATCGGTTGAGCTCTGCGAGTTTATATTCAAAGTCAAGAGGAATCATTTGGGTAAGTCTAGGTCTTGCGGCTACACGAAATAGAGTTTTGAAATCTGTACAAGAAATTGAATTCTTAGCATTGAATGAGCCACAAAGTACAGATATTCTTAAAACTAATATATTGGATACGTACTATCCCAAAAGGAGTCCACATCTGGAAAACTTATGTTTCTATGCAGTACTGCAACATTACAGCTTTAAGAGAAATGTTATTGAAAATATAAATGAAGAAAAATATGCAGTAATTGGATGTGATGGATGTTTGGTAAAACATGCCAAAGGAAATCTTACTATTCACAGAAACCTCAGTTGTGAAACTCCAGAAAAAAGGGAATTTTTCTATTTAGCACTACTGCAACTCTTCAAGCCTTGGCGTAGTGAAGCGGAATTACTTGGAGATTTCAACTGCTATGAATATTCTTTTAATGCATGTAAAGGTAACATTCAATGCACAATTTTCCCTACTTATCTACAAATGTTAAGTGAAGAAGAAACTAAAATTGCAGCTGAAATAGCTAGAGACAGTTCTCAATATAGTCAGAGTTCTGCTCCACTAAGTCAAGATCCACTAGGGCAACCAATTATTGAAAATGAA
Organism: Calotriton arnoldi; assembly: GCA_963921515.1. Classification (NCBI taxonomy): domain Eukaryota; kingdom Metazoa; phylum Chordata; class Amphibia; order Caudata; family Salamandridae; genus Calotriton; species Calotriton arnoldi. The sequence goes on from CAWUFW010012553.1 coordinate 208,417, forward strand.
TCAGTAATAGCCATGAATGAAGTAGAAAGGACAATGCAACAAGCACAACAGGATATTATTGATTTGAGAAAGTTCGAAGAACAACTAAATATTGAACAAAAAGAAATATATGAGCAAGTGCCACTACAGATATAGCATGGTTTGCTACATGAAAAAAATGAATGCCAATGCACATCATTTAAACCTATTCGAATGTACATCAGTGGTCAAGCTGGAACAGGAAAAAGTTTCTTAATTAAAGTTTTCACCAGTTATCTACACAAAACTACTGGATGCCATTTATCTTGTGCTGTAACAGCTCCAACTGGATTAGCAGCACACAACATTAAAGGGATTACATTACATCGATTACTCATGCTACCAGTTGAACATGAAAATAAATTGGAATATCAGAAGCTTGTTATGAAGTGTCAAGAGTACTGAAGAAAATGAAACTTCTAATCATTAATGAGGTGAGCATGGTCTCAAACATAATGCTAGCCTTTGTACATTTAAGAATGCAACAGATTTTAAAAACAGATTATGATGTTCTATTTGGAGGAAAACATGTAATTGTATTTAGCGATCTACTACAACTTACTCCTGTGAAAGGTCAACCTGTTTTTAAAACACTTGTCCATGAAGACACTAGGAAATCTTTGGAAAGTATTGGAAACGTCAACATTTGGTCTAATTTTGAATATAAAGAACTTATTAAGAATATGCGACAAGCAAGTGATGAACATTATGGAAACATTCTTCAAGATGTAAGAATTGGTGTTTCAACAAAACATGGTAAAGAAGCTTTACAAAGTCGGCTTTTAATGAACTTGTTTGCAAATGAAAACATACCAGCTGAAATAATGTACAAAAAAATTGGAGAAAAGAAGTCTATAGTTTGCCTAATGCCTACACTGCAAGAGTGTTCTACGTTCAATCAAGAACTTTTGAAATTGGAAAAACAACCAATAGTGAAAATGGAAGCTATTGATAAAATGGAACATGAAGGAGTTACTATTCTTCTCTCAGAGAAATTACAGACAAAATTGGATTCTTTGGAAAAGTCGGTGTCTAAGACTGCAGGTTTAGAAGAAACTTTACATGTGTGTATAAATTGTCGGGTAATTTTACGGCATCATTTGAATGTAGAACAAGGTTTAGTAAATGGAGCAATGGGAAAAGTTGTTGATTTTGTTAATTATCAGAACGGAGATGGAATTTAATTTTTGAAGATTAAATTTGATCAGATTGAAGAGGTAAAACAGATTGGACGTTGTGCTGTTTGTTTTTTGTTTGTAAAAGACTTGTATGTTCGTAGAAAACAGTTTCCTCTTTCTTTAGCATATGCAGTAACCATTCATAAACTCAAGGTTTAAGTGTAGACAGTGCTTTAGTAAATATTGAAAGTACAGTGTTTAAAGAGTGTATGGCATATGTTGCATTGTCTCGAGTAAGAACATTATCTGGTTTGTATTTGATTGATCTTGACGAGAAAAAGATTAGTGCTGAAGCAAATTGTGTAAGAGAGTATAATCGGTAAAGAAGACTTTATGCTCCTAACTTAGGTGAATATCCCATATATGAGAAATGTGTAGTATGTTCAAAACGGAAATATGAGAAACATTCTAGTGTGATTCAAAGAAAAAAAACAATTCAAAAGAATGATGAAGCTGCAAAGAAAATGAAAATGGACACTGTTGATGATATTGTAGGATACCAGTTAGAAAATGGTTCAGGTATCAACTGCTATGCTAATGTAATTGTAAATGTTGTCTTTTTTCTAGAGGATCTTCATCATGAAATTATGGAAAATCGAGAAAAAAGATTCTGTTCTTTATTGCATTATATTTTTCAAAAGTTGGTAACTGATTCGGCATCTTTTGGATATATGTACTGGATCATTGAAATTTACATTGAATGTACAACAAGATGCACAAGAATTTCTTATGTTTATGCTTGGAGTATTGGAAGATGAAGGAATAGAAATTGAACATTTATTTTGAGTAAGTTACAGATGGGATCATAAATGTGAACAGTGTTCATTTTCTTCTACTACTGAAATAGACACTGAACGATTCATATACTTGACGATACCAGATTGCAAATCAGTGTCTTTTAACAAACTAGTAAAAACAGGTAGTCAGGATATGAAATGTTCTCGTTGTAAATCAGACATGTTGTTAACATTACATATAGACAGATATGGAAAATATGTCATTTTAATGCTACAAAGTTGTAGAGCAAATAGAACAAAATTGGAAACCAAAATTAAAAAGTTTGTGGCAAGTCAAGTATCAATGTCAGGAAGAACTTTTAAAGCAGTGGCTATTATTTTCCATGATGGACCTACTACAACATCTGGACACAATACTGTGTATTTAAAGTGCAATAAAGGATAGACACACTGCAATGATGCTCATTTAGAATTCAAATGTAGGCTGCCTTATGAATTACCAAATTCATATCTCAAATTTTTGATGCCAAAGTATTGAAATCATCATTCGGCCTATTGGGAAGATGTGAACACAAATTAACAAATTTATTTTGGATATTTTCAATGCAAATGGATTTGGAAACATTATTCGGCCTATTGGGAAGATGTGAACAATTAGTGTTTGGATTATTGTTTGTGCTAATTCATATTGCATTTGAAAAAGACTTAATGTGGTTGACGAATGTAATTTAAAAACTGTAGATAGGTAAACAGATAGTTATACTTGTTCTAAATAACGTTCAACGCTGATTTGTTTTTTTTTCCAATCTCATTGATTGTTTTTTTCCCCCTGCTGTTGTATGATGATCTACATTGAAATCACTGTGTAAGGTTGAAATGCAGTAGAATCTGAGAACAGCAAAAAAGGGAAAGTGAAAATGTTATGTAATTCTAAAATTATGTTGTGATCTTAAAACTATAATATTATATTCAATAACAGTTTTTCTTCTTTTTTACAGAAGGTAATGGTGAAGTTTGAAAAGATTTTAAATTCAGATTACAACAAAACTACTGTAAAATAGTTCCACAGAGTTTTGTATCTACATTAGCAAAAAAAGTAAGATGAAATAATGTAATAAGGATGATAATGTGAAATAATGTTTACAGTTGCTTTTACTGCACTCATCCAATCCGTTAAACACTAGCCATGTACTCATGTATACAGTTAGGCACTATTACCACACTTCTCTAATCACCCAGGCAATATCCATGTATTTCTCCAATCACTTAGCCAGTACCTATAGACTTATAATATCACCCAGACATTACCCCTGCACTAATACAATCACCAATGCAATACTTATGTACTCTTCCAATCACAAAGGCACAACCCTTGCACTCCTTCAATCATGCAGGCAGTATTCATGCACTCCTCCAATCACCCAGACATTACCCCTCCACAGATGCAATCACCAAGGATTACTCATGCACTTCTTCCAACACTCAGGTAGTACCTATGCATTTGCCCAATCAGCCACACATCATCTCTATACTCATGCAATCACCCAGGCATTATCCATGCACTCCTGGAATCACCCAGCCACTACCCATACACTTATATATTCACCCAGGCACTACCTTTGCACTTCTCCAATCATGCACGCACTACCACTGTACTCTTCCAATCACCCAGGCAGTACTCATGCACTTATAAAATTACCCAGACACTACTTATGCACTCCTCTAATCACCTAGGCACTACCACTACACTCATGCAACCACTCAATCATTACCCCTACACTCGTGCAATCCCCCAAACATTACTCAAGCACTCCTCCAATCACCCAGACATTACCTTTCAACTCATGCAATCACCCAGGCATTACGTATGCACTCCTTCAATCACCCAGGCACTATTCCTGCACTTATATAATCAATCAGGCAGTACCCTTCCACTATTTCAATCATCCAAGGCACTACTCTTGTACTCATGCAATCACTCAGGCACTAGCTATGCAGTCATACAATAACCCACGCAGTACTCTTGCACTCCTCCAATCACCTAAACACTATCAATGCACTACTCCGATCACCTAGACATTACCTCTGCACTTATGCAATCACCCAAACATTACTCTAGCACTCCTCCAATCACCCAGATGTTACCTTTCAATTCATGCAATCATCTAGGCATTACCCATGCACTCCTTCAATCACCCAGGCACTATTCCTGCACTTATATAATCAATCAGGCAGTACCCTTGCACTCCTCCAATCACCCAGGCACTACTCTTGTACTCATGTAATTACTCAGGCACTACCTATGCAGTCATACAATAATCCAGGCAGTACTCTTGCACTCCTCCAATCACCTAAGCACTATCAATGCACTACTCCAATCAGCCAGACATTACCTCTGCAGTCATGCAATCATCTATGCATTAGCTATCCACTCCTCCAATCACCCAGACATTACCCCTGCACTAATGCAATCCCCCATACATTATCTATGCACTCCTCCAATCAGATAGGCACTACCCTTGCACTCCTCCAATCACCCAGGCAGTATCCATGCACTTCTCCAAACACCCAGATATTTCCCCTGTACACATGCAATCACACAGACATTACTCATACACTCCTTGAATCATTAGGCAATAACCTTGCACTCTTCCAATCACCCAGACATTACCCCAGCACTCATGCAATCACCCACATACTACTCATGCACTCCTCTCATCACGCAGGCACTACCTATGCACTCATGGAATAACCAGGCACTACCCTTGTATTCCTCCAATCACCCAGGCAGTACTTATGCACTCATGCAATCACCCACTCATTACCTGTGCACTTGTGCAATAACCAAGGTACTACCCTTGCACTCTTGAAATTGTCCAGGCACTATCTATGCACTACTACAATCATCCAGGCACTACCCATGCACTCATGCAATCACCCAGACATTACTCATGCACTGCTTCAATCACTCAGGCAGTATTTATGCACTTGTACCATACACTTATAAAATCACCCAGACACAACTTATGCACTCCTCCAATCACCTATGCACTACCAATACACTCATGCAACCACCCAGACATTACCCCTGCACTTATGCAATCACTCAAAAATTACTCAAGCACTCCTCCAATCACCAAGACATTACCCTTGCACTAATACAATCACCTAGACATTACCTGAACACTCATGCAATCACCCAGGCATTACCTATGCATTCCTCTAATTCCCCAGACATTACCCCTGCAGTCATGCAATCACCAAAGCATTATCTAAGCACTCCTCCAATCACCCAGGCAGTATCCATGCACTCCTGCAATCACCCAGACATTACTCCTACACACATGCAATCACCCAAACATTACTCATGCACTCCTTCAATCACTCAGGTAGTACGTATGCACTCCTCCAATCACCCAGACATTATCCCTACACTCATACAATTACCTAGGCATTACCCATGCACTCCTTCAATCACCCAGCCAGTCCCCATGCACTTATAAAATCACCCAGGCACTAGGTATGCACTCCTCCAATCACCCAGGCACTACCCATGCACTCATGCATTTACTCAGGCACTACCCAAGCACTCATGCATGCATTGAGGCACTTCTGCTTGATTCATGCAATCATAGAAGCACTACCCATGCAGTCTTCGTATCATCCAGGAACTACCCATGAATTCATGCAATCACCCAGGTACTACTCATGCACTCTTCCAATCACCCAGGCAATACCTATACACTCATGCAATAACCCAAGCACTAGCATTGCAGTCCTCCAATCATGCAGGCACTATCCATGCAGTCCTCCAATCACCCAGGTAGTACGTATGCACTCCTCCAATCACCTAGACATTATCCCTGCACTCATACAATCACCTAGGCATTACCCATGCACTCCTTCAATCACCCAGCCAGCCCCCATGCACTTATAAAATCACCCAGGCACTAGGTATGCACTCCTCCAATCACCCAGGCACTACCCATGCAATCATGCATTTACTCAGGCACTACCCATGCACTCATACATGCATTGAGGCACTTCTGCTGCATTCATGCAATCATAGAAGCACTACCCATGCAGTCTTCCTATCATCCAGGCACTACCCGTGCATTCATGCAATCACCCAGGTACTACTCATGCACTCCTCCAATCACCCAGGCACTACCTATGCACTCATGCAATAACTCAAGCACTATCCTTGCAGTCCTCCAATCATGCAGGCACTATCCATGCAGTCCTCCAATCACCTAGGCACTACCCATGCTCTCATGCAATCACCCACACAGTACTCATGCACTCCTTCAATCACTCAGGCAGTACCCATGCACTCTTCCAATCACCCAGACATTACTCCAGCACTCATGCAATCACCCAGATAGTACTTATGCACTCCTCTAATCACCCAGGCACTACCTATGCACTCATGCAATAACTCAGGCACTACCCTTGCAGTCCTCCAATCACCCAGGCACTACTCATGCAATCACCCAGTCATTACCCGTGCATTTGTGTAATAACCCAGGCACTACCCTTGCACTCTTCAAATTATCCAGGCACTATCCATGCACTCCAACAATCACCCAGGCAGTACCCAGGCACTTATAAAATCATCCAGGCATTACCCATGCACTCATGCAATCATTCAGACACTATACAAGTAGTCCTGCAATCACTCAGGCAGTATCCTTGCACTCATGCAATGACTCAGGTAATTTTTCTATTTTTAACCAGAATATTAAGCCTGGGCGTAGTTCGCAGAGTTTTGCTACGCGGAACTTCACGGAGTTACAAAAAAAACTCAGCAAAGTTCCACAAGTGAAGGAGTTTAGTGCGAACTACTATTCACGCTGGTCTTTCTGCTGCTCGGGTAGAAATTCTACCTGAGCGGCAGCTCACGCTTGCAAACTTACCGTTCGCAAGCACGAGCGGGGAAAAAACTCCGCTGCACTACGCAAAGCGGGGTTTTCTTGCACTCCGCTGTAGTGTAGCTCCTATTTCTGTAATAGGCTCTGCGCATTGGAATAATATACCCTATAGGTTTGACATAGGACTGAGGTCGGTATGTCCCTATCGAGTATATTAAACTTAATTACTTGTGCCATCTAGCTCAGAGGCCACTAGAAACTCCTTGATAAACAAGAAGGGAGTAGTTTCTGGCAGCCGCAAAACATGACAACTTTGTTTCCCTTTTAGAATCAGAACATGTCCCAGAGTCGTGGAAACAATAGATAACTATTTCACTCAGCTCACTCTTGCATACTTAGTTTTCCTCAAAGTTACACAGAAAGAATAGACGGGCGTTTCAATAAAAGATTTATTGAACAGTCTTGTTTCTCGTGTAAGTAATATGTGCTGTTACGATCACAAGACAGTATGCAAGATAAATAATGTACAGCGTAAGCAGTAGAAATAAATAATACTGCGCTAGCATGATCTTTAGTAGATATTAATTTACATAAATAACATAGACTAAAAATGCGAGTACTCATACGATGCGTTTCTAAGCTAGTTCTACCCCAATGTACCTAACCTAACCTAGGTGTAGGGAGAGGTATGAAGTAGGTGAAGTATTCCTTACTATGGTATACTAAGAGTATGTTACGCGCCAGTATGCCTAGTATGCCAAGAGTCCCTCTAGGTTTCTAGTCAGCTCCATACCTTAAGAATGAGAGAGGTGGTAATCTTTTGCCAGACTCGAACTCCAACACCCCGCGAGGGAAGTCAGATCACTGGAAGCTGGACTCTCTGCGTGCAGGGATGACAGCGTCTTCTCAGTGCATCAGGCTGGGAAACGGGCTCCTCTGAAGTCGAGGTCTCCTCTGATTTACAGGGGCTAGGGAAGGTATATTTATACCTGAGAGGTACCTCAGAATGTTAGCATTGACGTGAATCGGACAGCGGAAGACGTCATGAATGAACCCTTAAGGTATAACGGTTCATGCATAATAGATGAGTCCTTGAAGAAATCAATAGTACTGTGCTAGGGAAACTCCCGAAGCCTAAGGGTCTGTTCTTCAAGAACTCGTTGTGACATTAGGGTGGACGAATGTCGGAGACCATGCCTGTATTTGGAGTGCACGGTTTAATGCCTAAATAAGGACTGGGATTTTATGCCTATATAAGGGCAGGGCGAATTGTGCCTATATAAGGACATGATACAGGAAAACCCATGTACGGACACCCTAAGAGGAATACAACACCCACTCCACTTTCGTGTGTACGATAATAATAAAATGCTAAACATTTAATATGCTAAACATAAAATGGAGTACCGCATATTGCTAAGAATATTTCTTAAAAGCATTAAAAAAGCATTTAAAAACCTATTAAAAATGCAAAAGGTACTGTACATTTCAAGCATTGCTTTTCATTACAGGCATATATTTGGAAATAAAATGCAATTTGAATGAAAATAAGCAGTAATATTTACATGTGACAGAATATGATCGATAAGTTGTTCAAAAATCAAAGTCATTTCATGTCATGAAAATTTATGAACTTTTAGACAAAATAAGATGACAAAGTGTCTGAGGAAGTACCGCGAAGTCTATACTATAAGGCTAGTTCTACTTCAAGCAGATTGAATTGCCATTTAGTTAAAAAAATGGAAAAAAGTTTAATTCGGGAAGAGTTCCAAGTTTTTGAAATATGAAGGCCAAATTTTACTGCGTCTCTGGTACACTGTGGGTGGAATCAGATTCAGTGTACGGGTCTGGTGTAAACATGAGATCATCTATTTCTGTAGACAAAATATCGTCCACTGAAGTTGGTGTCAGCTGGAACACCTCGTGTAGTAGATTAATTGCACAGAGATGTGAAGCATCGCTCTCAGCATAGGGTGCCGCAGCAATGTTCGCGTCCATTGTTACCTGTGTGCCTGTAGATCCATCTCGTACCTCAGCAGCAGCTGGAAGCGTCTGTGAGATCTCAATGAATGCCGTCATCAGGATTGGTAGCCTCTGGGGACAACACAGAGCATGGGCCGTTATCGGGTCCAGCAGAGTATCGATATCCGTTGGCGTTGTTGATGGAAATGTTAGACAGGTGTCTAACACGCATTCTTCACCGCATAGCAGGCATCGTAGAACAGGTAAGATGCAATCTTGCCAGATTGGTCTGAAAGACAGGAACCACGTGGTATTAAGGTCCCGTAGACGAGTCATGCCCAAAGCTGTACTATTCGCTCACGGCACTTTCGTTCAAGGAGAGCTTTCTCCATTTCGCTCGGAGTGATGTCTGCGAATAGGCTGGCCATAGCGTAATAGCAGGAAGAGAAATAGAATTCCGGCAACAAGTGCTAGAATTAATGGTATGCCACCAAACACCGAATGTGCAAAGTTCGGGATGATTCAGAGTATTGCCTGGAAAGGTGCTAACAGACCGGAACAGATGCTCTTAAATACATGTACAATTCCGCTTGTATCAGACATGTTAAAGATACGTCCTATCATTTCCACGAAATGTATAGGGCAGTTTGTACGTATTAAAGTCTGTATCTCAGCCGAAGTCCTTGCTACTTGTAGATCATAGGTTTCTTTGGCCGAGGTTAAAGGCACTGATTGTTGCAAAAGCATGGCTTTCATTCTGCTTAAAGTATCAAATCTTATAAAAGAGACGTTCAGCGAAGGCCACAAAGGCGACTCCCTGACTGTGTCTATTGGGGCAAACAATACTTGCATGCAGCAAGTGACCCTGGAGTTGACCGTTACTAGATATGGGATGCCTGGCAACATGCCGCAGCAACTCTGATCATTCAACATGAGGTAACTCCCATTAGAAAGTTGTCCAAACGTTGGATTAATCACAGCAGCTGGTGTGCCCTGCTGATGGCAAGACAAATTTGCCACAGAACCATTGCAAGCCCCATGTAAAGAAATGTCCTGACATATAAGTGAACCGCTCAGTGCACTTTTACAGTGTGTACCGCTCAAAAACACTTCACGATCCCCACTCCAACATCTATATGTATACGGTAAATTCCAAGATGTCTTAATGTATTCCTTACCCAACCTTTCATATTTGCCTGCTTGCATTTGTTTGAGGCAATACTGAAACTGAAAAGTAGTCACAGGTAGTGTGATTTTGCCATGAATGAGCCATTCTGTAGCTGGTTTTTCTGCCACTGTGAATGGTAACTTTTCCAGTTTTTCAATGCTCAGCACTGTATACTTTGCTCCTCTTTGTGCCAGTTCGATCTGTTTATCAGTTAGATTGTATTCTACAAACAGAGCTGACGTGTTGATAAAACGCCAAGGCACATAGCCCGCACGCAAAGATTGCAGCGTCCAGCTTAATAACACAATAGAACGTAATTGAGATTGGCCTTGCTGTAACATCGCCAAATCTTGTTCTAGTATGTCGATAGCAGAGGATACAATGCCGTCCAATGAATATATTCTGGAGGACAAAGTTGTTAACCCATTGTCGACCACAGTGAGTGTTTTCTCTAAATTAATACGATCAAGTTCACGTATTCGTTCTGCGGCCTCCATCTGTGACACCTTCCATGCTTCATTATAAGCAGCATAAATGCAGGCATATATGAAACGTTTTTGATGCGGTTTTCTTGGTCCAAGCAAGAATTCCCTAAGGTCTGCGTCTTCTTTAAGTAAGGATAAGTGTTGTTTCACATCCTGTAGTGTAGATTTCTGCAGCCAATCGAGGCACAATTTTCCTACACTGTGGGGCCGATTCCGATGTCGTCCGGAAGCACACCAAACACTATTCGTCCAGAAAAAAAACGTGGGGCCGATTCCGATGTCGTCCGGAAGCACACCAAACACTATTCGTCCGGAAAAAAACCAAGCCGAACGCGTGTTTTCCGACCGATTCGAATACCACACCGAACGAACAAGTACGATGCGCACAACAGCCCAGATTCCGAGCGAGCCGTACTTACCCAATCCAGCTCCTGTTCCCCGCCCGAGCCGGATCCGCAAACGCCGATTCGAGCCGCACGGAAGCAAATACACAGCACCTTCCGGCCGGACTAGTACGATGCGCGCTCCGTACGCGCCGAACCCGTCGCTACGTCCGGCACGTTTCAGCATCCGGGAGAGCCGCACATAAGCTACGATTCGCGCCACAAGAAGATCCACGGCTACGAGACGAACAAGCCAGCGACGAGTACGAGTCGAAGACACGCGAAACCCGAACGAGACGACCCAACCATGAATCCCATCGCGCAGGTCCTACCTATATTCTACATCTATTACCGGGACCGGTTCGGACGCGTACGGCGCAGACGGTAAGTCAAACACCCACAACACAAACAAACGACACGTACCCGAAATATGTCACACACACATAGGGATGCACAAATGACGTACACTAGCAACAGCACAATCATAGGGGTGGTATGGGCATCACCAATGCCATACACACCCATAGGGGCCTGGATGCCTGCCACCACCACCACCCCTACTCAGGGGGGCCTGGATGCCTATCACTACTACCATCCCCACTCATGGGGGGCTGGATGCCTATCACTACTACCATCCCCACTCATGGGGGCCTGGATGCTTATCACTACTACCATCCCCACTCATGGGGGCCTGGATGCCTATCACTACTATCATCCCCACTCATGGGGTGTTGGATGCCTATCACTACTACCATCCCCAATCATGGGGGCTGGATGCCTATCACTACTACCATCCCCACTCATGGGGGCCTGGATGCCTATCACTACTACCATCCTCACTCATGGGGGGCTGGATGCCTATCACTACTACCATCCCCACTCATGGGGGCTGGATGCCTATCACTACTACCATCCCCACTCATGGGGGGCTGGATGCCTATCACTACTACCATCCCCACTCATGGTGTGATGGATGCCTGCCACCACCACTACCCCTACTCATGGGGGGCAGGATGCCTGCCACCACTACCATCCCCACTCATGGGGGGCAGGATGCCTATCACTACTACCATCCCCACTCATGGGGGGCTGGATGCCTATCACTACTACCATCCCCACTCATGGTGGGCTGGATGCCTATCACTACTACCATCCCCACTCATGGGGGCCTGGATGCCTATCACTACTACCATCCCCACTCATGGGGGCCTGGATGCCTATCACTACTACCATCCTCACTCATGGGGGGCTGGATGCCTATCACTACTACCATCCCCACTCATGGGGGGCTGGATGCCTGCCACTACTACCATCCTCACTCATGGGGTGCTGGATGCCTGCCACTACTATCATCTCCACCCTTGGTGTGATGGATGCCTGCCACCACCATTACCCCTACTCATGGGGGCCTGGATGCCCATCACTACTACCATCCCCACTCATGGGGGGCAGGATGCCTGCCACCACTACCATCCCCACTGATGGGGGGCAGGATGCCTATCACTACTACCATCCCCACTCATGGGGTGCTGGATGCCTATCACTACTACCATCCCCACTCATGGGGGGCTGGATGCCTATCACTACTACCATCCCCACTCATGGGGGGCAGGATGCCTATCACTACTACCATCCCCACTCATGGGGGCTGGATGCCTGCCACTATTACCATCCCCACTCATGGGGTGCTGGATGCCTGCCACTACTACCATCCCCACCCTTGGTGTGATGGATGCCTGCCACCACCACTACCCCTACTCATGGGGGCCTGGATGCCCATCACTACTACCATCCCCACTCATGGGGGACAGGATGCCTGCCACCACTACCATCCCCACTCATGGGGGGCAGGATGCCTATCACTACTACCATCCCCACTCATGGGGGCCTGGATACCTATCACTACTACCATCCTCACTCATGGGGGGCTGGATGCCTATCACTACTACCATCCCCACTCATTGTTTAACAGACTTTTATTGGTTTTCAAACAAATAATGAAAGCATACATGTGTCTGCATGGGCAGTGCAATACAGGAACGGACGTGGCAAAATACAGTTTGACTTTAACCAGGAGCAGACCCATGGTCGACCCAGCTAGCCATGATATAATCTTCTCCAGGATCCCCCACAGACCAATTAATAGACATTCCGCCACTCCCCGTAAAAAATCTTAATGATAATTCAGAGACTTGCCCCTGGAATTGTATTCAACCACAAGAGTCCAACTAGTAACCCCCCCAACTCCCTTCCCACCCCCCCAGCCCTATAGTTCCCCAACTATCCTCCCCTCCACCCCCCCAAGCATGCCGCTGGATCCTAACATTTACGAGTGGCCTCCCAGACCCCCATGCCATTCAGTAAAAAGTCCTGATCTCGGCGAGCCTCTGCTAAGACAGACCAAGAACACTAAGAAGGGGTCCCCCACTGGACTCGCAACCACCCCTTCATTTCTCTCCCATATCCTGTGTCAGTCATTTCAGCTGATCCCTACCTCCTCTCTCTCGTCGGGGAGGGCTTCCTCATCATCAGGGGGGTATTTAACCAATTCCACTAGCGCCATCCATGCCCGAGCCATATCCATTGACTTCTCGTTCTCAGTGCGCCTAGCTACACCTAGTTTATACTCCCCCTCACTCTCCTCCCACTTCAGCAGTTCCCTTCGCCAGCGTCCCACTCCAGGCCCCTGCCTCGCCTTCCAATGGGTGGTAAGTTCCCTTTTCGCCAAGATTAACCCCAAATCAATAAACTTGCTGGTTATTTTATTTTTGGCAGTGTGTGGGAAGTCATGCAGCAAACAAACCCTTGGCGTCAGGGCCACCTCTCTCTCCGTCACAGTCGTCAGGACCATTTTCACCTCCCGCCAATAGTCCCCCAGTTGCGGACAGCTCCAGAACATATGCAAAAACCCCGCCCCCTCTAGCGCACATCGAGGACAAGCTGTAGCAGTCAAGAAATATTCATTAATCTTTTCCAGAGTCAAGTACGCCCTGTGCAGGACATAAAATTGGATCAGTTGAAAGCACGCGTTCCGAGTGCCCTTCCATGGTCTCTCCATTATTGCTCCCCAAGCTTTTTCTTCAAGGGGTTCACCCAAATCCTCCTCCCACTTAACACGTAATGCCGTTAAGGGCTGGCGCAGGTCCTGGGTGATCCGCCGATAGAGACAAGTCACCGCTTTTATAGTTCCTGCCGCCATAACAACATATTGACAAGCCAGGAGCGTGTCCGGCTCCGAAAGCCTCGTCCGCCAATGCCTTCTGACAGCTGCCGTCAGAGCCGCATGAAAGAGAAAGTCCCCCGCGGAAGATCATGTTGTTCCGCAAGATTGTTAAAAGGGAGAAGGTTGCCATCTTCGTAAAGATCACCCAGTGTGAGAACCCCAGCCTCCTCCCAGGACTGCAGTTTACTCCAATCTCCCCCATGAGGTAGCACCGCACACATGTTCAACGGAATTTCGGGGCGTACGGAATCTTAATGCGCTTCTTCCTGATCATGCGCGCCCAACAACGCTGTACCACTTGCAGATCGGCCCGCATTACCTCACCCCTCAGCGGCACCCGTAACAGAATGCAGGACAGCAGGCGCCAGCTTGGGTCCGCCCTCCCCAATTCTTCCGGAGCTCTGAGGCGACGCGCTATCCACTGTGTGAACCACTGGAGCTGCGCAGCATGGTAGTAGCTCTCAAAATCCGGGAGAGCGAAGCCCCCCTCTGTTCTTGGCCTCTGCATGGTACCCAGGGCAACCCTCCGCTGCCCAGCACCCCACAAAAACTCCGATAGCAGGGAATTGAGTTGCGCGAAAAACTTCCCAGGGATCCAGACGGGGAGTGCTCCAAAATAATAAAGAAACCGCGGCAAGATGATCATTTTCACTAGGGCGACTCTGCCCACCACAGACAACGGGAGAGTCCCCCAAAAGTCAAAACAGGACTTGGTGTCGCGCATCGCCCGGCCGACATTACCCTCCAGCAAATCATCACTATCATGATAGATTCTAGTCCCTAGGTAGGTCAAGCAGCGAGCTTCCCAGACGACCTCCCCCGCAGTCTGATGTTCCAGCCCAGTAGCTCGGACTGGAAACAGGCACGACTTAGTCCAGTTCACCCGAAGCCCCGCTACTCTTCCCAACGTCTCCAACAGAGCCCGCGCCCCACGAAGCGCAGCTCCAGAGTCCGGCAGAAACATGAGCAAGTCGTCCGCATACAATGCTATGTGTTGTATCTGTCCCGCCACCAGTAATCCCGGGTAGAACCTCCCCGCCCTGGCATGTGCGGCCAGAGGCTCCACTGCCAGAGCAAACAGGAGAGGAGACAGCGGACACCCCTGTCTCGTCCCCCGAGCAACCCCGCAGGGAGTTGAAATCAAGCCCCCGTCCGAACCCTAGCAGTGGATTCACTGTACAGCAACCTCGTCCATGCCAAAAGCCCTCCCCGAGGCCAAACTCCCTCAGCACATCAAAAAGATAGGGCCATTCCAGGCTATCAAAGGCCTTCTCAATGTCGACCGCAAAGATACAGGCTTCCCCTGCATCATATGCGTCAGACTCTAATGTGTGCAGAAGTCTGCGGACATTCATTGCAGCGTTCCGGGAAGGGATGAAGCCGGTCTGATCTCTGTGGACCAGCGTCGTCATATACGGCAGCAACCGACTCGCCAACACCCGGCTTAGGATTTTATAATCCAGGTTAAGCATTGCCAGGGGCTGATACGAAGAGCGATCCCAGGCCGGTTTGCTCGGTTTAAGAAGCGGGACGATAATGGCCTCCCACGTGGAGACAGGGAGGACACCCTCCCAGCGCGCTCTATTATATAGTGCCACTAAATGAGGAACCAGTGCTTCGGCATAAGTTGCGTAAAATTCTACGGGCAACCCATCAGTACCAGGCGTTTTATTCCTGGCCATGTGTTTGATAGCGCTGCGAACTTGCCTCGCCTCAACATCCCTGCCAAGATCTTCCGCCTCCTCAGGTTCAACCCTGGGAAGGTCAGCTCCCGGGAGAAATTCCTCATCCCCCGGAAGGCCAGGGCCCAACTTGCTCCTGTATAACTCAGTGTAGTACTGCAAGAAGTGATCATTAATTCCCTGCTGGGTATAATATACCTCACCACCCTGGCCCCTCAGCTCCAGTATCGCCGTCCCTCTTCGCGCTGGATTGGCAAGCCAGGCGAGCAGCGCCCCTGCCTTATCGCGGTCCGCATGTGCCCTGGCTGTATATGCCTTGTAATCAAAACAGCGCAGCCTTTCTATCTGCACCGCTAGGGCCTCCCGTGCTACAAGTAGTGCGTCATGGGTGTCCGGCCGCTCCGGGCGTATTCTCTCCCGGTCACGCACCTTCTGTTCCGCCGTTGACACCTCCTGCAATAACACTCTGCGCACTCCCACCACTTCCCCAATGCGGCGTCCCCTGACCACTGTCTTAAAGGCATCCCACTCGAGCATCAGGGAAGAGGCCGAGTTGGCGTTGATCCTAAAATACTCAGCAATAGCCGAGCCCAGAACATCCCGAAACACCGGGTCCTCGAGCGTTTCTGGTCTGAGTCGCCACGTGGGGATGGCAGGCCTAACACGCTGCCAATGAGAAATCACCAATAACGGATTATGATCAGAAGAGGTCCTAGTTAAATACTCGCTATGTACCATCCCCCCATGGACGTCCGGAGAGCAAAGGATAGAATCTAAACGAACATGCAGATCATGTAGCGACGAAAAATACGAATAGTCCCTGTCATGAGGATGATGAGCCCTCCATGTGTCAGTCAGTCCCCAGTGCTGTTGCCAAGCCCGCCTCACCGCAGCCAGCCTATTCACCGGGGCGTCCGCAAGGGGAGGATGGGAACGGTCCAATGAGACCTCTGCTACACAATTGAAGTCTCCCCCCAGGAGCACAGATCCCACCAGCAAGGGCGCCAGCTTTTGAGAGAGATCCCCAAAAAAGGAAGCCTGATCAACATTAGGGGCATATATACTCCCTATAACAATGTCTCTGCCATCTAAGCGCCCCTTCACCACTACATACCTACCCTCGGGATCTATTAGTTGCTCAGTACTCTGGAACGGAACTCCTGCTCTTATCCAAATCAATGTGCCCCGCGCATAGGCCGAATAGGTCGTACAGAATATCTGCCCCCTCCATCTACGTTGCAAGGCCACCCCCTCCTGGTTGGCTAGATGCGTCTCCTGGAGGAGCGCTATCTGGATCCCTCTTCGTTTGAGGTAGGCGTGAATTTTGTGTCGGCGGGTCATAGTATGCATCCCCCTGATGTTCCAGGATAGACACTTAAGATCTATGGGGGCTCCCATGGTACAGTGGTATGCAGTCTATCCCCCATGTCTCCCCCAGCGGCATGCTTGAACCCAAAACCCCCACTCCCTTCCCCCCCAAACTCCCAACTCCCACTCCCCAGGACAGGTCCCCTGAAACTAGTTCCCATCCAACCTGATGTCCCCATCAACTATGAAAAATAAAGTAGTAGGACGTATGGCGACCCGGTAAGACCCAAAGCCCCTCCGGCAACTCCCCCGCATTATGCAGTCGTGTGGGCCCCCATTAGTAGATGACAAATAATTGCCCCTCCTCCCTCATCCCCACTCATAGACCCTCATAGCAGTGTAGCCCGAGTCCAATCGAAAGCCAAGTCCCGCCAGACACCGCCCAGCATCTCTGCCAAACAAGTCTGCCGTGTGCGGGGTGACCACTGGCAACTCTGTGTCTGAGTCCCCATTCGTGCTCTCGGGCAGTGAGATCTCAGAGCCAGCCGACCCTCGGGCAGCGGAAACAGGGCTCAGGGTGGTCTCTCCCTGGCTAATCTCTGCCACCGCCTGCACAGCTCTATCCCTTTCCCGCTGTTGATCCGGCAGCGAGAGGGCCCCTGACGAGTTGGCTTGTTCGGGAGATCTCCTCCCTCCACTACTTGCTGCAGAATTCCTCCTGGATCTAGTGCGACGCGGCTCAAGCCATTGCCATCCATCTTGCGGGGTGGTAAAGAAGAGGGTGGCAGTGCCATCTACCACTCGCAGACGTGCCGGGAAAAGCATAGCATACTGTATGTGGAGCTGGCGTAGCTTTCTTTTGAGGCCCATAAACGAGGTGCGCTGTCTCTGGACCTCCCTAGTGTAATCCGGGAATATCATTACTCTGGAATTTTCAATTCGTAGGTGTTGTTTCCCTCGGGCTTGCTGCAAAAGATGATCTCTGTCCCGGTAATGCAAAAGTCTCGCCACCAGCGGTCGTGGAGGCGCCCCGGCTTGGGAGGACGCCCCGGGACCCTGTGTGCCCTTTCTAGAGCGAAGAATGACGACAATCCCCCCGGGGCAATCTCCGTCCGAAGCCAGTGTTCCAAGTACCGGACAGCATCCTCCCCCTCTGCCCGTTCCGGTACCCCCACTATGCGGAGGTTGTTCCTACGAGAACGGCCCTCGCTGTCCTCCGCCCTCATCTCCAAGACCCGCACTTTGTCTTCTACCTGTTTCAGGGATCGCTGCAAGGTGGTCACTGCGTCCGGGATCTCCTCCAGCACCTTCTCAGTCGTCTTCACTCGTTCCTTCAACTTTCGGTGGTCATCCTTGAGCAGGGTGAGATCCACTCCGATAGCATAAATTTTTGCCTCGAGGGCCGTTCTGGAAGATGTAATGGCTTGCATAATATCGACCAATGTGGGTCCCCCCGGTCCATCCGCCCCTGAGCGCTCCGCAACTTCTTCCTCCTCATCAGTTTGTTGTCTGTTTCCTTCACTCAGGTCGCCCGTAGGACCATTTTTCCTGACCGTTCGGCCCATCTTCAGTGCGCCACTCGGGGCCGCTCAGTGCTCCTCCCAGCCAACAGAGGGGTATCCGCGCCCCAGTTCGTTACCTCTCGTGGCACCCCTCTCCACTTGTAGGGCACCGGGAGCGACGCAGATCTAGTCAGGGGCGGATGGGTTGAGCCGCAACCACCAGTTTTAAGAGCAGGCCTTCCCAAGAGAGTCAACACCCCAGCCGGGCCTCATTGGTCCTTCACCACCCAAAAGAGAGTATCCAGTGCACCCTTGCACTCCAGGGGCTTCACCGTGAGTGTTATACTCCAAGGGAGAACATTCCAATAGTCACAGCACGCCTCCACCAATTCTGCACAGGGGGCCGACTCTCCTGTTCCACCCTCAGGTCCACCGCCAAGTTTGTCGTTCTGGAGACTCCCAGACAGCCTCCCGCTCTGCCAGTTGCGCCTCCCAGGCAGCTCGGAGCCGCACCCAGGGCTTCAAGGCAAGCTCCCGGGACTACTGCGTCAGACAGGGCCCAACAAGCCCCCAGGCGACGGTCCACTCTTTCCCCGTGTTCCTCCGCCGTGCCCACCAGGTCTCCACACAGGTTAGGTAGCCCCAAATTCAGGCCTCATCCACTGTCGCCAGAGACACCTCAGTCGTCTCGCAGTCCCTTCTGACTCAATGAGCTTCAGCTCCCTGGTTCAGGGGCACTATTCACCATCCCCGCTCCGTTCTCACCTGCGCCTGGCTCACCACCGGCGCGCCAGGTCATCTCGCAGAGGCAGTGTACAGCCTCGAGGTGGCCTCTATCTCCCGCAGCTGTCGTCTGCTCACCAGCACTTCCCCGCTCCGCCAGAATTCGCGCTGCACTCGTCCACTCACCGGGCTGCACTGCCATAAATCAGGGCCGCCAACTTGGTGCCGGGGGCACCGTCAGGCTCGGCGTCCCCGCAGCACGAGCGCCCTCTGCTCCTCAGCGCCGCTCTCGATTGGGAGGACCTGGGCAAGTCCGGAGCTTCTCCGCTGCACCACAGTTCCAGGTACTGTGCTCCGGTCTCAAGCACCGGCAAAACTGCTCTCCTTCAAGCTGCGGCCGCCATCTTAGGTCGCCGCCATTGATTCGAGTCGGGTCACCAATCAGCGATGCCTCCGTTTATCCGCACCCCAAATTAACGCCGGATCAACTCCAGGGGCAGCAGGGATTCCGTCACACAGGAAGCCCCCAGGGGCCCCCACAGGGCCTCAGGATACGTGACTACAGGGCCACGGGTGCTCTTCTTTCCGTCAGACCGCAGGTCCGCTGTTCGCCCTGGCTTCGGCAATCCCAGCCAGTGGAGCTTCCCAGCCCGCCCCAAATCCTTGGCGGCAGCTTGGCTTCCCTGAGCCCGGGTCGTTACGGGACCATTTGAGATATTTCCCTGCAGAGGAGTGAATGGCTTCACCGCAGCGCCTGCAGAGTCTCCCGCTCCGCCAACTTGAAGTCAGGCATCGTCTTCCGATTGTTTATAGGGCGCGTTTCAACCCTCACCTCAATGCAGGTCCCTCAGGTGAGTTCCAGCCTTCGCTCCGGCCCCGATCCGCTATCTAGGAGGCGCTCCAAGCGCATCAGCGTATCTTACCGGCTGAAGTGTTTACCGCTAGTCGCGGCCGCCATTTTGTCTCCCGGCGCGATCGGAAAAGAAAATCATTGTTTTCTGCACTTTCCTGCTTTACCGATGCCCTGAAAGTTCAGCTAGGGGAGCACCCGGTATTCCGCAATAATTTGCGGTGCCGGGGGCCACTTCAGTGTGTCAGGATGACTTGCGGCGGAGGGCGGCCACGGAGGAGCTCCGAGGTCCGCTGCTGTCTACATCGGCGCCAAGCCACGCCCCCTACCATCCCCACTCATGGGGTGCTGGATGCCTATCACTACTACCATCCCCACTCATGGGGGGCTGGATGCCTGCCACTACCACCATTCCCACTCATGGGGTGCTGGATGCCTGCCACTACTACCATCCCCACCCTTGGTGTGATGGATGCCTGCCACCACCACTACCCCTACTCATGGGGGCCTGGATGCCCATCACTACTACCATCCCCACTCATGGGGGCAGGATGCCTGCCACCACTACCATCCCCACTCATGGGGGGCAGGATGCCTATCACTACTACCATCCCCACTCATGGGGGGCAGGATGCCCATCACTACTACCATCCCCACTCATGGGGGCAGGATGCCTGCCACCACTACCATCCCCACTCATGGGGGGCAGGATGCCTATCACTACTACCATCCCCACTCATGGGGGCCTGGATGCCTATCACTACTACCATCCCCACTCATGGGGGCTGGATGCCTATCACTACTACCATCCCCACTCATGGGGGGCTGGATGCCTATCACTACTACCATCCCCACTCATGGGGGGCAGGATGCCTATCACTACTACCATCCCCACTCATGGGGGCCTGGATGCCTATCACTACTACCATCCCCACTCATGGGGGGCTGGATGCCTATCACTACTACCATCCCCACTCATGGGGGGCTGGATGCCTATCACTACTACCATCCCCACCCATGGGGGGCTGGATGCCTGCCACTATTACCATCCCCACTCATGGGGTGCTGGATGCCTATCACTACTACCATCCCCACTCATGGGGGGCTGGATGCCTGACACTACCACCACCCCTACTCATAGGATGGGTAATGCATGACACAACCAGCATACTCCCACATAAGGAATCACAGAAAATTACATCCACCCAAACAACATGACAAGCGTGTGAAGTCCATGTCAAATGCCAACAACACAAAACATGACAATGAACATACAATGTGACCCACTATCACATGTGTGACACATAAAAGTGTGTGGCCTCCACAATACAAGCCGACCATGGCCACTGTGTCAATGGGGCCCAAAGCCCCATCACCACAGTCACCAAAAGGTAAGTGTGGGGTCCATGGCTGATGCACCTTTTGATCAGTGTGGCAATGGGGCCCAAAGCCCCATCACCACAGTCACCAAAAGGGAAGTGTGGGGTCCAAGGCTGATGCACCTTTTGATCAGTGTGGCAATGGGGCCTAAAGCACCATCACCACAGTCACCAAAAGGTAAGTGTGGGGTCCAAGGCTGATGCACCTTTTGATCAGTGTGGCAATGGGGCCCAAAGCCCCATCACCACAGTCACCAAAAGGGAAGTGTGGGGTCCATAGGCTGATGCACCTTTTGATCAGTGTGGCAATGGGGCCTAAAGCACCATCACCACAGTCACCAAAAGGTAAGTGTGGGTTCCATGGCTGATGCACCTTTTGATCAGTGTGGCAATGGGGCCCAAAGCCCCATCACCACAGTCACCAAAATGTAAGTGTGGGGTCCAAGGCTGATGCACCTTTTGATCAGTGTGGCAATGGGGCCTAGAGCACCATCACCACAGTCACTAAAAGTTAAGTGTGGGATCCAAGGCTGATGCACCTTTTGATCAGTGTGGCAATGGGGCCCAAAGCCCCATCACCACAGTCACCAAAAGGGAAGTGTGGGGTCCAAGGCTGATGCACCTTTTGATCAGTGTGGCAATGGGGCCCAAAGCACCATCACCACGGTGATCATAAGGTAAGTGTAGGCATGGTAAAAGCTGCCAAAGACAAACTGTATGGATGAATCCTGGTCACACAACAACTAAAACATCTGTGGCATAGTAGTGCTTGTGTCCCATTGCAACATAGATTGGGCGAGGCTAACAGTGCAGTGACACAGAAACATCGTTTTGGCCATGTGCATACAAACATCACACATGGGGGACCACATTGCCAACAATCAGCCAATTACACAATGACAGAAGTGACCATCATGATGCTGACCCACATATCTGCACCTATGGACACACAAATGTATATAACCTGTGGAGACTGTCTATGTCAGGTGAACAAATACCATACCATGGCAGCAATGGGACATACAAACCATGATCATTGTGCTGACTGATGACCCAGGAGTCCCAGGGAGAGCAGGGGAAAATCACCAAACAACATACAGCCAATGGCACACTACAGAAATGCCAATGCAGTGATGCAAATGCACTAACACAAACAGGCAGACTCACACTGCATATCAAACACAACAGGTGATGGGGGTGTGTGCCAGTGTCCCCAGGCAATCACACAACACATGAGGAGGCCTGAATCCCAATTACACAGATGTGTATACAGTGCCACACACAAGTAACTCATGGATTGGATACCACTATGTGGGCAATCTGGCATTGTTAGATGAGAGGGAGCCCAAATTACACATGTCACACAAGCTTGTAGGAACAGCAACTAACACAGCAAGAGACACACCCACCACAGCACTACCCCCAGGGACCCCACATTGTGCAGACACTAGCCTGCATGACAATTCCACTGTGATGACAAAGGTAGATGTTGATCACACTGTGAACCACAGCCATGTGTCCTCAGCTACAAACTACCATCACACCTACACAAGCTCCAATCAATCAGCAGGGCCTGCCAGCCAAGGCCAATATGGAGGTAGTGGTCTAGCCGTGCAACAACTCACATTTGCACACTCAACACCACACACCCTGATCTCCACCAATGTGCAGCAGTGAAGCTCACATGGACTGGTGACATTGCACATGCACCCATGACAATCCCAGGGGTGGTGGGGGAACTAAGATGCAGAAACCCATCACACATGCCCACTTAACATGACTCGTCTATGTATGACACACAGCACAGTACGCCGTACATGCGCATGATGTGAAATCCACCACAAACAATGGGATCCTGGCCATAGTCACACACCAACGAAGAAGCCAAGGTGAGACACAAAGAACACACGTACACAACTTCCAACATTGCAGCTCTGACCCTGAGGAGTGGCAGCAGTCACACACACAACGCGTCACAATAACTGAAAGCTACCACAAATTCAAAATCACATTACTTGTGTAAACAACAAGTGCCAAGGGGAATCCTGAATGTGTCCCATCAGCGTTTGCCCACATCCCCAGCCCTGACATCAAAGACAACCTGGGATGACAACTAACCCTGGGCATTGAATTCCGCTCCGCTCGCGGAGTTTGCGGAATTTAGGCAATTTCCGCGTTCCGCGGAGAACGCGGAATTGCCAACAATTCCGCGATCCGCGGCGAAGCGGAATTATTTTCTTGTTCGCGCTTTAGAAATGCATTCTAGCGCGCGCGATTATGACTTACCGGGATTCCTGCGTTCGCCGACGGGTTTTCCTATTCGTTCGCGTGCGCCACGAGATTTCGGTAGCCGGCCGCGCGATCCCGCGAGAGTTTGCGATCGCGAACACGTCATTCGCCGCGCCATCGGACAACGCGAGAGTGTGCGATCGCGAACACGTCATTCGTCGCGCCATCGTGCACCACGAGAGAGATTGCGATCGCGAACACGTCATTCGGGCGCGCCATCGGATTTCCGGCGGAATCTTTGTAAACCTGCGATCCCGAACACGCAAAATTTTCAATCTGGAGAAGAATAATATCGCGAGCAGCATAAAACCTTCTATAAACTGATGATTTGCATGAAAATAAAAACTCAGATTGATATTTGGGTGTCCTTTTTTGTCAATTTTTTTGGGGGGGAGAGGGAGGAAGTGCCACAGAGTCTACTACTTCCTGTTCCTTTCCAGCAGGCTCCTCCCAGTGCTTTCTCCATCTCCTGTTCATTTTTCACTTGGATTTGGGCTGGAAGGATCACTCTTTGTGTCTGCTGCATCATTATCATTGGATTTGAGGATTTTTGGATTTGAGATTTTACAAGTAAGTTGGTGTTGTTTGATTGGGTCATTGCAGTTGCTGCAATTACAATTTTTGTAATTTTCATCATTTTTAAAAATAAATATAGTGGTGGGTAGCCACTGTAGCCAGTAGGCCCAGAGCTAGTCATGGGTGGGTGCATGATGAAACATGATGAAACAACTGTTCCTTTGCTGTGTGATGTATTTTTTAATTTCAAACATCATTTAGGGGGCATGGATGGCATTGGATTGAATTGCAAAATGTGTATTTTTGGGTGAATTTCAGTTTTTGGGCTGTGTGCTAAATACATGCCTTAGTTGTGTGTGGTGTGCTGCAGGCCTTGTTTAGCCCTGTGGATTTTCGTTTTTGCATTTTATTGCATTACAGGCAAAGCAATGTTGTTTACCATGCAGCCTTTGCCTGGCTATTATAGGTCTGTTTTCAGTACATGGTTTTCCAGGCCTCCTGCTTGTTGCTTGTGATTTGTGAGTGTCCATGTGGCTGGTAGCCATTTCTGGTGGGAGTTATAAGTGTGCTGCTTTTTTTGCCATATAGGCCTGCATGTGTTTCCTTTGTGACCTAGGCTTCTTGTTGTTGTGGGCCTGGCCATGAGGCTGGTGGCCATTTTGAAGCCAGGCAGTGTGCTTTTTGCCATAGGCCTGCATTGTCTGTCTTCAGTTTCTTGTTGTTGTGGGCCTGGCCATGAGGCTGGCGGCCATTTTGAAGCCAGGTAGTGTGCTTTTTTTCCATAGGCCTGCATTGTCTGTCTTCAGTTTCTTGTTGTTGTGGGCCTGGCCATGAGGCTGGCGGCCATTTTGAAGCCAGGCAGTGTGCTTTTTGCCATAGGCCTGCATTGTCTGTCTTCAGTTTCTTGTTGTTGTGGGCCTGGCCATGAGGCTGGCGGCCATTTTGAAGCCAGGCAGTGTGCTTTTTGCCATAGTCCTGCATTGTCTGTCTTCAGTTTCTTGTTGTTGTGGGCCTGGCCATGAGGCTGGCGGCCATTTTGAAGCCAGGTAGTGTGCTTTTTGCCATAGGCCTGCAAGCTTGTAGCCTAGTCTGCCAACAGGCCTTTCATCCAGTGGGCCCAGAGGTAGTCAGGGGTGCATGAAACAACTGTTTCTGTGTGTTCTGTTGAATATAAACATCATTTAGGGCACATGGATGGCATTGGATTGAATTGCAAAATGTGGATTTATTTTTTGGGTGTATTTCAGTTTTTTGGGGTGTGTTACATGCCTTAGTTGTATGTGGTGTGTTGCAGGCCTTGTTTAGCCCTGTGTATTTTCGTTTTTGCATTTTATTGCATTACAGGCAAAGCAGTGTGGTTTACCATGCAGCCTTTGCCTGGCTATCGTAGGCCTGTTTTCAGTACATTGTTTTCCAGGGCTCATGCTTGTGGCTTGTGATTTGTGAGTGTCCATGTGGCTGGTGGCCATTTCTGGTGGGAGTTATAAGTGTGCTGCTTTTGCCATATAGGCCTGCATGTGTTTCCTTTGTGGCCTAGGCTTCTTGTTGTTGTGGGCCTGGCCATGAGGCTGGCGGCCATTTTGAAGCCAGGCAGTGTGTTTTTTGCCATAGGCCTGCATTGTCTGTCTTTAGTTTCTTGTTGTTGTGGGCCTGGCTTTGAGGCTGGCGGCCATTTTGAAGCCAGGTAGTGTGCTTTTTGCCATAGGCCTGCATTGTCTGTCTTCAGTTTCTTGTTGTTGTGGGCCTGGCCATGAGGCTGGCGGCCATTTTGAAGCCAGGCAGTGTGCTTTTTGCCATAGGCCTGCATTGTCTGTCTTCAGTTTCTTGTTGTTGTGGGCCTGGCCATGAGGCTGGCGGCCATTTTGAAGCCAGGCAGTGTGTTTTTTGCCATAGGCCTGCAAGCTTGTAGCCTAATCTGCCAACAGGCCTTCCATCCAGTGGGCCCAGAGATAGTCAGGGGTGCATAAAAGAACTGTTTGTGTGTTCTGTTGAATTTAAACATCATTTAGGGCACATGGATGGCATTGAATTGCAAAATGTGGATTACTTTTTTGGGTGTATTTCAGTTTTTTGGGGTGTGTTACATGCCTTAGTTGTGTGTGGTGTGTTGCAGGCCTTGTTTAGCCCTGTGTATTTTCGTTTTTGCATTTTATTGCATTACAGGCAAAGCAGTGTGGTTTACCATGCAGCCTTTGCCTGGCTATCGTAGGCCTGTTTCAGTACATTGTTTTCCAGGCCTCATGCTTGTTGCTTGTGATTTGTGAGTGTCCATGTGGCTGGTGGCCATTTCTGGTGGGAGTTATAAGTGTGCTGCTTTTGCCATTTAGGCCTGCATGGTTTTCCTCTTGGCTTACTGCTTGCATCCATCCCCTTTGTCAGCTGCAGCTCCCTGAATGATGTGATGAGCAAATAATTTAATGCCAAACAGGGTCCACTTCTATTACATTTGTATTTTGGTTGTTGTTCCTCTTCTTTCCTATACTTCCTGACAGTGTACACAGTATACCATGAAAGCCCTTGTTGACAGTCTCACAAATGGCTACACTAATTTATATCTTTTATTTGTTTGTTTGTACTACTAGTAATTGAACCACAACAACAAATGCAACATTTCACTGATGTTCTTCTCCTGGCTTCTTTGCTTTTAGGTGCACAAAAAGACAGAGGAGGAGGTGTCATCATCATCATCACCCGTTGTACTGCCAGGCTGAAGTCCTGCTGCGCGTCACGTCCACGTGTGACCACAGACATCTCTGCAACTTGTGCACCTGCGTCCTGCTGACATCTGAAGAAGATGGCCCCAAAGAAAGGTACCAGGTCCTCCAGTAGCAAGAAAGTTGCCAGTGAGAAGAAGGGACAGAAGAAGGAAGTGGCACTTGCCAAGACTGGGGTGCCGGCCGATGTGTTTTTTGGTAAAAAAAAACTTACGCCTGCAGCAGCGGTGTCCAGCCGGGACCAAGCTGGGAGCAACACCTCTGCATCAGTGGGCCCACCCCAGCAACCTAGGCCCAAGCCCATGACTGTGGCAGAGGTAGCCAGTCTACTAACGACCAGTGATGTTGAAATGTCATTATCGCAAAGTAGTACCCAATCCACGCACTCGCAGGCGCAAACTCAGCAGATAAGTGGGCAACCCCAGCCGCAACCCGAACCGCAGCTGGAACTGCAACCACAGCCGGAACCACAGCCTCAGCCGGAACCGCAACCACAGCCGGAACCGCAACCACAGCCGGAACCACAGCCGCAGCCGGAACCACAGCCGGAACCACAGCCCACAATAGTAGCTGTTCCACCTGAAGTAGGGGCAGTTCACGAAATCGAGCTTTTTGCAGACGAAGAGGAGCAAGCCACTGTTCCAGAAGATCCAGTGTCTTCCATACCCCCAGCAAGGAAAAGGAGGGTTAGTACATCAACTTCTTCTTCAAGCCCCGCTTCTGATGATCTAGATGCCACTTGGAAGCCACCAGCTCAGCCTGAGAGTGATGCACACCACAAGACAAGGCTAGTGAAAAGGATAGGTTCCAGAAAGCCTTACAGTTATGGAGGTAGATGTAGACGAGGGGGTTGATGATGATGAAGAGCCAGTCATCACGAACATCACTCCTGGGCCTGCGGAGATGGAGACCAACATTATTAGACTATCCCAAATCGCTGCGAGGGATGTAGCACGGATACCACCAACACAGGTAACGCCAACACGACCTCCAGCTTCCATATTTGCCTTTGCAAAGGCCCGGCAGGGACCTACATCAAGCTCAACCACCACCTCAGTAGGTGGTGGTAATGTAAGTGCACAGAGTCAAATTCCATGCACACCCTCCATTTCATCTGGTATTGAAAGTGGCACCTCCAGCAGCTCCAGAAAGTTCTCCTCCCCAGTTTGGGACTTCTTTTCGGTTAGCAGTAAGGAGGAGAACATTGCTATATGCTCAATTTGTCGGCAGGCTGTTAGGCGGGGTAAGCTTGGTACAAACTATGGTACCGGAGGACAAACAAGTCATCTCAAAAAACACCACACTATCAGGTGGGAGGCTCACCTACTTCACTTACAAAAAAGTAAAACTGGACCCATTGCTGTTGTTGGGGATGAAGAAGTAGGGGAAGATATGATCGCGGTGGAAGGTCAACAAGAGGGAGACATTTCTAGCCCTACCCCCAGCAGTGTACTGGTAACGCCCACATCCTCAGCAACATCTCAGTGGCACAGTAGTAAGAGTCAACATGAGACACCAAGGCAACCGGGCACTGCAATGAGCAAAAGTGCAGCGTCGTCGAGCCTAGCTGGGTTCAAGAAGAAAGGTGCACCACTAAGGAAAATATTCCAGCCTACCATTGACAGCATGCTTAGGTCGGAGGGGCAGTACCAACGCAACCACCCAACGGCACGGTTGTACAATGCGAAGCTGGCTAAAATGTTAGCGCTGGACCTTCTCCCTTTTTCATTTGTGGAAGGTGTGGGTTTCCTTGAATTTGTGTCAGCCATCTGCCCTGAATGGAAAGTTCCCAGCTGGTCCTATTTTGCCCGAGTTGCTGTTCCAGCACTACATCACGATGTGCTGGAATTGGTTGGACAAGCTTTGCAGCAGAGTGCTGTTCACAAAATCCACCTGACAACAGACATGTGGACCAGTTGCCAAGCCACTGATTACATGTGCATCACTGCACACTGGGTCTCTTTTGTGGGGGTTAGAGACAAGCTATCTGAAGTAGGTGCTGTTGACACAGCTGCAATTTTTAATGCTTCTCGGAAACATGCAACTATAGCCATGTTCGCCATGGAGAAATCTCATACTGCTGAAAACATTTTGGAAGAGTTTAACAACAAGGTCTTTGAATGGCTGCGCCCCAGAGGGCTTCACATTGGTTTTGTTGCCACGGATAATGGCAGTAATATACTTAAGGCCATGACGCTTGGTAAGTATTTCAGGGTCCCGTGTTTGGCGCACTGCATTAACATTATAGTTCAAGACTTTCTGAAAAAAGAACCCATAGTCAGCAACTTACTGACCACCTGCCGCAGAATATGCACGCATTTCAGCCATTCTTTTAAAGCCCGGAAGCAGCTGAGGATCATTCAACGTGACTAAAGAATGCCAGTCAAAGCACTGATCCAGGAGGTGGCAACACGTTGGAACTCAACGTATTACATGCTTGACCGTCTGTTTGAGCAGTACAGACCAATCAATGAATATGTCATGCAAAGGGCGGATGCTGCTGTGAAAGGCATGACCCTTCAGATGGACCAATGGTGCCTAGTTAAATCTCTTACAGAGATGCTTCTTCCTTTCGAGGTCTTCACACGTGAAGTCAGCAAGGAGGACTGTACTATGGGCCAAGCTATCCCATTGTTGCACATGCTAGAGCAAGAGCTGAAGAGGGTGTGTGAAGCGTACATAGGTGTGGAGGAAAAAAAAGAAGCATATCAGTTGGCGGAGAGCTTATCATGTCGCTTAAGTGAAAATGCAAGGGTGCAAAATAAGATTCTGTCACAACAACATTACATTTGTGCCACAATTCTGGATCCACGGTACAAATCGGCACTGCACAGTAAGACATTACTCCCTTTTTCAGAAGTGGATGTTGCCCGGTACAAAACTTGGATAGCTGAGGCAGCCAGTACATTGGAAAATGAACGGCTGGTAATTAAAGGCCTCAAACCCACATCAAGTACTGCAGCAGGGCATCCTGCGTCAAGTTCAACTTCAGAGCCTGTGGGCAGTGCATTTGGTTCACAGCTGTCACCAACACTATCGACAACAGCAAGAACCGGATCATCAGCCCCAGTACAAACGGCACAGGATTGGTATTTACAGCAAGGACTTGCTAGGTCCAGTGCTGATGCAAAGACAAAAGAGGCCGCACTAAGTTTAGCACCCCTGAACATTGACCGAATGGTCCAGGCCTACCTGGATGACCCAACAGAGGTCTACATTGATCAAAACCCATTGCGGTATTGGTATGGCAAAAGGGGCCAATGGCCAGTGCTCAGCAGGCTGGCGATAAACTATCTGGCTTGCCCTATCGCAAGTGTCTCTTCTGAACGCGTTTTCAGTGCTGCTGGTTCCATTGTAACAGTGAAAAGGACCAGTCTCTCACCCATAAACGTGGAGAGGTTAACCATGATCAAAATGAATCAGCAATTTATACCACCGAATTACACAATACATGAATCAACGCAGGAAGATGAGGACAGCGGCTCAGGTGATGGAAGTAGCGTGTTGGATGCTGATTACCTACTTCTGGTTGAACCTCCAGAGTTTGAGGACGAGCTATACTTCCCTGACGGTGACAACTAGGCTTCCACTTCTTACTGTGGTTCTCCCTTATTTACTTCTATTTCTGTGTCTGTCTTTCTGTTTGGAAACTTCAAATCACAACAAATCCATCACCACCGTCTTCGTATTTTATTGCCTTATGAGTTTCAGCTCTCTGCATTTCAGTCCACTCCTCCAAGTCCTGCTCCTCCATCCTCCTGAATCGACCTAAATCTATTGCCCTCAAGCCAGATGATGATTGGATGTAGAATAATCGAAGAAAAACTAAAATCTGCCTCGTTGAGTCTCTCCAAAAGAAGTGGAACATGATGATGACTACTATAGCTATCCTCCTTTCCGAGCCGATACAGACTGCCCATTAACTGAAGATGAGAAGGAACAGGTAATGAATGATGACATGCATAGGACGCTGACTGAGTGATTTGTGTTGTTGTTGTTTGTAGTGCATGAAGGTAATTCATTGTGTACTATTATCTAATCTACACACTAAAAGTAACTCAATGCAATGTTTGTTTCCATTCTTGTTTTTCAATAACAATTTTCTACTTCTACTGCAGGCCGATCCATTGCATTTTGAATATGGAAAGGGGACTCAATCTGTACACTACTGCACACTGAGTTGGACAACACACCATGATGATGACCACAGTGACATTATCTCTTCGCACTCCAGTCACTCAGTACGATCCGAGATGATTGATGGAATAACTCAGTGCGTTTCATGAGTGCATTACAAGGTAACCAAGTCAACAACAACCACTGCAGACCTACATGTCTGTGTAGTGGTGGAGTCGAGTGTGGTGGTATGGTATGACTGACAGCGGGGCATTGATTTAGTCACTTAATTTGTAAAATGCTATGTTGCTGTATATCTGCTTTGTCTGCCTCTGTCAAAAAAGGTACGCTAAATGGAGGATGTGTCACGGGTGCCGTGGGCCTGCTCAGTCCTGTTGTTGTTGGAGGTTAATGTTGGAAACAGAGTAGACATGATGTATCCAAATCCATGCCGCCTCTGAAAGTGTTCTTGTTGCACTCCACCGTAATTTAGGCATTTTTTTCTACTTGATTTTTCAATATCCCTTTGGTTTTCCCATCTGTAATTACAGGCCGGCCCTTACCCTGTGCTACACTGGGAAAAACAACTCTCACTTACCTTACCAATGAATCTACATGTGCCAGGCAGGCAGTGGCGTCACCCAAGATTGATGGCCGGAGCGTCCATGGAATGGAGGACCAAGACGAATGCCGAGATGCAACTCCCCATTTTGACCAGGATAACATACAATAACAGTATCAACTTTCATCATCTTTTAAATTTTGATTCATTTTTTTGTCTTCAATCATTACTACTGTGTGTTGTTGTTGTTATGTTTGCTCTCTGCTTATAATTCAATTCATCCCTACAGCAATTTTTGACTTTTCTTTGCTATCTTTAAGCCCGGGCCGGTACAACAGAACAGAAACTGTATGTAATTCGGGTCTCTCTGAGGGCAGACAGGCAAGGCAAATTGCATAATATACTGCTGCCCTGTACTGTCTAATTGTCTAGTAGTAGTAGTTAGTAATATCATTAACCATCAAGTTATCAATCATCATGCATGCATTTCCTTTTTCTCCCTTAACTGATTTATGGATATGGTTGTCTGCCCAGATTGTGTTTTGTTGTTGTCCATGCGTACTGTTTTTCTTTGTCAACCTTTCCCAAAACCCCCCTTCCCAACCATTCATCAAACCCTAACCCTCTTCCCCCGGGCTGTGTGACTTATTGAGCTGTGACTAAATTAAATGTACACCAATAATTTATCACACGCTTGCTGGGGCGGATGTGGCTAGAGCAACATAAATGCATTTTCAAGGCAGGGCGCGGATCTTCTTCTGCTTGCCCACCCTCCTATGAGCAGTATATTTGGGATTTTTTTACCAAAGGAACCTAATCCATCAGCATTAATTGCCATCATAGATTGGATTTGTTGTCATCCTCCGAAACAGCACTAACGGTTACGCTTGTGTCGAGTCACGGTGTACTGTAGGCCTAGTCGAGTGACTCGACACAGCTAGAGTTTGTAACTCTATGTACTAGGCTATCCCCGCAACCATTGTTTCCTTGTATTTTGGCATATTATTGTTTGGCAGTAAGTTCCGTACTGTACTTCGTTCTACTACTCCTCCCACAGTCTCTCTCAGGTGACTGACTGTCTAATTTTCTGTTATTTGCAAGTGCTACTGCCAGGGTCTACTACTACTACCACCACAACCATGGCATGTTGGGAAAGAAAACCATCACCACCATGCAGCCATCGCCGTGCCCAAGTTAAACATCAAGCACAGGTAAGAGAAGAGGTTTGGGGGAGGCATAATTAATAACAGATTTTTTCTCATTAATTCTATTTCACACACCCCTTTGAGTACAGTTGCAGAATGCATAGATTAGGAGGAGAGACTGACAGTACTAGTAGGACAAGTCCCTCAGTGAGGGGTACCGCATCTGTCTGTTTGTGTCTTAGTAACTCAGCCAATTATTTAAATCAAACACTGGCTGTGGCACTGCACCAGCAAGGAAACCGTGTGACGTAAAACATTAACCCCACCCACAAAACATTAACCACATCGTATATAAAGTCTAAATATGTAATTTAATACCCTAACAAAAATAAACTATGTAAAAAAAAACCCACAACACCTGACCCACCCCTCTCCCTAACCCCAACCAATGTTCATGTCCCGGAACGAAAAAGTCCAACAAATGTCCAAAAGTCCAAAACCCAACGCCCGATTCCCACCCACCAAAATAAGATATAAAAAAGGGGCAATAAATAAACGGGGTCTCAGCGGGCTCGCCTCTCCAGGACACGGATGCGCTCCTCCAGGCGGGCCACGCGGTGCTTCAGCACGCGGCAGTTGCATCCACAGTGGGGGTGGGCAGCGGTGCTTCTTGCTGTGTGGCGGCGGGTGGCTGACAGGCGGTGACGCCGTAACACTGGAGGGGGGTGTCTGGGGCCCGGGGCATTGGAGGAGGCTGCAGCTGCTGCCGCCTCCTCCGCCTCCTCCTCTAGAAGAACCAGCCGCCGGTATTCCGCCTGTATGGCCTCCAGCTTACGGCGCCAGGCCTTGGCTGCCAACTCCTTCCTGTTGACTTTACCTTTGGAAGGAGTAGCTATATCAAGAAGAAAAAACAAGACTATTGTAAAATATACTCTTAGCAAAGCAGTCAGACAAATACATTCTACACATAGTGGCACAGTAGCACTAGCAAGCACAGTACGTAACATTTGTGGTATGTATCTATCCTCCCACTACCTCGGCCTCGAACATTTGTGGGAGTTTCAGGCATTCCACCACCCATGCATCTGATTCATATCACACACCTATGCATGCATGCCACGTATCCTTCTCTGCCAGTCATAAATATAAAATCTCACCCGTCCTTCCTCCTTCCACCCTTCTTTCCCTTTTGGTTCAACCCATCCATCAAGGTCATCTGATCAGACTTTTAGGCTTCTCCATAAAAATTTCACAGCTGAGTTGAAGTCCGATAGAGGCCATTGGTTACTCTCAGTAGACTCCCGTCGCTAATGCTATTGCTAATGCTGCTAAGTAAAGGGTGTCTTCTTCAACCGGCGTTCACAACAACTTCTTACTTAAGTCTCAACAGTACAGTATACATTACACCCTTGCAGCGAGTGTAATGTCAATAAGTAAGGATTAGGAATATAACTTACCACCGCCCGCCACTGCTGCTGGCTCACCCCCTGCAGCTCCTCCAACTGCTGCATCGCCTGCACCCTCAGCGGCCGCGTCACCTTCGCCGCTGGCCCCGGTACTGGTGGTCGGTAGTACGCCTAGAAAAAACATTACACATTTTTCAGATGCCATATACACCTCCCCCTATTTTTCACTAGCATGAATGAAAAAAAAGTTAATACATACATAATACATATACAACATACATCACTAGTATAAATCAGGTAGTAGAGTAGACACTAGTAGTGTTATATGGTCCCTAGGGTCATTTTAGTCTTTGCTAAGTTACCCCGAGCCATGCAACCATTTTAGCTCTGTCTTTTATTTTTGCGCAAGTTACCTCGCAGCTTGTTGTGAAAGACGCCTTTGAGCCCACATGAGCTCATACTGCTACTGTCTGAGCACTGCGTACAAGGTCGAAAAACAAGCGACTTTGTTATGGAGTTCTGGTGTTAGTCCATATTGCTTATCCATAAAAAAAACAGCACTTTTTGGCACGACTGAGAAATGCTTGCACTATACTAACGTGCACCATTTTTCTCATTACAGACGGAAGATTCCCTTATACGAAGAACCAGAGCTTTGCAGAGCTTATGATGTAACCACTACTAGGTTCTTCTAAGGTGAGGGCTCCCCAGAATTCTCACATCTCCATTTAGAATTTTATATAAACTAGATTCCTACCAAGGGGAGGGTGGTTCTCCCACCACTGTTCAGTTATCATGATCTCGCCTTTTGGCTTCTATGGACTTGTAGTTGTAAGTAACTTGTAAGTCTAACTAACTGTAACAATGTTTATTGTTTTAATCTTATACATTTTGCTGCTGCATTATACAACATACAGAGCTTGTCAGTTGGAAATAAAAAGAAACCTTTTGAACTTACATAGACTCGGTGATATTTGGTGTGGACTTACACAAGAGTGAGCAAAAGGGTGTGCATTGCTTCCGCGACAGAGGTTGGGAGTGTTATGTTGTCTGGGTTGTCTACTCATTGGGTATTTTGGGGGGGGGCGTTTCGGAGTAATGAGACACTATAACTAGTCGGTCAGGGGATTGTGGTGGCTTCCGATTGAGGTGTGAGGAAGGTCCAACCTCCCATCACCAACGTCCTATTTTCTTGTGCAAAGTTCTGTATGTGCAGAATCCCTACAACAGTAGTAGTATGTCCTATCCTATCTAAAATTCTAAAATGTGTTTGGGCATTTTCTTGGTGGGAATTGTCAAAAAGCCTCAAGAATAAGAAGACTAGAAGTAGTAGAAGAGGACAACCCAAACTCAATGGCTATAGCTATTGGTGAATATGAGTTTTATTTAAAATATTTGAAATAAAGAGTGGGCAACTGGGCAAGCTTAGCTACAGACAGACTAATAGTAGTAGTATAGAGAGTCATAGCAGACGCAGTTAGAGGCAGGGATAACAAGAATTTAGAAACAGATAGTATAGAGCAAAGAAGATTTTGTAAAAATTCGAATTAGGATACCGAAATAATAGTTCGGAAAAAATAAGGTGCAGGAAAAGTTTGGGAAATATAATTATTAATATTAACCACTGGTGGACTTACTGGGGCCAGCAGCAGAGCCCTCGATAGAGGAGCGGTCCTGTCCCTGGGAGGCATCTTCTAGATCTTCTTGGCCCACCGCCTGCGACCCCGTCTTCTTGCCCCTGGGTGCTGCTGATCATGTAAGATTTCATAAATAAAGAGACAAAAATTAAAGTTTGGTGTGAAATAAATAAAATATTTTAAAATAGGCACCAAAAACATTTTTGGTAACAAAAATTGCAATAAAATTGACCTATCTGATCGACTGGTAGTATTGCGAGATTCACGGACCGTCTAGCAAGCCTAACTACCACCTGACCTAGCCCACCTATTCCAATCCAGACGGGCCAATTGTTCAGTAAGTCTGCATTTCCATTTATTTTAGTCCTCAAAAATGCATAGATGGAGGACACATGCATACATTTTTGCATACACCAAATTGTTGGCTGGTTGCTGCTGATGTTCTGCTAGTGATGATATAAGCCTATTAACACTCAATAAACAAACTACAAAAGGTTCTGCTAAGGACTGGGGTAAGCATCACTCAGCAGCACGTGACGTGACAGAGGATGCGTCACGCACACAACTTACAAATTACCAACTAATAAGTAACTAAACCTATCAATCCACCACTATCCCTTCTTAGTGGCAGGAGGACAAAGGAAGGACTACTCTCTCTAGCATTACATCACTTAAGTTCTCTAAAGTAAACTCTTACATAATCATCAGGCCAAGCGAGCACAAAGTTGCAAACAAGTAAGATTAGTAGCGCCGAGCGCCTGTGTCATAACAATCACAGATTTTTAAACGTAATTTACCTGCAATGTAAGCAGCAGCATTCTTGCTGGTCGGAAAAAAAAATATTCGCAATATATAACACAGAGCAGAAGAACACAAAGTAGTAATATTAAATAGCTACTCACCAAGCCCCGGGACCTCCACTCCTAGCAGGTCCAGCAGGTCCTGCTCCCGGTCCAGAATGTCGGACCACCGGTGCATCAGCTGATTCTGGGTGCGCCGGACACCAGAGCAGCGAAACACTGCCCGACGCACCTTGCCCCACCGCTGCCGACGCTCCCGGAGCCCGTACCCGGACCCAGGCCTGCCGCCTGCTGCCAGGGTTAAGGGGAGGTGGCGCTGAACAAAAAAACCAGTGCGGCCACCTCCGCCTCATTGAATAAGGCCCGTGCCTGCACCCTCTTGGCGCCGCCTTCCGCAAGGAAGGCGATCGCGGCTCTGGCTCCGACTTCGAGCCCTGTGGCTGTGGCCCTTTGCCATGGTTCTGGGTAGGCGGGGGACGGAAAAGAAAAGGTAGGAATTAAATAAAGTAAGTAAAAGAAATGAAAAAGCAGGTAATAGAAAAAGTGTGAAAAAGTAGTTAAAAACACACAAAAAGTAGAGAAACTCAAAATATAGAATCAGGAAAATAGAGAGATAGATAATAAACAAAAAAGACCCAAAAAAAGTTTACAGAAACAAAGGATTGAAAAGATAGAGGGAGGATTGAAAAGCAGGCCCAGAACCATAGAAATAGAGTGAAAAACAAGATGGCCGCGCCCATTGCGACCGCATGGGCAAGTTTGCGCGATATTTCCCCCCCGAGCACGCAAAAAGCGTCGCGAACATGCAATACGCGACCCGGAACAGGAAATACCATCGCGAACGGGCGGGACAAGTGAAAACAAGATGGCCGCGCCCATTAGCGACCGCATGGGCAAGTTAGCGATATATTTCCCCGCGAGCACGCAAAAACA
The DNA here is from genome assembly GCA_963921515.1 of Calotriton arnoldi. Taxonomy (NCBI): domain Eukaryota; kingdom Metazoa; phylum Chordata; class Amphibia; order Caudata; family Salamandridae; genus Calotriton; species Calotriton arnoldi. Next base: position 246,004 of record CAWUFW010012553.1, read on the forward strand.
CATCGCGAACGGAATTTCCGCGAGCTCGCGGAATTTGTTAGCAATTTCGCGAAGATTTGCGTAACGCGACTACGCAAATTCCGCCCACCCTTAATGACAACCTCATGAACATCAGTTTGCCATGCACCCACATCACGGAGAAACCAGGTCCAAGATGCTGGATGAACACATACCAACTCTGCAAGCATCACAAACAGGAACATACCTAGGGACACAGCCTGTGTAAGAAAAGGGAAGGGAACATGCACAGACATGCTCACACAACACACAACACGGGCACACGCAATGTCACCAGATTACACACAGCCATGAGGGCACTCCACTCCTGTGGAAGGTCCACCGTGCCAAACCTTGTCTGTGCACGACTCAAACATATCAGCAGGACACTCCGTCAGTGAGTCAACAACTACAACACACAGAAGCCTCTGCTCACATCAGCCTGGGTACGGGAGTGTCACGTCAGTCATCTGCATACACCCAAAACACGTGGCAATCCAGTTGTCCTGTATACACAGATGAGTCCTCCAAAATTGATGTGCAAAACTGCATGTCCAGTGGAGACGGGCACACAGTCAGGGTACTAGGAACATTGGACAGTGGTAAGCCCAACAGATGTGCAACAGTGTAGGACAAAGATGGTAATCTACAAATGCTAAACGTACATCCCTGTGTCAAATGCTGAACATTACACCCTCAGACTGCAGCAAGGGATGCTATAGATCCAGACTAGATTAGGACACATATCCCATGGATCACATGGAGCCCATCACAGCAAAACTTCATTTACCTGATCTGAACACAATTACAACAGCAAATGCATGATTCTACACATCTACATCATGTACCACCAAAGATTAACCACAAGTAAACAAAAAGAGGCTTTATTCAGCAAGTGTGCAACTGAAATCAAAAGTCCAAAATTAACTACGGCCAATGTCCAGTCCAAATACACAGTCCCAACAGGGTGATATGTGACAACTTGTCACCAATTGCTTGCCTGCACAGGTACCGACAGGGGACATCCCCCTTGGAGGGGCATACGAGGGGCAGGCCAGGCGCTGCAGGGACAGGATCAGGGGATGCCAGAAGGAGGCAGGGAAGGTGAGGTGGGTGCAGGAGTGTCACCGGCAACTGCAGTGGAGGTGTCTGACTCAGGGGGGGCCGGCACCACCGCAGGGCCCAAGTCCGATGGTGTTGGTGCTGCAACCACTGCAGTGGGCTGGCCAAATGGAGTGGACTGGGTCCCCAATGCAGTGCCCGAGTCAGACGGGGTTGTTGTGGACTCCACCGCAGTGCATGACTCCAAGGGAGTGGAAGGGGGGCAGAAGAGCTGGGCAGGACAGAGGGGGGACACGGTCTCCACAACAGTGGCACATACAGGCAGAGCATCTGGTTTGGGGGTGGAAGAGCAAGTGGCAGGGGGAGGGCCTGAGCAGTTTGGGGATGCGGTATCGGTGTGTGGGGGAACCTGGGGCAGGGTGTGGCAGTGGAACCTGTGGAGTGGTGGCCTGGGGGATGGAGGTGAGAGACTGGGTGGGTGACTTGCAGGGCGGTGGCGGGGTCTTGCTCTTCCGGGTCCGGGGGGACTTGCGGGTGGGGGGCTCACTCTGCCTGTGCCTGGGGGAGGGTGTCCAGGGGCGAGGGGCACTCCCCTCTCTGTGTGTGGGCTTCCTCTTCCCCCGGTATGCTGGATCAGCGGAATTGGAGGGGAAGAGGCCGAGGTCAGAGAGGAAGAGCTGCTGTGTATGTGGGGTTGCAGGTGAGGCAAGGGAAGGGGTCTTGGAGGGAGAGGATCTTGAGGATTGCGGAGTGACTGTGGTTGCCTGTGTGTGTGTCAGTTCCCCATCCCCTGTGTGTGTGGAATCAGTCCCCTGAGGATGCTTGTGTGCACGTCTTGCCTTGGTTTTGGGTGTGTGTGTGCTGCTCGTGTCTGTAAGTTTGGGTGATTGTGCAGGTGTGCATGTGTTTTGGACAGGTAGGGTGGTAGGAAGTGTGGATGGGGCAGAGGTGGGAGGGGTGAGGGACTGTTGGAGGAGGGACACTGCTGCCATCAGGGAGGAGTCCATGGACCTATTGCTCCTCTGTAGGGCAGACATACCCGTTGAGATGCCCTCCATGAACGACACCAGCTGTGTCAACAGAGTGGTGTGTGCATGGAGGACAGTCAGCATTGCTGTCTGCCCTACATGGAGCTGCCGAAGGAGGTACACAGACTCCTCACTCAGGGCAGCAGGGGACACAGGGGCAGGGGTGCGGTGCCTGGCTTGAAGGAGACACGCTCCCGAGCACGGGAGCCTCCACGGACCTCAGGAATGGGAGCCAATGGGAGGGCGGTGGTGGTGGTGGTGGTGGTGGCGGGGTCAGACAGACTAGCTGGGGTGTTGTGGCTGCTGACAACCGCATCCACAAGGGAGTCATCCTCCGAGCTGCTGTGGTCCCCAGCTGAGGTGGATGGTGCTGAGGACTCCTCGGTGTGGCTCCCCTCGCCCTCCGTGCCACTGGGTCCCTCTGACCACTCGTCGGACGCTGACCCAGTCTGGCTCCGCTGCTCCTCCTGGTCCGTGGAGCTGTCCCCTCCTGTGGCTGTGGATGTATCTGCTAACAATTAGGGAAACAGACAAACATCAGTCACCTGCACTGACCGCACACACCACAGTAAGTATAGCACATCACAGAGCAAGCCCTGGCATCTCTAGTAGAACATTGCCAAAAGTCATCACAGAGATTAGGAGAAGCCAATTGTCAGTCTGATGGTCAACCATGGAACAGACACCCCTCCTGCCCTTGCACCCATCTGTCTGGTGCCTGTCTGATGGTAAGACCCCAGTGGATCCAAGTGCCGTTTGGGCAAGGCACTTTTCCAGTGAGCACGCATCGGCGTATGATTCAATGAACCGGATGAGTTGTGTTTGAAGCAGGTCTGCATCCCCCATTTCTATTATGTAAGACCCCAGTGTGGACACATGCACCACCTACACAGTAGTTGGACATTGCTGAGAACACGGTGAAGTATGTGAACATGCCCACGTCACATCTCTTGCCACTGAGTCAGTGCAGGTGTCTGTATAAATGGACGGCCAGAGTCTAAATAGAAATGCATGTGATGCATACCAGCACCAGACCCCATGAAGCACCCATGTCCGGATAGTCAATGCCACAATGGGGTGCATGTTGCACATGTCACTCCCCTGCAGGATTACTCTTAGGAAGTTTAATGCCATGACACAGGCATGCCTGCAAAGTCATACATCACTGTCTCCAGTCACATGGCCATGGCAGCCAGCCAACAACAGTCTGCACTGTGTCACAATCCTAGGACATGGGGAAGGCAAGTAATGTAACTGACAAGTGCACATGTCCATCCCCCAAAAACCACATCATCTGAACTACTATTTGTCCACGTCATACCAATTGGACATATGGGGGACATGAAACACAACTCACTGAACATGAGCACCTCACAGTGTGCTGAGAGTGAAAAACAGCTGCCTGAAAGTCACAGTGGCATACACCTGTCTGCACAGACATGTGATCAAACACCTATAAGTCACAGAAGTCTTGTCTCACATGGTCCAATAGCAGATGGCATGCTGACCCCTAACCGATAAACATCACAGGAGTCCCGACAACGTAGTCACAGCACAACGACACAGAGGCAGACACCTGAGTGAACATTTCACTGAGCACAGCATGTCAGCTGATACACGGGAGTGGGAGTACAGAGTGTATTGTATGCCCTGGAGTAGGCATGACTGTCCAGCTCCACCTGCAAGATGGATGAGCCCTGGTCAGTAGGCAGGTGGCTAGGCATGTGTGACACACTTGACATACATACTCCTGAGGCCCAAACATTTTACCCACCCGCAGCATGGGGGTGTGGCAAATACCCCAGGGACATGTGGTGATTCTGATCTGCAAGTGGATCACATATCAAAGTTACACCCAGACTACATTGCACGACTCAGGCATTGTGTGAGCAATTGACCCACCCATGAAGGCTAACACAATATCACGGGAACAAAAGCTGTCACCCACCTTGAGCAAAGCAAAATGCAATGACCCTGTACCCGAGTGACACAATTATCCTGAGCGTAAGGAGCACACCGGCCTATCAGATGGGTAGTGGCCATGTCACAATAGAGGGACATGGGTACTGGACAACAAGACTGATGTACTGGGGAAGTTTAACCATGCCACAGGAGGGCACATAGAATGTCAGACAGAGTTCACAGTGCAGTCTTTGACTCACCCCCTCCTTGCTGCTGTCTGCCCTTCAGCTGCCCATCCAGCTCCGGGAAGACCACCGGCAGGATCTGGAGCATGTGGGGGTCAGGGTCCGGTGTCCGCCCCTCCTGCGAGGAGGCGACAGCTTCAGCTGGACCCTTGCAATCCTCCGGGTCCAGCCCCGAAGGTCCTGCCACTTCTTCTGGCAGTTGCGGATCCGGCGCTTGTAGACCCCCACGGATCTGACTGCCCGGACGATGGCCAGCCAGATATCCTGCTTCTGATGGGCATCAACCTGTGAGGATGACAAAGTGAAAAGGCCATTACTACACATGCAACATATCCGTGCATCACAGAGTTGGAAATACATGTCTCAATCACAGGGGCATATGATGTACACAGGCAGTGCAACGAGGGCTATGGACAGTTTGCCAGCAGTTACTACATGGTATCATTGCATGGGAAGTGAACCTTGTTTGAATGCACTGTTACTCCACTGTACCTGTACAGTGCATGTGACTACACACTTTGGGGGGTGAGTACTACTCAGTGAGCATGCTAGCCAGTGGTGTGCACACTGTAAATCCTGCTAGTCAGACAACATGCACAATTAGTAAGGCAGTGGACAGCACACTCACCTGCTCCCCTGGTGTCCCATACAGCTTGCTGTACTGTGGAAGGAGGTTGTCCAGCAGGGCCTGGTTCTCCTCATGGGTGAAGGCTGGGGCTCTCTCCACAGTACGTGCCATTGCAGTAGCCAGAGGATGCAGAGACAGCAGCAGTGTAGTGGCAGATGTCGTCCTGGAGCATGTAGTGCAGGCAAGTGAGCCCTCAGGGGAACAGCCAGCATTATATGTGTGCTGCAGAGGCAGATACTGTGCCATGTGTCCAAAGTGATAGGTCCAAGTCGTATGCATCTTATGAATCTGACCAATCCATGGAATTGCAGCACCAAGACACGCCCACAGCATCCTTCAAAAATTTCAACTTCATGACACCCATGAATTTGCAACATTGTTGTGGCTGGCCAACTGAATTCACTGCATCAGACTCGTTGAAGCTTCAAAAACGCGTCCGTTGCCATGCCAGGCCCCAGCCAATGCGTGTGCACCGATCGGACCATTGCTGTACAACGCGTAACAGGCATACAACGCGTACCCGCTCACATTCAATGCAATGGTCCGTGCGGGCACACCGATCGGACCATTGCTGTACAACGCGTACCCGCTCACATTCAGTGCAATGGTCCGTGCGGGCACACCGATCGGACCATTGCTGTACAACGCGTACCCGCTCACATTCAGTGCAATGGTCCGTGCGGGCACACCGATCGGACCATTGCTGTACAACGCGTACCCGCACACATTCAATGCAATGGTCCGTGCGGGCACACCGATCGGACCATTGCTGTACAACGCGTACCCGCTCACATTCAATGCAATGGGCTGGCTGGGCACACCGATCGGTCCATTGCTGTGCAACGCGTACCAGGCATACAACGCGTACCCGCTCACATTCAATGCAATGGTCCGTGCGGGCACACCGATCGGTCCATTGCTCTACAACGCGTACCAGGACAGGTCACACGCATATGTCACCATGCTGGTCACTGGTGAACCTATGCCAGCCACATTTACTTTCCAGGGACTCAGGGGCACACCTACAACACCACACCCAGTCCACACTGTCTATGAGGCATGTGTGGCAGCATAACCTTATCTGTGTATGGGGGTGAACATGTGGATTTTGGGGTGGCACTTGGGGGCAGACACACCCAGGCTGTGCACGTGTTAATGGGGACAGGGTCCTTTGTGTGTTGTGCACATGACCACTGTGGTGTGCAACTTTTCATTTCTGAGCATGTGTCATGGTCACATTTCCAGGTTGTGTATGTGTATGACATGTCACATACCCCCAGGCTCACATGTGGGAAGGCATGTACATCACAGGGTGGCCCATTCCAACAATAGTGATGTCCCTCCACAGTCTGTGTGCATGTTGTGTATCACATGTCTCTGACTCCATGTGCACAATGGGAGACAGTCTCCACATCCACGTGGTTTGTGCATGAACTTTGATGGTGTGTGTGTGTGTGTCACAGACGTCCATGTCTGTCCTGCAGAGGCTACAGGGGACACCACCTGTGGGTGTCATGTTTGTTTTTCTGACGTGTACATGATACGCCATGTCATGCCAGTGTCCATGTGGCAAGACAGGCTCCGTGGGAATCTACCTGTCAATGAGCTGTGATGCCTGTGGAGCATCTGTCCAGACATGTCACTGTGGTATGTGTGTGGAACGTGAGAGCAGTTAATGTGTACTGTGACACAGCCTAATGGTGTCCCATAGCACACCCTGGTACCAGTTGTCAACACTTGTTGAACAGAGAGATGTTAGATGATGTCCATGTAGGTGCCATATATGTCCAAACGGGACGACACACACATCAAGTACTTGTGTATGTTGATGATGTGCCATGTGAAATTGAGTATGGTGAACGGCACATTGGTGGGGTGACTGACAATCTTGCTTTCTTCACCTATGCACTGCAGGGCTCCTGCTGTCCATTGACCATTCCCAGACCTGGCAACGATGGTGGAACGTGACAGCATCCGACGGTACCGCTTCACCAGGCAGCTGATTGAGGATTTGGCAGTGCGGTTGGCACCACATTTGCAGCCTGGCCGGCCGTATCCTACAGCGCTGACCCCCAAGGTGAAGGTGATGGCAGCCCTACACTTCTTTGCCACCGGTACCTTTCAACACACTGTGGCAACTACTGGTGGGATGTCACAGACTATGTTCAGCCGTGTGCTATGCGATGTTTTGGGGGCAATGTTGAGATACCTCAACCAGTACATCTATTTCCCAACACGTCAATGACTCACTGACGTCAAGAGTGACTTCTATGCCCTGGGGAGGATGCCACATGTAATTGGCTCCATTGATGGGACACATGTGTCTTTGATACCACCACAGGCACATGAGCAGGCATACCGCAACCGTAAACATTACCATTCTATCAATGCTCTGGTGGTATGTCTTGCAGATATGACCATCTCACATGTGTGTGCCCGTTTCCCCGGTTCTGCACACGATGCCTACGTGATGAGGAGTAGTCGCATCCCGAGGATGATGTCACAGATGCCGAACCAGCGTGCCTGGCTTGTTGGTGTGTACTGACTTTGTACCATTGTGTGTGTTCTGCTATGTTGTTTTCCGCACACATTTTCAAATCGGCTAATGTGCAATTGTCTGTCTGTAGGTGACTCGGGATACCCCAACATGCCGTGGTTGCTGACACCCCTCAGGAACCCTGTGACACCAGCACAGATGCGCTACAATGAGGCACATGGTCGGACGAGGAGGGTGATTGAGCGGACCTTTGGTCTCCTGAAGAGCCGCTTCTGCTGCCTGGACAAGACAGGAGGGGCCCTCCCATATGCCCCAGCAAAGGTGTGCAAGATTGTCATCGTCTGCTGCATGCTACACAACCTGGCAGTGCGGAAGGAGTTGCCTCTCATCCTGGATGACGATGACCAACGTCCGCCACCTGTGGAAGATCCTGGCCTGGGTCACGATGCCAGTGAAGATGATGATGATGATGATGGTGATGTCCACACACAGCTCATCACCAACTTCTTCAGCTGAATGTGAGTCTCCAGAGGGTTGTAATGTCAATGATTTGAGTTTGCATGATATGTGTGTGTGGTGCTCTGGTGCTGTTTGAGTGTGGCCATGTGCTACTTGACTGGATGCGTGCAGCGATGTGTCCTTGCAGGTGATCTGTACTGCCCAACAGTGTTGACATGCTAACTTGGTTTTGTGTAGTTATCTCGTGACATGTATTAGACATGAGTATTGCCGTTCTGTGCTGTTCTTCAGTGGTTTTGACTGTGTGTCATGTCTGTCCTTCACAGGGTGCTGCTGGAGTTGTCTGATCAACTTGGATCCCCCGAATCCATGATTCAACTTCCAAGGTGGAAGCAGTCGTTTCCCTACAGGTGATGTGCCACACACCCCTGGACTTTCTATCTTCTGCACTTTTTGACTTTGTGGCCACAGCCAGGTTAGATTAGCTTGTATTTGTAGTGGAAACTACATGTTGGAAATGTGTAATAAACCTGTGCTCGACTTTGGGATGTGCGTTGTCTGTAGTCACACATCTGACTGACATTTGCTTACTGCACCTGTTGTCTAGTTGACAGTGACTGTGAATAGGTGGCGTGTCTGTACATTCCACTGTACTCCGTTGCAACATCAGTATAGGTGATGTTTCTGATGGCCCTGGTGTGTATGTGTTTTGTGGCCCTAGTGGTGTGTCTCCCTCATATGTGTCACGTCGCCATGACTGACATGACAGTGTTGGACTTGCTGTAGCAGTTAGCATGCACAGTGTAATTTAGAAGATCAACATCTACATGACAAAAACCACGTTGGAATCACAACAGAGGCAGATATGGTGTATTGGTGAGTTTATTTACATACAGGTGTGAGGATGGTGCACAGCATGGTGGGTGCTGTACATAGAAATTTGGATCCAAAGTTCCCATGTGAATTGGAAGTCTTGGTAGCTGAAAAGTCCAGTGTAAAGTCCACAGTCATCTGATACATTTGGTCAACTAGAGCTCCCCATGTCATGTGGGAGAGTTGGCTTGGCTTCAACAGGGCGTGCAGTATGCACACAGAGGAAAAGTTCCAGAACAGGTGTTGGCTTCCTGGGGGATGTAAATGGCCATTGGCCTCTCAGTTTGGCCTCCTCGGACGGCCCCTCTTCTTGGGGGGGGGACCCTCAGGTGCAGGCTGCGGCAGTGCAGGGGACTCTCTGCCAGAGTCCTCCTCCCTCCCTGTGGCATTTGCAGTTGTTTCAGCAGCAGATGTTGTGGGCACACAGGGAGGTGAGGCCATGTTGGTGCTGATCTGGCGGAGGCATGTCAGTATGTCCCTATGCACCGCTGTCAGTTGTTCCAATGTGTCCCACTTGGACTCCATGCCACACATGTGTGTCTCGACACGTGACATGTGTGTCTCGAGAAGGGACATGTGGGAGTCCAAGCGGGCATGATGGGCAGCCTGCTGCTGTTGTATGTCCTTGAGGATCCCCACTACCTGGCTGACCTCTCCGGTGCTAGTCTGGTACGCATCCGCGATGCGTGCCAGTTGTGGGTCATCATAATTCCAGACCCCTCTGCAAGGAGAGACCTATGTCTCCCACCCCTCACACCACCCCTGGCGACACGTGCAGGACCTGCAGTGGCACGCACAGGTGACCGTGGGCCCACTTGGGTGTTGTTCCTGGGCTCGTTGTCAGCAGCTCCAGTTTGGGCCTGGGTCCGTGCGCTGTTGTCATCTGTGGTCCTTGGTGTGTCCGTGTTGGCAGGGGTGGGCTGTGTGTTGGCAGTTGTTGGAGGGGTGGGTGCAGGGGGTGCAGATGTTGGTCCTGCTGGTGCTGCATGATGACTCACACCGGAGGGTCCAGCTGGTTCTTCGCCATCCGAGGAGTGCAGAGGCTGATCCACACCAGTGAGCTCAGTGTTCCCCGGAGCCTGGGACAGGGAGTCCTCCTGGTCTGCTGCTGTGTCCCCATCATCTCCTGTTTTGGGGAGAGACACAGATTGTATGTTATGTTTCTACTGGCATCAATTGTTCAAACACCTGACAGTTGTGACTGTACCTCTGGATGTGGGCCAGGACATTGCATTCTCCTAAATAGTGACAGTCAGTGAGTGATATTGGTGTAGCACATTGTCCTGCCAACCTGTGGCATGTCAATGTGAATGTTGAGGTGTGTGCATGACCAGCATTGGTGGTATTTGGTTACCATCCAGGCCTCCTTCTCCCCCCAGCCCAGTTATCCCACCATGCAACGTGCTTGCATTGCAGGGAGTGCAAGTTGGCTTTCAGGATGTCAGGCAATGGTGTCCTGCTGTTTGTTGGTGCACAGTTCCCAGCAGGGCCTTGTGCTCCCCACAGCAGTAACCAGTGTCAGCCATCTTGTGAGTCCTTATCCACTCCCTGTGATGTGAGCATGGTTGAGAGTGGTGTTGATGGGCCAATTGTGAGGGTGAGCAATATCTGTGCCTACAACTCCCATCATGCTATTGCCTCCACCCCCCTTCCCAGCATGGCCATCCTTCCTTCCTTTTGACTCTGCTTCCCTGTGGGGTGGGGTGCCTGTGCTGACAGGATGGCTGGGAGTGTTGTCCTGGCAGTTGTTTGGCTACAAGTCCCAAGAGTGTCCCTGTGCTTCACACAGCATAACCTAGGGTGGTGGTTCTTTGTGGGATCTTCAGTTAGGCTGTGAGGCATTGCATTCTCCCAGGTGGGTTATGTGGAGTTAGTGTTGAGGTGGTGTGTGAGGAGAGCTGCTTGTGACTATGGTCAGTGCTGTGAGTCCTCCTTCCCACCCAGCCAGATATCCCACCATGCAACGTGCTTGCATTGCAGGGAGTGCAAGTTGGCTTTCAGGATGTCAGGCAGTGGTGTTGTGCTGTTTGTTGGTGCACAGTTCCCAGCAGGGCCTTGTGCTCCCCACAGCAGTACCCAGTGTCAGCCATCTTGTGAGTCCTTATCCACTCCCTGTGATGTGAGCATGGTTGAGAGTGGTGTTGATGGGCCAATTGTGAGGGTGAGCAATATCTGTGCCTACAACTCCCATCATGCTATTGCCTCCACCCCCTTCCCAGCATGGCCATCCTTCCTTCCTTTTGACTCTGCTTCCCTGTGGGGTGGGGTGCCTGTGCTGACAGGATGGCTGGGAGTGTTGTCCTGGCAGTTGTTTGGCTACAAGTCCCAAGAGTGTCCCTGTGCTTCACACAGCATAACCCAGGGTGGTGGTTCTTTGTGGGATCTTCAGTTAGGCTGTGAGGCGTTGCATTCTCCCTGGTGGGTTATGTGGAGTTAGTGTTGAGGGGGTGTGTGAGGAGAGCTGCTTGTAACTATGGTCAGTGCTGTGAGTCCTCCTTCCCACCCAGCCAGATATCCCACCATGCAACGTGCTTGCATTGCAGGGAGTGCAAGTTGGCTTTCAGGATGTCAGGCAGTGGTGTTGTGCTGTTTGTTGGTGCACAGTTCCCAGCAGGGCCTTGTGCTCCCCACAGCAGTACCCAGTGTCAGCCATCTTGTGAGTCCTTATCCACTCCCTGTGATGTGAGCATGGTTGAGAGTGGTGTTGATGGGCCAATTGTGAGGGTGAGCAATATCTGTGCCTACAACTCCCATCATGCTATTGCCTCCACCCCCTTCCCAGCATGGCCATCCTTCCTTCCTTTTGACTCTGCTTCCCTGTGGGGTGGGGTGCCTCTGCTGACAGGATGGCTGGGAGTGTTGTCCTGGCAGTTGTTTGGCTACAAGTCCCAAGAGTGTCCCTGTGCTTCACACAGCATAACCCAGGGTGGTGGTTCTTTGTGGGATCTTCAGTTAGGCTGTGAGGCATTGCATTCTCCCAGGTGGGTTATGTGGAGTTAGTGTTGAGGTGGTGTGTGAGGAGAGCTGCTTGTGACTATGGTCAGTGCTGTGAGTCCTCCTTCCCACCCAGCCAGATATCCCACCATGCAACGTGCTTGCATTGCAGGGAGTGCAAGTTGGCTTTCAGGATGTCAGGCAGTGGTGTTGTGCTGTTTGTTGGTGCACAGTTCCCAGCAGGGCCTTGTGCTCCCCACAGCAGTACCCAGTGTCAGCCATCTTGTGAGTCCTTATCCACTCCCTGTGATGTGAGCATTGTTGAGAGTGGTGTTGATGGGCCAATTGTGAGGGTGAGCAATATCTGTGCCTACAACTCCCATCATGCTATTGCCTCCACCCCCTTCCCAGCATGGCCATCCTTCCTTCCTTTTGACTCTGCTTCCCTGTGGGGTGGGGTGCCTGTGCTGACAGGATGGCTGGGAGTGTTGTCCTGGCAGTTGTTTGGCTACAAGTCCCAAGAGTGTCCCTGTGCTTCACACAGCATAACCCAGGGTGGTGGTTCTTTGTGGGATCTTCAGTTAGGCTGTGAGGCATTGCATTCTCCCAGGTGGGTTATGTGGAGTTAGTGTTGAGGGGGTGTGTGAGGAGAGCTGCTTGTAACTATGGTCAGTGCTGTGAGTCCTCCTTCCCACCCAGCCAGATATCCCACCATGCAACGTGCTTGCATTGCAGGGAGTGCAAGTTGGCTTTCAGGATGTCAGGCAGTGGTGTTGTGCTGTTTGTTGGTGCACAGTTCCCAGCAGGGCCTTGTGCTCCCCACAGCAGTACCCAGTGTCAGCCATCTTGTGAGTCCTTATCCACTCCCTGTGATGTGAGCATGGTTGAGAGTGGTGTTGATGGGCCAATTGTGAGGGTGAGCAATATCTGTGCCTACAACTCCCATCATTCTATTGCCTCCACCCCCTTCCCAGCATGGCCATCCTTCCTTCCTTTTGACTCTGCTTCCCTGTGGGGTGGGGTGCCTCTGCTGACAGGATGGCTGGGAGTGTTGTCCTGGCAGTTGTTTGGCTACAAGTCCCAAGAGTGTCCCTGTGCTTCACACAGCATAACCCAGGGTGGTGGTTCTTTGTGGGATCTTCAGTTAGGCTGTGAGGCATTGCATTTTCCCAGGTGGGTTATGTGGAGTTAGTGTTGAGGGTGTGTGTGAGGAGAGCTGCTTGTAACTATGGTCAGTGCTGTGAGTCCTCCTTCCCACCCAGCCAGATATCCCACCATGCAACGTGCTTGCATTGCAGGGAGTGCAAGTTGGCTTTCAGGATGTCAGGCAGTGGTGTTGTGCTGTTTGTTGGTGCACAGTTCCCAGCAGGGCCTTGTGCTCCCCACAGCAGTACCCAGTGTCAGCCATCTTGTGAGTCCTTATCCACTCCCTGTGATGTGAGCATGGTTGAGAGTGGTGTTGATGGGCCAATTGTGGGTGTGACCAATATCTGTGACTACCACTCCCATCATGCTATTGGCTACACTGACTTGACCAGCATACACAGGATTCCTTCCTTTGAGTGAGCTTCCCTGGGAGGTGGTGTTCTAGTGGTGGGTAAATATCTGTGAGTGTTTGTTGGTTCTATTTGTGCCACTGCCTTGCTGTATTTGTTGTTAGGTTTGTAGATCTCATGACACAGTTACATGTCACTATGAGATGGCAGGTATTGTGTTTGTCTGACTAGCATTCACATCTTGGGATGAATATCTTTTGGTTGCTGTGTATTTGCTAAGTGTGCATGGTTTGCCTATCCCCTTGACTGTGATGTGTGTGTGTTGTCACACCATATTGTATATATTAGTTGTGTACTCACCAGGCTCTGGGATGTCTGTTAGTCCGTATACGCTCACTGGTGGTAGGATGGCCCGCACCTTCTCCTCCCAGGGCCTGAGGTATACTGGTTTTGCAGGAGGGCCACTGCCGGTGTGCTGGCTGAGGAGGTAGTCCTTTTTGAGTAGTTCCCGAACCCTCCTGCGCACATCATACCACCTGTTCTGGATGTCTTCCTTTGTGTGCAAACATGGTGATTGTGCGTTCACCCTGTCGACAATCCTCGCCCACATCTTGGTTTTCTGCGACATGGGGGTCTGTTGTACCAATGTACCAAACAACTGTGGCTCTGCTCTACCCTGAGTATCTCGTCTACCAGGACTTCCAATTCACAATCTAGGAACTTATGGTTCTTCTTTGGGGGCATGGTGATGGGTGGTGGTGGTGATTGATGTGTGTGTGTGTGTGTGCAGGTGGGGGGGTGTGAGTGTAGGTTTAGCTGGGTGTGTGTGAGGGTGCTATTTGTAGGTGTGGTAATGGTGTGTGGTTTGTGTGATGTATGAGCTGTGAGTGTGTCTGTGGTTGCTGTGTGATGATGTTGTGTGCTGGCAGGTCAGTGGAATTTGCAAAGGATCATGGTAGGGATTTGTGGCCTTTATGTAGGTGGAGTTGGAGGTGTGTCCTTGTTCCATTTTTTTCCCTCCCTGTATTTATTGGCTTAGTGGTTGCTTGTTTGGCCCTTTTTTTCTAATTTTTCCTTGGTGTTTTTGGTGCATGTACGAGTCGTTCTTGTGTCCGAGTAGGACGCTGCAGTTGTCTGGTGCGATCTTGTCCGACTCGTTCCCGCTGTGTGTCAGCTAGGTTTCATATGCGGTGTACGAGTCGGTCGCGTAGTATTGGGTTGCTTCGGCTGGGTTTTGTATGCGTGTCGGTCGTACGGCTTGTGCTCCGGGCGAGTCGGTCGTGTTTTGCATGCACAGCATCGTACTACGCGGGTCGGAGTTCGCGGGTACGTTTCGTTCGGGTTCAATCCGAGTGCGTGTCGGTCGGTTCGTTTCGCGTGATTTCCCGGCCGGATGGCTTGTTTCCGTCCGGCTCGGTCGGTCGTTTTTTATTCCGTCCGAGTCTGTCGAATTTCACATTCATTTCATCGTACTACCCGGGTCGTGCGGCGCTGGTCCGAGTCGGTCGGACTAAATTCCCATACCGAGTCGGTCGGTACGTTTTCCGGCCCAAATCGGAATCGACCCCCAAGCCGAACGCGTGTTTTCTGACCGATTCGAATACCACACCGAACGAACAAGTACGATGCGCACAACAGCCCAGATTCCAAGCGAGCCGTACTTACCCAATCCAGCTCCTGTTCCCCGCCCGAGCCAGATCCGCAACCGCCGATTCGAGCCGCACGGAAGCAAATACACAGCACCTTCCGGCAGACTAGTACGATGCGCGCTCCGTACGCGCCAACCCGTCGCTACGTCCGGCACGTTTCAGCATCCGGGAGAGCCGCACATAAGCTCCGATTCGCGCCACAAGAAGATCCACGGCTACGAGACGAACAAGCCAGCGACGAGTACGAGTCGAAGACACGCGAAACCCGAACGAGACGACCCAACCATGAATCCCATCGCGCAGGTCCTACCTATACTCTACATCTATTACCGGGACCGGTTCGGACGCGTACGGCGCAGACGGTAAGTCAACCACCCACAACACAAACAAACGACACGTACCCGAAATATGTCACACACACATAGGGATGCACAAATGACGTACACTAGCAACAGCACAATCATAGGGGTGGTATGGGCATCACCAATGCCATACACACCCATAGGGGCCTGGATGCCTGCCACCACCACCACCCCTACTCAGAGGGGCCTGGATGCCTATCACTACTACCATCCCCACTCATGGGGGGCTGGATGCCTATCACTACTACCATCCCCACTCATGGGGGCCTGGATGCCTATCACTACTACCATCCCCACTCATGGGGGCCTGGATGCCTATCACTACTACCATCCCCACTCATGGGGGGCTGGATGCCTATCACTACTACCATCCCCACTCATGGGGGGCTGGATGCCTATCACTACTACCATCCCCACTCATGGGGGCCTGGATGCCTATCACTAATACCATCCTCACTCATGGGGGGCTGGATGCCTATCACTACTACCATCCCCACTCATGGGGGGCTTGATACCTATCACTACTACCATCCCCACTCATGGGGGGCTGGATGCCTATCACTACTACCATCCCCACTCATGGGGTGCTGGATGCCTGCCACTACTACCATCCCCACCCTTGGTGTGATGGATGCCTGCCACCACCACTACCCCTACTCATGGGGGGCAGGATGCCTGCCACCACTACCATCCCCACTCATGGGGGGCAGGATGCCTATCACTACTACCATCCCCACTCATGGGGGGCTGGATGCCTATCACTACTACCATCCGAACTCATGGGGGGCTGGATGCCTATCATCCCCACTCATGGGGGCTGGATGCCTATCACTACTACCATCCCCACTCATGGGGGCCTGGATGCCTATCACTACTACCATCCTCACTCATGGGGGGCTGGATGCCTATCACTACTACCATCCTCACTCATGGGGGGCTGGATGCCTATCACTACTACCATCCCCACTCATGAGAGGCAGGATGCCTATCACTACTACCATCCCCACTCATGGGGGGCTGGATGCCTGCCACTACTACCATCCCCACTCATGGGGTGCTGGATGCTTGCCACTACTACCATCCCCACCCTTGGTGTGATGGATGCCTGCCACCACCACTACCTCTACTCATGGGGGCCTGGATGCCCATCATTACTACCAACCCCACTCATGGGGGGCAGGATGCCTGCCACCACTACCATCCCCACTCATGGGGGGCAGGATGCCTATCACTACTACCATCCCCACTCATGGGGGCCTGGATGCCTATCACTACTACCATCCTCACTCATGGGGGGCTGGATGCCTATCACTACTACCATCCCCACTCATGGGGTGCTGGATGCCTATCACTACTACCATCCCCACTCATGGGGGGCTGGATGCCTGCCACTACCACCATTCCCACTCATGGGGTGCTGGATGCCTGCCACTACTACCATCCCCACCCTTGGTGTGATGGATGCCTGCCACCACCACTACCCCTACTCATGGGGGCCTGGATGCCCATCACTACTACCATCCCCACTCATGGGGGGCAGGATGCCTATCACTACTACCATCCCCACTCATGGGGGGCAGGATGCCCATCACTACTACCATCCCCACTAATGGCGGGCAGGATGCCTGCCACCACTACCATCCCCACTCATGGGGGGCAGGATGCCTATCACTACTACCATCCCCACTCATGGGGGCCTGGATGCCTATCACTACTACCATCCCCACTCATGGGGGGCTGGATGCCTATCACTACTACCATCCCCACTCAAGGGGGCTGGATGCCTATCACTACTACCATCCCCACTCATGGGGGGCTGGATGCCTATCACTACTACCATCCCCACTCATGGGGGGCTGGATGCCTATCACTACTACCATCCCCACCCATGGGGGTCTGGATGCCTGCCACTACTACCATCCCCACTCATGGGGTGCTGGATGCCTATCACTACTACCATCCCCACTCATGGGGGGCTGGATGCCTGCCACTACCACCACCACTACTCATAGGACGGGTAATGCATGACACAACCAGCATACTCCCACATAAGGAATCACAGAAAATTACATCCACCCAAACAACATGACAAGCGTGTGTAGTTCATGTCAAATGCCAACAACACAAAACATGACAATGAACATACAATGTGACCCACTATCACATGTGTGACACATAAAAGTGTGTGGCCTCCACAATACAAGCCGACCATGGCCACTGTGGCAATGGGGCCCAAAGCCCCATCACCACAGTCACCAAAAGGTAAGTGTGGGGTCCATGGCTGATGCACCTTTTGATCAGTGTGGCAATGGGGCCCAAAGCCCCATCACCACAGTCACCAAAAGGGAAGTGTGGGGTCCATAGGCTGATGCACCTTTTGATCAGTGTGGCAATGGGGCCTAAAGCACCATCACCACAGTCACCAAAAGGTAAGTGTGGGGTCCAAGGCTGATGCACCTTTTGATCAGTGTGGCAATGGGGCCAAAGCCCCATCACCACAGTCACCAAAAGGGAAGTGTGGGGTCCAAGGCTGATGCACCTTTGATCAGTGTGGCAATGGGGCCTAAAGCACCATCACCACAGTCACCAAAAGGTAAGTGTGGGGTCCATGGCTGATGCACCTTTTGATCAGTGTGGCAATGGGGCCCAAAGCCCCATCACCACAGTCACCAAAATGTAAGTGTGGGGTCCAAGGCTGATGCACCTTTTGATCAGTGTGGCAATGGGGCCTAAAGCACCATCACCACAGTCACCAAAAGGTAAGTGTGGGGTCCAAGGCTGATGCACCTTTTGATCAGTGTGGCAATGGGGCTGTGAGGAGGACCGAGTCATCAAACCCCCCCCGTCCCCTTCCTTACCCTTTTTCAGCTCTCGTACTACCGACACTGCGGCGAACATGGTTCGGAAGGGGTTAACTCCCTTCACCTTCCCTCATGAACAGGAAACAGAACGCCCTCTCCGGGACAGCAGCCAATCACGAGAGACTCCAGAGGCGGGGACTCCTATTGAAAGTCCGGAAGACGCGAGAAGGGAGGGGCGGAAGAGAAACTGGCCGGAGGGAGGAGTGCGGAGCAGTATCCAGACGACGAAGAGCCGGGAACCGCCAGGACGAGAAGCAGACGAGGAAACCCAGGAAGACGAAAAAGGAGAAGACGCTGAACGGGAGGAGTGGACCGAAGAGTGGTGGACACCCCCGGAGGAAGGCCCAACGCCGCCGCAGTTCAGGAGAACTGCGGCCCTAGCGGTACGTGAATCGGGAAGGGACACTGTATATAAAAGGGGGGAGGAGAGTCCAAGGGACTTAAGGGATACGGGCACTAACGCAAGCACTACTTTGTATAGGATCGTTCACCAGCCATCACCCCCTTCTCCCTCCGCACTTCGTAGATGTCTGCATAGCACTCACCCCACCTGTTACTCTCACTGAGTGAATACGCCATAAAGAGTCACCATAACCACTAAAGCTTCATAGAAGCATAGCGAACCTCTATCTTATCCCAGACCCGGAATGAAAGGGGTCCCTCACTTCCCGTTTAGTTCACCAAGCCTGCTAGTACTGTGCTGACTCCACGGATATTTAGTTCTATCACTCCCTGAGCACTTTGGGAAACCGGTGGTGGTACGTGAGTTACCCTCACGTCAGTTTTAGGGAAAAACAGGTATCCTGACCGCCTCTCTCTTCTTTCTCCCCTCTACATCCCCGGGGTTGTACCACATCGAAGCCCTATGAGGAGAAGCGAGACGAGATTCAGCAGAGACGAGCGGGAGAAAGCCACCAAAGACCTCCAGACCCTTGTTGCAAACTTGATTTAACTTTGTCTTTGGTACTTTTCAATAAATGAAACCATCATTCAGCCACACGTAAGACCTCCTCGCTTTACTTTCCGACCATCCCTCTCACAGGGGCCCAAAGCCCCATCACCACAGTCACCAAAAGGGAAGTGTGGGGTCCAAGGATGATGCACCTTTTGATCAGTGTGGCAATGGGGCCCAAAGCACCATCACCACGGTGATCATAAGGTAAGTGTAGGCATGGTAAAAGCTGCCAAAGACAAACTGTATGGATGAATCCTGGTCACACAACAACTAAAACAGCTGTGGCATAGTAGTGCTTGTGTCCCATTGCAACATAGATTGGGCGAGGCTAACAGTGCAGTGACACAGAAACATCATTTTGGCCATGTGCATACAAACATCACACATGGGGGACCACATTGCCAACAATCAGCCAATTACACAATGACAGAAGTGACCATCATGATGCTGACCCACATATCTGCACCTATGGACACACAAATGTATATAACCTGTGGAGACTGTCGATGTCAGGTGAACAAATACCATACCATGGCAGCAATGGGACATACAAACCATGATCATTGTGCTGACTGATGACCCAGGAGTCCCAGGGAGAGCAGGGGAAAATCACCAAACAACATACAGCCAATGGCACACTACAGAAATGCCAATGCAGTGATGCAAATGCACTAACACAAACAGGCAGACTCACACTGCATATCAAACACAACAGGTGATGGGGGTGTGTGCCAGTGTCCCCAGGCAACCACACAACACATGAGGAGGCCTGAATCCCCATTACACAGATGTGTATACAGTGCCACACACAAGTAACTCATGGATTGGAAACCCCTATGTGGGCAATCTGGCATTGTTAGATGAGAGGGAGCCCAAATTACACATGTCACACAAGCTAGTAGGAACAGCAACTAACACAGCAAGAGACACACCCACCACAGCACTACCCCCAGGGACCCCACATTGTGCAGACACTAGCCTGCATGACAATTCCACTGTGATGACAAAGGTAGATGTTGATCACACTGTGAACCACAGCCATGTGTCCTCAGCTACAAACTACCATCACACCTACACAAGCTCCAATCAATCAGCAGGGCCTGCCAGCCAAGGCCAATATGGAGGTAGTGGTCTAGCCGTGCAACAACTCACATTTGCACACTCAACACCACACACCCTGATCTCCACCAATGTGCAGCAGTGAAGCTCACATGGACTGGTGACATTGCACATGCACCCATGACAATCCCAGGGGTGATGGGGGGAACTAAGGTGCAGAAACCCATCACACATGCCCACTTAACATGACTCGTCTATGTATGACACACAGCACAGTACGCCGTACATGCGCATGATGTGAAATCCACCACAAACAATGGGATCCTGGCCATAGTCACACACCAACGAAGAAGCCAAGGTGAGACACAAAGAACACACGTACACAACTTCCAACATTGCAGCTCTGACCCTGAGGAGTGGCAGCAGTCACACACACAACGCGTCACAATCACTGAAAGCTACCACAAATTCAAAATCACATTACTTGTGTAAACAACAAGTGCCAAGGGGAATCCTGAATGTGTCCCATCAGCGTTTGCCCACATCCCCAGCCCTGACAACAAAGACAACCTGGGATGACAACCTCATGAACATCAGTTTGCCATGCACCCACATCACGGAGAAACCAGGTCCAAGATGCTGGATGAACACATACCAACTCTGCAAGCAACACAAACAGGAACATCCCTAGGGACACAGCCTGTGTATGAAAAGGGAAGGGAACATGCACAGACATGCTCACACAACACACAACACGGGCACACGCAATGGCACCAGATTACACACAGCCATGAGGGCACTCCACTCCTGTGGAAGGTCCACTGTGCCAAACCTTGTCTGTGCACGACTCAAACATATCAGCAGGACACTCCGTCAGTGAGTCAACAACTACAACACACAGAAGCCTCTGCTCACATCAGCCTGGGTACGGGAGTGTCACGTCAGTCATCTGCATACACCCAAAACACGTGGCAATCCAGTTGTACTGTATACACAGATGAGTCCTCCAAAATTGATGTGCAAAACTGCATGTCCAGTGGAGACGGGCACACAGTCAGGGTACTAGGAACATTGGACAGTGGTAAGCCCAACAGATGTGCAACAGTGTAGGACAAAGATGGTAATCTACAAATGCTAAACCTACATCCCTGTGTCAAATGCTGAACATTACACCCTCAGACTGCAGCAAGGGATGCTATAGATCCAGACTAGATTAGGACACATATCCCATGGATCACATGGAGCCCATCACAGCAAAACTTCATTTACCTGATCTGAACACAATTACAACAGCAAATGCAGGATTCTACACATCTACATCATGTACCACCAAAGATTAACCACAAGTAAACAAAAAGAGGCTTTATTCAGCAAGTGTGCAACTGAAATCAAAAGTCCAAAATTAACTACGGCCAATGTCCAGTCCAAATACACAGTCCCAACAGGGTGAGTGTGTGACAACTTGTCACCAATTGCTTGCCTGCACAGGTACCGACAGGGGACATCCCCCTTGGAGGGGCATACGAGGGGCAGGCCAGGCACCGCAGGGACAGGATCAGGGGATGCCAGAAGGAGGCAGGGAAGGTGAGGTGGGTGCAGGAGTGTCACCGGCAACTGCAGTGGAGGTGTCTGACTCAGGGGGGGCCGGCACCACCGCAGGGCCCAAGTCCGATGGTGTTGGTGCTGGAACCACTGCAGTGGGCTGGTCAAATGGAGTGGACTGGGTCCCCAATGCAGTGCCCGAGTCAGACGGGGTTGTTGTGGACTCCACCGCAGTGCAGGACTCCAAGGGAGTGGAAGGGGGGGCAGAAGAGCTGGGCAGGACAGAGGGGGGGGACACGGTCTCCACACCAGTGGCACATACAGGCAGAGCGTCTGGTTTGGGGGTGGAAGAGAAAGTGGCAGGGGGGAGGGCCTGAGCAGTTTGGGGATGCGGTATCGGTGTGTGGGGGAACCTGGGGCAGGGTGTGGCGGTGGAACCTGTGGAGTGGTGGCCTGGGGGATGGAGGTGAGAGACTGGGTGGGTGACTTGCAGGGCGGTGGCGGGGTCTTGCTCTTCCGGGTCCGGGGCGACTTGCGGGTGGGGGGCTCACTCTGCCTGCGCCTGGGGAGGGTGTCCGGGGCGAGGGCACTCCCCTCTCTGTGTGTGGACTTCCTCTTCCCCCGGTATGCTGGATCAGCGGGATTGGAGGGGAAGAGGCCGAGGTCAGAGAGGAAGAGCTGCTGTGTATGTGGGGTTGCAGGTGAGGCAAGGGAAGGGGTCTTGGAGGGAGAGGATCTTGAGGATTGCGGAGTGACTGTGGTTGCCTGTGTGTGTGTCAGTTCCCCATCCCCTGTGTGTGTGGAATCAGTCCCCTGAGGATGCTTGTGTGCACGTCTTGCCTTGGTTTTGGGTGTGTGTGTGCTGCTCGTGTCTGTGTGTTTGGGTAATTGTGCAGGTGTGCATGTGCTTTGGACAGGTAGGGTGGTAGGAAGTGTGGATGGGGCAGAGGTGGGAGGGGTGAGGGACTGTTAGAGGAAGGACACTGCTGCCGTCAGGGAGGAGTCCATGGACCTATTGCTCCTCTGTAGGGCAGACATACCCGTTGAGATGCCCTCCATGAACAACACCAGCTGTGTCAACAGAGTGGTGTGTGCATGGAGGACAGTCAGCATTGCTGTCTGCCCTACATGGAGCTGCCGAAGGAGGTACACAGACTCCTCACTCAGGGCAGCAGGGGACACAGGGGCAGGGGGTGCGGTGCCTGGCTTGAAGGAGACACGCTCCCGAGCACGGGAGCCTCCACGGACCTCAGGAATGGGAGCCAATGGGAGGGCGGTGGTGGTGGTGGCGGGGTCAGACAGACTAGCTGGGGTGTTGTGGCTGCTGACACCCGCATCCACAAGGGAGTCATCCTCCGAGCTGCTGTGGTCCCCAGCTGAGGTGGATGGTGCTGAGGACTCCTCGGTGTGGCTCCCCTCGCCCTCCGTGCCACTGGGTCCCTCTGACCACTCGTCGGACGCTGACCCAGTCTGGCTCCGCTGCTCCTCCTGGTCCGTGGAGCTGTCCCCGCCTGTGGCTGTGGATGTATCTGCTAACAATTAGGGAAACAGACAAACATCAGTCACCTGCACTGACCGCACACACCACAGTAAGTACAGCACATCACAGAGCAAGCCCTGCCATCTCTAGTAGAACATTGCCAAAAGTCATCACACAGATTAGGAGAAGCCAATTGTCAGTCTGATGGTCAACCATGGAACAGACACCACTCCTGCCCTTGCACCCATCTGTCTGGTGCCTGTCTGATGGTAAGACCCCAGTGTGGACACATGCACCACCTACACAGTAGTTGGACATTGCTGAGAACACGGTGAAGTATGTGAACATGCCCACGTCACATCTCTTGCCACTGAGTCAGTGCAGGTGTCTGTATAAATGGACGGCCAGAGTCTAAATAGAAATGCATGTGATGCATACCAGCACCAGACCCCATGAAGCACCCATGTCCGGATAGTCAATGCCACAATGGGGTGCATGTTACACATGTCACTCCCCTGCAGGATCACTCTTAGGAAGTTTAATGCCATGACACAGGCATGCCTGCAAAGTCATACATCAGTGTCTCCAGTCACATGGCCATGGCAGCCAGCCAACAACAGTCTGCACTGTGTCACAATCCTAGGACATGGGGAAGGCAAGTAATGTAACTGACAAGTGCACATGTCCATCCCCCAAAAACCACATCATCTGAACTACTATTTGTCCACGTCATACCAATTGGACATATGGGGGACATGAAACACAACTCACTGAACATGAGCACCTCACAGTGTGCTGAGAGTGAAAAACAGCTGCCTGAAAGTCACAGTGGCATACACCTGTCTGCACAGTCATGTGATCAAACACCTATAAGTCACAGAAGTCTTGTCTCACATGGTCCAATAGCAGATGGCATGCTGACCCCTAACCGATAAACATCACAGGAGTCCCGACAACGTAGTCACAGCACAACGACACAGAGGCAGACACCTGAGTGAACATTTCACTGAGCACAGCATGTCAGCTGATACACGGGAGTGGGAGTACAGAGTGTATTGTATGCCCTGGAGTAGGCATGACTGTCCGGCTCCACCTGCAAGATGGATGAGCCCTGGTCAGTAGGCAGGTGGCTAGGCATGTGTGACACACTTGACATACATACTCCTGAGGCCCAAACATTTTACCCTCCCGCAGCATGGGGGTGTGGCAAATACCCCAGGGACATGTGGTGATTCTGATCTGCAAGTGGATCACATATCAAAGTTACACCCAGACTACATTGCACGACTCAGGCATTGTGTGAGCAATTGACCCACCCATGAAGGCTAACACAATATCACGGGAACAAAAGCTGTCACCCACCTTGAGCAAAGCAAAATGCAAGGACCCTGTACCCGAGTGACACAATTATCCTGAGCGTAAGGAGCACACCGGCCTATCAGATGGGTAGTGGCCATGTCACAATAGAGGGACATGGGTACTGGACAACAAGACTGATGTACTGGGGAAGTTTAACCACGCCACAGGAGGGCACATAGAATGTCAGACAGAGTTCACAGTGCAGTCTTTGACTCACCCCCTCCTTGCTGCTGTCTGCCCTTCAGCTGCCCATCCAGCTCCGGGAAGATCACCGGCAGGATCTGGAGCATGTGGGGGGTCAGGGTCCGGTGTCCGCCCCTCCTGCGAGGAAGCAACAGCTTCAGCTGGACCCTTGCAATCCTCCGGGTCCAGCCCTGAAGGTCCTGCCACCTCTTCTGGCAGTTGCGGATCCGGCGCTTGTAGACCCCCACGGATCTGACTGCCCGGACGATGGCCAGCCAGATATCAATCAATCAATCAATCAATCAAGCATTTGTATAGCGCGCTACTCACCCGGAGGGTCTCAAGGCGCTTGGGGGAGGGGGGTCCGCTACTGTTCGAACAGCCAGGTCTTGAGTTGCTTCCTGAAGGAGAGGTGGTCTTGGGTAAGGCGGAGGTGGATGGGTAGGGAGTTCCACGTCTTGGCAGCCAGGTAGGAGAAGGATCTTCCTCCCGTTGTGGCTCTTCGGATGCGGGGGACGGCGGCGAGGGCGTGGTTGGTCGATCGTAGCTGGCGGGTGGGAGTGTAGAAGGTCAGACGGTCGTTGAGGTATCTGGGGCCTTGGTTGTGGAGAGCTTTGTGTGCGTGGGTGAGAGTCGGAACGTGATTCTCTTGCTGACGGGGAGCCAGTGCAGGTCTCTCAGGTGTCCGGCGATGTGGCTGTGTCGGGGGATGTCCAGGATGAGTCGAGCTGAGGCGTTCTGGATGCGTTGGAGTCTTTTTGAAGTTTGGCTGTGGTTCCGGCGTAGAGGAGTTGCCGTAGTCCAGTCGGCTGGTGACGAGGGCCTGGGTGACCGTCTTCCTGGTTTCGGTGGGGATCCACCGGAAGATCTTGCGCAGCATGCGTAGGATGTTGAAGCAAGACGAGGAGACAGCGTTGATTTGTCGGGTCATTGAGAGGGAGGAGTCCAGGATGAAGCCCAGGTTGCGTGCGTGGTCCGTTGGTCTGGGTGCGTTGCCCAGGGCAGGGGGCCACCAGGAGTCGTCCCAGGCGGAGGGTGATGATCCTAGGATGAGGACTTCCGTTTTATCTGAGTTCAGTTTCAGGCGGCTGTTCCTCATCCACTCGGCTACGTCCTTCATCCCTTCATGTAGGTTGGTTCTGGCGGTTGTGGGGTCGTTGGTGAGGGAGAGGATCAGCTGGGTGTCGTCGGCGTAGGAGATGATGTTGAGGTTGTGTTGGCGTGCGATGGCTGTGAAGGGGCTCATGTAGACGTTGAAGAGGGTGGGGCTGAGTGATGATCCTTGTGGTACGCCGCAGATGACTTCGGTGGCCTCGGAACTGAACGGGGGGAGGCGGACTCTCTGGGTTCTTCCGGCGAGGAAGGAGATGATCCACTCCAGTGCCTTCTCTTGGATTCCGCCGTTGTTCAGGCGTTGCACTAGGGTGCGGTGGCAGACTGTGTCGAACGCTGCGGAGAGGTCCAGGAGGATGAGGGCCGCTGTTTCCCCGTTGTCGAGCAGGGCTCGGATGTCGTGGGTAGCTGCGATGAGGGCGGTCTCGGTGCTGTGGTTGGCCCGGAAGCCGGACTGCGAGTGGTCGAGGGATCCATTCGTCTCGAGGAAGGCGGCCAGTTGTCTGTTGACGGTCTTCTCGATGACTTTGGCAGGAAAAGGAAGGAGCGAGATGGGGCGGTAGTTTTTGAGGTCGGTGGGGTCTGCTGACGGTTTCTTCAGTAGGGCGCTTGATTGATTAATTGATTGATTGATTGACAGTTTGCCAGCAGTTACTACATGGTATCATTGCATGGGAAGTGAACCTTGTTTGAATGCACTGTTACTCCACTGTACCTGTACAGTGCATGTGACTACACACTTTGGGGGGTGAGTACTACTCAGTGAGCATGCTAGCCAGTGGTGTGCACACTGTAAATCCTGCTAGTCAGACAACATGCACAATTAGTAAGGAAGTGGATAGCACACTCACCTGCTCCCCTGGTGTCCCATACAGCTTGCTATACTGTGGAAGGAGGTTGTCCAGCAGGGCCTGGTTCTCCTCATGGGTGAAGGCTGGGGCTCTCTCCACAGTACGTGCCATTGCAGTAGCCAGAGGATGCAGAGACAGCAGCAGTGTAGTGGCAGATGTCATCCTGGAGCATGTAGTGCAGGCAAGTGAGCCCTGAGGGGAACAGCCAGCATTATATCTGTGCTGCAGAGGCAGATACTGTGCCATGTGTCCAAAGTGATAGGTCCAAGTCGTATGCATCTTATGAATCTGAGCAATCCATGGAATTGCAGCACCAAGACACGCCCACAGCATCCTTCAAAAATTTCAACTTCATGACACCCATGAATTTGCAACATTGTTGTGGCTGGCCAACTGAATTCACTGCATCAGACTCGTTGAAGCTTCAAAAACGCGTCCGTTGCCATGCCAGGCCCCAGCCAATGCGTGCGCACCGATCGGACCATTGCTGTACAACGCGTACCAGGCATACAACGCGTACCCGCTCACATTCAATGCAATGGTCCGTGTGGGCACACCGATCGGACCATTGCTGTACAACGCGTACCCGCTCACATTCAATGCAATGGTCCGTGCGGGCACACCGATCGGACCATTGCTGTACAACGCGTACCCGCTCACATTCAATGCAATGGGCCGGCCGGGCACACCGATCGGTCCATTGCTGTGCAACGCGTACCAGGCATACAACGCGTACCCGCTCACATTCAATGCAATGGGCCGGCCGGGCACACCGATCGGTCCATTGCTGTGCAACGCGTACCAGGCATACAACGCGTACCCGCTCACATTCAATGCAATGGTCCGTGCGGGCACACCGATCGGTCCATTGCTCTACAACGCGTACCAGGACAGGTCATACGCATATGTCACCATGCTGGTCACTGGTGAACCTATGCCAGCCACATTTACTTTCCAGGGACTCAGGGGCACACCTACAACACCACACCCAGTCCACACTGTCTATGAGGCATGTGTGGCAGCATAACCTTATCTGTGTATGGGGGTGAACATGTGGATTTTGGGGTGGCACTTGGGGGCAGACACACCCAGGCTGTGCACGTGTTAATGGGGACAGGGTCCTTTGTGTGTTGTGCACATGACCACTGTGGTGTGCAACTTTTCATTTCTGAGCATGTGTCATGGTCACATTTCCAGGTTGTGTATGTGTATGACATGTCACATACCCCCAGGCTCACATGTGGGAAGGCATGTATGTCACAGGGTGGCCCATTCCAACAATAGTGATGTCCCTCCACAGTCTGTGTGCATGTTGTGTATCACATGTCTCTGACTCCATGTGCACAATGGGAGACAGTCTCCACATCCACGTGGTTTGTGCATGAACTTTGATGGTGTGTGTGTGTGTGTCACAGACGTCCATGTCTGTCCTGCAGAGGCTACAGGGGCCACCACCTGTGGGTGTCATGTTTGTTTTTCTGACGTGTACATGTTACGCCATGTCATGCCAGTGTCCATGTGGCAAGACAGGCTCCGTGGGAATCTACCTGTCAATGAGCTGTGATGCCTGTGGAGCATCTGTCCAGACATGTCACTGTGGTATGTGTATGGAACGTGAGAGCAGTTAATGTGTACTGTGACACAGCCTAATGGTGTCCCATAGCACACCCTGGTACCAGTTGTCAACACTTGTTGAACAGAGAGATGTTAGATGATGTCCATGTAGGTGCCATATATGTCCAAACGGGACGACACACACATCAAGTACTTGTGTATGTTGATGATGTGTCATGTGAAATTGAGTATGGTGAACGGCACATTGGTGGGGTGACTGACAATCTTGCTTTCTTCACCTATGCACTGCAGGGCTCCTGCTGTCCATTGACCATTCCCAGACCTGGCAACGATGGTGGAACGTGACAGCATCCGACGGTACCGCTTCACCAGGCAGCTGATTGAGGATTTGGCAGTGCGGTTGGCCCCACATTTGCAGCCTGGCCGGCCGTATCCTACAGCGCTGACCCCCAAGGTGAAGGTGATGGCAGCCCTACACTTCTTTGCCACCGGTACCTTTCAACACACTGTGGCAACTACTGGTGGGATGTCACAGACTATGTTCAGCCGTGTGCTACGCGATGTTTTGGGGGCAATGTTGAGATACCTCAACCAGTACATCTATTTCCCAACACGTCAACGACTCACTGACGTCAAGAGTGACTTCTATGCCCTGGGGAGGATGCCACATGTAATTGGCTCCATTGATGGGACACATGTGTCTTTGATACCACCACAGGCACATGAGCAGGCATACCGCAACCGTAAACATTACCATTCGATCAATGCTCTGGTGGTATGTCTTGCAGATATGACCATCTCACATGTGTGTGCCCGTTTCCCCGGTTCTGCACACGATGCCTACGTGATGAGGAGTAGTCGCATCCCGAGGATGATGTCACAGATGCCGAACCAGCGTGCCTGGCTTGTTGGTGTGTACTGACTTTGTACCATTGTGTGTGTTCTGCTATGTTGTTTTCCGCACACATTTTCAAATCGGCTAATGTGCAATTGTCTGTCTGTAGGTGACTCGGGATACCCCAACATGCCGTGGTTGCTGACACCCCTCAGGAACCCTGTGACACCAGCACAGATGCGCTACAATGAGGCACATGGTCGGACGAGGAGGGTGATTGAGCGGACCTTTGGTCTCCTGAAGAGCCGCTTCCGCTGCCTGGACAAGACAGGAGGGGCCCTCCCATATGCCCCAGCAAAGGTGTGCAATATTGTCATTGTCTGCTGCATGCTACACAACCTGGTAGTGCGGAAGGAGTTGCCTCTCATCCTGGATGACGATGACCAACGTCCGCCACCTGTGGAAGATCCTGGCCTGGGTCACGATGCCAGTGAAGATGATGATGATGATGATGATGATGGTGATGTCCGCACACAGCTCATCACCAACTTCTTCAGCTGAATGTGAGTCTCCAGAGGGTTGTAATGTCAATGATTTGAGTTTGCATGATATGTGTGTGTGGTGCTCTGGTGCTGTTTGAGTGTGGCCATGTGCTACTTGACTGGATGCGTGCAGCGATGTGTCCTTGCAGGTGGTCTGTACTGCCCAACAGTGTTGACATGCTAACTTGGTTTTGTGTAGTTATCTCGTGACATGTATTAGACATGAGTATTGCCGTTCTGTGCTGTTCTTCAGTGGTTTTGACTGTGTGTCATGTCTGTCCTTCACAGGGTGCTGCTGGAGTTGTCTGATCAACTTGGATCCCCCGAATCCATGATTCAACTTCCAAGGTGGAAGCAGTCGTTTCCCTACAGGTGATGTGCCACACACCCCTGGACTTTCTATCTTCTGCACTTTTTGACTTTGTGGCCACAGCCAGGTTGGATTAGCTTGCATTTGTAGTGGAAACTACATGTTGGAAATGTGTAATAAACCTGTGCTTGACTTTGGGATGTGCGTTGTCTGTAGTCACACATCTGACTGACATTTGCTTACTGCACCTGTTGTCTAGTTGACAGTGACTGTGAATAGGTGGCGTGTCTGTACATTCCACTGTACTCCGTTGCAACATCAGTATAGGTGATGTGTCTGATGGCCCTGGTGTGTATGTGTTTTGTGGCCCTAGTGGTGTGTCTCCCTCATATGTGTCACGTCGCCATGACTGACATGACAGTGTTGGACTTGCTGTAGCAGTTAGCATGCACAGTGTAATTTAGAAGATCAACATCTACATGACAAAAACCACGTTGGAATCACAACAGAGGCAGATATGGTGTATTGGTGAGTTTATTTACATACAGGTGTGAGGATGGTGCACAGGATGGTGGGTGCTGTACATAGAAATTTGGATCCAAAGTTCCCATGTGAATTGGAAGTCTTGGTAGCTGAAAAGTCCAGAGTAAAGTCCACAGTCATCTGATACATTTGGTCAACTAGAGCTCCCCATGTCATGTGGGAGAGTTGGCTTGGCTTCAACAGGGCGTGCAGTATGCACACAGAGGAAAAGTTCCAGAACAGGTGTTGGCTTCCTGGGGGATGTAGATGGCCATCGGCCTCTCAGTTTGGCCTCCTCGGACGGCCCCTCTTCTTGGGGGGACCCTCAGGTGCAGGCTGCGGCGGTGCAGGGGACTCTCTGCCAGAGTCCTCCTCCCTCCCTGTGGCATTTGCAGTTGTTTCAGCAGCAGATGTTGTGGGCACACAGGGAGGTGAGGCCATGTTGGTGCTGATCTGGCGGAGGCATGTCAGTATGTCCCTATGCACCGCTGTCAGTTGTTCCAATGTGTCCCACTTGGACTCCAATCCACACATGTGTGTCTCGACACGTGACATGTGTGTCTCGACACAGGACATGTGGGAGTCCAAGCAGGCATGATGGGCAGCCTGCTGCTGTTGTATGTCCTTGAGGATCCCCACTACCTGGCTGACCTCTCCGGTGCTAGTCTGGTACGCATCCGCGATGCGTGCCAGTTGTGGGTCATCATACAGTCCAGACCCCTCTGCAAGGAGAGACCTATGTCTCCCACCCCTCACACCACCCCTGGCGACACGTGCAGGACCTGCAGTGGCATGCACAGGTGACCGTGGGCCCACTTGGGTGTTGTTCCTGGGCTCGTTGTCAGCAGCTCCAGTTTGGGCCTGGGTCCGTGCGCTGTTGTCATCTGTGGTCCTTGGTGTGTCCGTGTTGGCAGGGGTGGACTGTGTGTTGGCAGTTGTTAGAGGGGTGGGTGCAGGGGGTGCAGATGTTGGTCCTGCTGGTGCTGCATGATGACTCACACCGGAGGGTCCAGCTGGTTCTTCGCCATCCGAGGAGTGCAGAGGCTGATCCTCACCAGTGAGCTCAGTGTTCCCCGGAGCCTGGGACAGGGAGTCCTCCTGGTCTGCTGCTGTGTCCCCATTATCTCCTGTTTTGGGGAGAGACACAGATTGTATGTTATGTTTCTACTGGCATCAATTGTTCAAACACCTGACAGTTGTGACTGTACCTCTGGATGTGGGCCAGGACATTGCATTCTCCTAAATAGTGACAGTCAGTGAGTGATATTGGTGTAGCACATTGTCCTGCCAACCTGTGGCATGTCAATGTGAATGTTGAGGTGTGTGCATGACCAGCATTGGTGGTATTTGGTTACCATCCAGGCCTCCTTCTCCCCCAGCCCAGTTATCCCACCATGCAACGTGCTTGCATTGCAGGGAGTGCAAGTTGGCTTTCAGGATGTCAGGCAGTGGTGTCCTGCTGTTTGTTGGTGCACAGTTCCCAGCAGGGCCTTGTGCTCCCCACAGCAGTACCCAGTGTCAGCCATCTTGTGAGTCCTTATCCACTCCCTGTGATGTGAGCATGGTTGAGAGTGGTGTTGATGGGCCAATTGTGAGGGTGAGCAATATCTGTGCCTACAACTCCCATCATGCTATTGCCTCCACCCCCTTCCCAGCATGGCCATCCTTCCTTCCTTTTGACTCTGCTTCCCTGTGGGGTGGGGTGCCTGTGCTGACAGGATGGCTGGGAGTGTTGTCCTGGCAGTTGTTTGGCTACAAGTCCCAAGAGTGTCCCTGTGCTTCACACAGCATAACCCAGGGTGGTGGTTCTTTGTGGGATCTTCAGTTAGGCTGTGAGGCATTGCATTCTCCCAGGTGGGTTATGTGGAGTTAGTGTTGAGGGGGTGTGTGAGGAGAGCTGCTTGTGACTATGGTCAGTGCTGTGAGTCCTCCTTCCCACCCAGCCAGATATCCCACCATGCAACGTGCTTGCATTGCAGGGAGTGCAAGTTGGCTTTCAGGATGTCAGGCAGTGGTGTTGTGCTGTTTGTTGGTGCACAGTTCCCAGCAGGGCCTTGTGCTCCCCACAGCAGTACCCAGTGTCAGCCATCTTGTGAGTCCTTATCCACTCCCTGTGATGTGAGCATGGTTGAGAGCGGTGTTGATGGGCCAATTGTGAGGGTGAGCAATATCTGTGCCTACAACTCCCATCATGCTATTGCCTCCACCCCCCTTCCCAGCATGGCCATCCTTCCTTCCTTTTGACTCTGCTTCCCTGGTGGGTGGGGTGCCTGTGCTGACAAGATGGCTGGGAGTGTTGTCCTGGCAGTTGTTTGGCTACAAGTCCCAAGAGTGTCCCTGTGCTTCACACAGCATAACCCAGGGTGGTGGTTCGTTGTGGGATCTTCAGTTAGGCTGTGAGGCATTGCATTCTCCCAGGTGGGTTATGTGGAGTTAGTGTTGAGGGGGTGTGTGAGTAGAGCTGCTTGTAACTATGGTCAGTGCTGTGAGTCCTCCTTCCCACCCAGCCAGATATCCCACCATGCAACGTGCTTGCATTGCAGGGAGTGCAAGTTGGCTTTCAGGATGTCAGGCAGTGGTGTTGTGCTGTTTGTTGGTGCACAGTTCCCAGCAGGGCCTCGTGCTCCCCACAGCAGTACCCAGTGTCAGCCATCTTGTGAGTCCTTATCCACTCCCTGTGATGTGAGCATGGTTGAGAGTGGTGTTGATGGGCCAATTATGGGTGTGACCAATATCTGTGACTACCACTCCCATCATGCTATTGGCTACACTGACTTGACCAGCATACACAGGATTCCTTCCTTTGAGTGAGCTTCCCTGTGAGGTGGTGTTCTAGTGGTGGGTAAATATCTGTGAGTGTTTGTTGGTTCTATTTGTGCCACTGCCTTGCTGTATTTGTTGTTAGGTTTGTAGATCTCATGACACAGTTACATGTCACTATGAGATGGCAGGTATTGTGTTTGTCTGACTAGCATTCACATCTTGGGATGAATATATTTTGGTTGCTGTGTATTTGCTAAGTGTGCATGGTTTGCCTATCCCCTTGACTGTGATGTGTGTGTGTTGTCACACCATATTGTATATATTAGTTGTGTACTCACCAGGCTCTGGGATGTCTGTTAGTCCGTATACGCTCACTGGTGGTAGGATGGCCCGCACCTTCTCCTCCCAGGGCCTGAGGTATACTGGTTTTGCAGGAGGGCCACTGCCGGTGTGCTGGCTGAGGAGGTAGTCCTTTTTGAGTAGTTCCCGGACCCTCCTGCGCACATCATACCACCTGTTCTGGATGTCTTCCTTTGTGCGCAAACATGGTGATTGTGCATTCACCCTGTCGACAATCCTCACCCACATCTTGGTTTTCTGCGACATGGGGGTCTGTTGTACCAATGTACCAAACAACTGTGGCTCTACCCTGAGTATCTCGTCTACCAGGACTTCCAATTCACAATCTAGGAACTTATGGTTCTTCTTTGGGGGCATGGTGATGGGTGGTGGTGGTGATTGATGTGTGTGTGCAGGTGGGGGGGTGTGAGTGTAGGTTTAGCTGGGTGTGTGTGAGGGTGCTATTTGTAGGTGTTGTAATGGTGTGTGGTTTGTGTGATGTATGAACTGTGAGTGTGTCTGTGGTTGCTGTGTGATGGTGTTGTGTGCTGGCAGGTCAGTGGAATTTGCAAAGGATCATGGTAGGGATTTGTGGCCTTTATGTAGGTGGAGTTGGAGGTGTGTCCTTGTTCCATTTTTTTCCCTCCCTGTATTTATTGGCTTAGTGGTTGCTTGTTTGGCCCTTTTTTTCTAATTTTTTCTTGGTGTTTTTGGTGCATGTACGAGTCGTTCTTGTGTCCGAGTAGGACGCTGCAGTTGTCTGGTGCGATCTTGTCCGACTCGTTCCCGCTGTGTGTCAGCTAGGTTTCATATGCGGCGTACGAGTCGGTCGCGTAGTATTGGGTTGCTTCGGCTGGGTTTTGTATGCGTGTCGGTCGTACGGCTTGTGCTCCGGGCGAGTCGGTCATGTTTTGCACGCACAGCATCGTACTACGCGGGTCGGAGTTTGCGGGTACGTTTCGTTCGGGTTCAATCCGAGTGCGTGTCGGTCGGTTCGTTTAGCGTGATTTCCCGGCCGGATGGCTTGTTTCCGTCCGGCTCGGTCGGTCGTTTTTTATTCCGTCCGAGTCTGTCGGATTTCACATTCATTTCATCGTACTACCCGGGTCGTGCGGCGCCGGTCCGAGTCGGTCGGTCTAAATTCCCGTACCGAGTCGGTCGGTACGTTTTCCGGCCCGAATCGGAATCGACCCCAAAATGTTGTTACTACCCCCGGATGCTGTCTTTGGACGTATCTTGGGTCTGGCCTATGAATAGTAAAGCCCTCAGTTTTATTCAGGAATCTTTCCTGACAGTTGTTCATGTCTGTGGGCCAGATCAACCATTTTCTCCAATCAGGATTAGATCTGTTGAGTTGTAGTATTTTGTCAACTGTCACCGCTGCTTGGAAACTTGTTAGCAAATGTTTTTGAACTACCTTGTAGTGGTGTAGGACAATGCTCCCATTGGTTAAACATAAACACATTTCTAGGGTTTGCATATTTATGCAAATAATGATGACCATAGTGGTTATAGCAATACAGCTGTTCATAGTCTGATGAACCCTCTAAATATTCATTTTTAGAAAATGCAGCAGATTTTCTAGGTCAAACATTATGTCGTTAACAGTCTCAAAGTCCCAATCATCAGAATAGGTACTGGACGAAATGAGATCACTTAGTGAAATTTTAAACAAATGTAGAATGTTCAATTGTTCCGTCGGGCCAAAAATATCAAAATATGTTTTGTCCCACACTATACCATCCTGTATAGGAACGGCTGTGATGTTCACTGTTGACAAGTCCCTTGTTTCACGATGGGAAGATTTATGAGGTTTCAAAAGTACGTTCAAAAGTACGTTCACATCTTTTCCTTCAGTATTCACATGGATGTATCTGCCATTTATAAGCATGCTCATAGTTGTAACCAGAGCTAGCCAAAGCAGGAAAACAAATAGTCCAGAAATAATCCAGAGTTCAATCCATGGGGAAACCAGATAAGTCTTTTTCAGAAAGTGAAGAAAGTCTTGTACTTGCTGCTTGAATTTTAATGATGCTGGTGTCGTTTCAGGTTCACTCGGATCTTCTGAGAACGTATCAAAGTTAATGAAATAGCCAGAAGCAGTTCTGTCAATTGTTGGAATTGCATCAGGATTTGTAGAAATCGCTGGAACCAGTTGATCACTTGCTACATTGGTGTAGACAGGTGTATTTGGGCGAACTGTTACTTGATTTTCAAGAGGGATGAGTTCCATTGCATTGTTGCTTAGTCCTTCATCTGTTACAGCTGAATTCTCGATGGTTATCAGTCTTTCAGTCTGAACCTCTTGGATAGTAGCAAGAGGAGTGCGTCTGCTACTAGGTCGGAGTCTACGAGGCCTACTATTTAGTATTGGCCACATACTGTGGTTTGATGAGGTCGATGGACACAAATCTTTTCTCCTTTCTTCCATCAAGGGGCGGCAGAAGTACTGTTCTTGCTCCTTGAACTGCTAGGACAGGTACTGGTTGTCTGTAAGAAGGTCCAAATTCCTTCTTGTCCGCAATCTTTTCTCTGACTAGATCCCCAACTTTTGGAATCCAGACAGGCCTTGCTGGGACCGCCGGTTTCTCCCCAGTGGTGGTTGCCTGCAGCAATACGTTGCTTTGTTTCGATCTTAGTTCATTGAGTTCCTGTAAGACAGCCAAACGTTCTTTGACATCAAACGGTTTATTTTCCACCACTGTGCCTACGTGATCGAGGTCTGGTACCCACATTCTTGTCCCAAATAGGACCTCATATGGAGTGAACCCCGCTAGAGAACTTCTTGGCAAATTATTTAATGAGCGTTGGACCCCATAAAGATGTTTGACCCACCCATCACCCGAACCTAATACCCTAGCTGTTATAGACTGCTTTATGTCCCAGTTTTTCCTTTCCACAACCGAATTTCCCTCAGGATGGAATGGAGAGGAGTACCGCAATGCAACGCCCAGACTGGCCATGGCTTCTTTGTAAGCCCGAGAGCTAAACGCAGGGCCCTGGTCAGAATGTAGCGTGCCTATTGCGTATGTGCCAATAAAGACTCGCAAATCTTTTATAACAGTTCGAGCGTCAGCCGAGCGCTGAGGCCATATCCATAGGAACCTTGATTCAGTATTTGTGGGATTGCATTTGTCCAGAAGGACGCATGCGCATAGATAGTCTAATGCTGTCTAACAGTGGTGTCTGTACTGGGCAGCTACATTCGTAGCATGGTGTCTGGTGGCGGTCAGCATCACGCTGTATCTTACAGTCTATGCAGTTATTGATGAAGATGTGGATTTCTGTCTTCATCCCAGGCCACCAGTACATCTCTTTTAACGTCAAAATTGTTTTAGAGATCCCTTGATGTGACAGACCCTCCCCCAAATGTGCCTCAT
This sequence comes from Calotriton arnoldi, assembly GCA_963921515.1. Taxonomy (NCBI): domain Eukaryota; kingdom Metazoa; phylum Chordata; class Amphibia; order Caudata; family Salamandridae; genus Calotriton; species Calotriton arnoldi. Next base: position 282,805 of record CAWUFW010012553.1, read on the forward strand.
AAATCAAAGCTGCTCTACGTTCCATGTTTGGGATTACCCTATCCCCCACTCCAGGGATTCGAGCAAAAGGAACGCTGTTCACATCAATTACATAAGAGTACTTGAGTGGAAACTTTTTTGGTAACGCTGCACCACTGCCTTTGCTTGTAGCATTGACAGCCAACATTATCTCACTGTCTATTTTTGTTTTTGAACGAGTGATCGCAGCTACGGAAGCCGTCTGAACAGCCCCCATTGCGGCTTCGTCCTACAATGAATTCCCTGCAACGTGAACGCCATCACGTTGATGACTCAGTGTGTGGATCACGTGAGCCTTTGGTAGTTCGTTTTTCAACTGAACTACTTGTTCCCAAAGCGTTTTGTGCTTTATTGTGCCACCTTTCGCATCTTTGAACCCATTTTCAAGCCAGTTTGGTATATTTCATTATACGACTGAACACAGTAAAGGAATTGCACACTATTAGTGTGGGGAATTCTCGATCTGTACTTTCAAGTGCCAGTTTGAATGCTTGTAGTTCAGCTCGCTGAGCTGTACAATCTCCTAGAGATTGAGTTTTTGTGACCATAGGTCTGAAGATGCCATCTCGCATGCGACCTTTAACGATTGCACACGCTGCACTGTAAGCTTGCTTACTCCCTGTTGCGGGTTGTGCGGATCTGTCAGTGTAAATTATGAATTCGTACTGATCGAGAGGCAGAATTTCAGTGGGCAGAGGACATTCTTGTTCATATTGCAGGAATGCTTGTGTTTTTAAATCGGGATCAAAAACATATTCAACATCTGTTGCAGAAAGAGAATTAACCCATTGTATCCATCTTGGATGTAATGCTTTAGCATTTGGAATGCTTGCTTTTGTGACCGCTTCTAAAGCTGGTACAGGGGTTACGACAATAATGCGTTTCCCTTGGGCTAAGGCTCTTTCTTTTGCTACAGCGGTTTGAACTGCTGTCAGAATTTCTTCAGTTGAAGTGAAACGCATTTCCGCTTGTGTATACAAATGAGATTTGTATGCGATTGGTATTTTTTCACCCTCATTAAATGTTAAGTAGGTGAATCCGCATTGACCCGAAATTATTTGGATCACCAGGTTGCGTTGACTTACGCGTGTTTGTAAGGGATTTGTTGCTAACATGTTAGCCTGGAGTGAACGCAAGATTTCTGTGTGTTCTTGTGTCCAATTCTTGATTGAAAAATCAGGTTTGATTAATGCGTAGAGAGGTTTAACCCTTTCTGCGTAATTTAGAATGTATGTTCTTCCAAAATTTAGGAAACCCAGGATGGATTGTAAGTTTTTTAGCGTTTTTGGAGGTTGGAGCTGCGCGCATTTCTCTACAAAGTTAGCTGCCAAGCTCTTGCCTTCACTTGAAAGCTCATATCCTAGAAATAGGACATTGAGATGGGCAATTCTGGACTTTTTGAAGTTGAATTTGTAGCCCTCAGAGGCGAAGCCCAATATAATGGTATTCACCCTGTTCAAGTGTTTGTCCAGGTCATCGTCTGTCAGATAGATGTCATCGACATAGGACAATGCCTCAGTGTCATAAATTTGTAGTAACTCCGTTACCCTCGCTGAGAATAACCCTGGGCTGTTCTTGAACCCTTGTGGGAGTCGAAAAAATTGACGCTGGGTCCCCATTATGGAGAAAGCTGTTAAGTACCTGCTTTCAGGTGCTATGTTTTGACAAAAGAAACCATTTGAGATGTCTAATGTAGTTTTATATTTTTTACGCACAATGTTATTCATTAATGCTGTGCTATGTGCATTTTGTACTGCAAATGTTTTAGAACAAGTGTTTAAGTGTCTGTAATCCAAAACTAGACGATAGGTGTTGTCTGGTTTGGAGACTGGAAATAAAGGATTGTTCATTGAAGAGGTGCATGTTTCAATCACACCTTGGTATTCAAGTTGATCTAAGATCTCCCTGACCTGTTTTTTAGCTTCTTGCTTTACTGGATACTGCCTTTGTGCAGTTGGTTCATGTTTCAGATGTATTTTATGGTGAGGTGAGTCCTCATCCCATCCTACATGATTTTTATATAATGCTGGGGCCTGGGCTACTGCCCATTTCCTAGCATATGTATATTTTAGGTGTATTGGAATATGGTTGGAGAAAGCAGGCATAATAATGTCCTCGCCGTGTGGGCACTCTCTGACAAATTGTGATGGCCAGTCTTTTTCTGCTAGGAGTATGTCATAGCCCCTTGAAAGTTTTTCCCAAAAAAGTGCTTTCACCTGTCTAGGTATGTCTCCCTCCATCCGGAGTGTTATTTCATATAACTTTTGTGGAGTACTAACCCTGGTGTCTACAGTCTCAACTGTAATGTACTCATTCAAGTCCACTATCTCCAGAAGTTCCTTCAGGTTCTGGCGAGCTATTGTGACTTCTGCTGCACTGTCCAGCATTGTCTGAGCCCATTCTCCGTTCTTGAGTTGTGTTCTCAGTATTCTCGGCATGTCTGACCTTCAGACCTGCTACTTTCTTTTTGGAGAATTGAGGATTTGATTTGTTTTTCGGAGCGTGTTTGTCGTCTTTCGATTTCACGCGTTCTTCTCTATGTTCTGACCGTCCTCTTCTTTCCGAAGTCTGTGATGAGATCTGAAAGGTACGAGAGGAACGTGTATCAGTATCTTGATACCTGTCAGGCTTTCTCAAATTATCCCTATTCCTGAGGTTATACCTCCTTTCAGAGGGCTCCTTTTGAGGAGACCTACCTCGGGATTGAGAACGTTTGTCGTTTGAATTTTGTTTAATAGTCTCCCACTTCTTTTTAAAAGATGTAGGAGTTTGTTTAATAGAGTCCTTCTCAGGACTTTCAGATAGTTTTGGCTTCACTGGTCTTCCACCCAAACTATCTCTGCCTAATTCTGCATAAGATTGTTCTATTATTCTGGGTAGCTCAGTTTGATGTTCTGTAACATCGAATTCCTTAATCGTTGGCGGATCGCCACTGCTGCTGCCTCCCTTTAATATTAGATAATATTATTGTTGAGACCTGGTCGAAATTTTTCAGTAATTTCATACCTAAATTTAGAGCAGGCTCTGCCCCGTATTTGTTTTGAATTTGTTTCAGGACATCAGGTATTACAGCAATTGACGGAATGCCATGTGTTTTAGTATAGATGGCAGCAAAGACTGAGCCCCAAGTGGTGCAGTCTTCCAGTTGTGGTGTGATCCCCATTGGTAAACTGATTGTTAGGATTCTGTGTTTCTCATACGGGCTAGTATTTGGAAATACTGCTTCGATTTGAGTAATTTTTTGAGCTATCCAGAATGGAATTTGCTCACGTTTTGTGGGCATTTTACCCATGACTGCGTATAGAGTCTGTGGTGTAATTTTTAGTGTATTCCCCGGTTGAGGAGTTTGATTTGGAATTGTCAATGGTGGTTGGACTGTGAAAGTCCGCATGACATATTGGACCAATTGTCTGTAGATTATTATTAACTCCGTAAGTTGAGTAAGTAGTTCCTCATCTGACATTATATCCAGTTCAGGATGAGGAGTGTAGCCGGCTAGAATCGGCCATGTTGCTCCTGGTCTACCTAGTGGACCGAGCCTGGTAATGTTTCTGTGATGTTTTAGGGCGCCTTTAAACCAGAGCTGATGCTCCTGGTATGTTAATGGAATTTCTATATCCTCGAAAGGAATGTATTCCTCTGGTGGATCATCTTCTTTGTAGAAGTGAAACAGTTTTGTAACTGGATTGGATTCAGGAAATATTACCCATGAATAGAATACCTCTGTCTGAAAGGATTCGTGTGCCTCTATCACGAAAACTGCTCTATCCTCTTGGTGGTAGGCCGTGTTTTATGAGTTTTAGAGTGATGGCTCTTCTTAAGTTTGGATGGATGTCTATGACACCCTCCTCCCCTTCATTTAAACCAGTAAAGTTAAAAACTGCTATGGCTGGGTCAGCCGCAGCTCCACCGTTTCCGGTGGCTTCGTCCCCGTTTATGGACATTTTGTTTTTTGAAAAATGTAGAACAAGTTTCAAGGAAACAAAGATAAGGTGCACAATATTTTGGAACACTGTATCCTTCAACGTTGAGCAAACCAAACAGCTAATATATAGGGTCCTTCCCTATGTAGCCGTGGCGGATACTTAACCCTGCCCACTCCAGACGTCTTTTGGAGTATATGGGTAGGGGTCTCTGAGAGAAAAGGCACGGCTGAGTTACTCAGTATCTAACGTTAAATTACCGCCTTACCAAAAGTTGGGCGCCATGTAGTGTAGCGCCTATTTCCCTAATAGGCTCTGCACATTGGAATAATATACCCTATAGGTTTGACATAGGACTGAGGTCGGTATGTCCCTATCAAGTATATTAAACTTAATTACTTGTGCCAGCTAGCTCAGAGGCCACTAGAAACTCCTTGATAAACAAGAAGGAGTAGTTTCTGGCAGCCGCAAAACATGACAACTTTGTTTCCTTTTAGAATCAGAACGTGTCCCAGAGTCGTGGAAACAATAGATAACTATTTCACTCAGTTCACTCGTGCATACTTAGTTTTCCTCAAAGTTACACAGAAAGAATAGACGGGCGTTTCAATAAAAGATTTATTGAACAGTCTTGTTTCTCGTGTAAGTAATATGTGCTGTTACGATCACAAGACAGTATGCAAGATAAATAATGTACAGCGTAAGCAGTAGAAATAAATAATACTGCGCTAGCATGATCTTTAGTAGATATGCATTTACATAAATAACATAGACTAAAAATGCGAGGACTCATACGATGCGTTTCTAAGCTAGTTCTACCCCAATGTACCTAACCTAACCTAGGTGTAGGGAGAGGTATGAAGTAGGTGAAGTATTCCTTACTATGGTATACTAAGAGTATGTTACGCCCAGAATGCCTAGTATGCCAAGAGTCCCTCTAGGTTTCTAGTCAGCTCCATACCTTAAGAATGAGAGAGGTGGGAATCTTTTGCCAGACTCGAACTCCAACACCCCGCGAGGGAAGTCAGATCACTGGAAGCTGGACTCTCTGTGTGCAGGGATGACAGCGTCTTCTCAGTGCGTCAGGCCGGGAAACGGGCTCCTCTGAAGTCGAGGTCTCCTCTGATTTACAGGGGCTAGGGAAGGTATATTTATACCTGAGAGGTACCTCAGAATGTTAGCATTGACGTGAATCGGACAGCGGAAGACGTCATGAATGAACCCTTAAGGTATAACGGTTCATGCATAATAGATCAGTCCTTGAAGAAATCAATAGTACTGTGCTAGGGAAGCTCCCGAAGCCTAAGGGTCTGTTCTTCAAGAACTCGTTGTGACGTTAGGGTGGACGGATGTCGGAGACCATGCCTGTATTTGGAGTGCACGGTTTAATGCCTAAATAAGGACTGGGATTTTATGCCTATATAAGGGCAGGGCGAATTGTGCCTATATAAGGACATGATACAGGAAAACCCATGTACGGACACCCTAAGAGGAATAAAACACCGCGAGCTCAGCAGAGTGCAGAGTGCAGAAAACTCCGCGAACAGAGCGGAGTTCAACGCCCAGGCCTACAGTATATGTGGTTCTGTAAGAACCGTTTTTTGTTTTTTCTAAAAGAATTTTAAAAACATTTGTATTTTCTAACAATTGTTTCTTTTTTTGCCTTTTTTTAAACAAAACAAAAGTGAAGAGTCCAATATAACTGTTTGGACAAAAAAAAGGAAAAGAAGATTTGGGAGCAGATAAAAATAAAAATTAACACTTGTGTCTTTTAATTGCATTGATTACCACATGCATTGCTCCCCAATGCAGAGTTTTGCATCGCACTTTTTACAATTAACTACGGCATGCAGAAGCTCAGGAAAAATGTGTGGCCTCGGTGTAGGTGGAACTCCTGCTGACGTAGCTGATGGAGCATTTGGGTCAATTTGTGCAGCTTCTTCATTTCTCTCCCTCTGTGATATTTCGCTGGTCAATTGCACGGGGTGAATGGTCTCCAAGTGTTTTTTCATGGAGGACGTTCCGCACAAGTACTTTTTACGGAACCTCTGGACAGTACTCTTTTGCATATCTTGCAAGTCACCTTCCTCGCATTCACCTTTTTCTCACCCTCCAGCACTGTAAAGAAGGCCCAAACCACACTCTCTTTTCACTTCTTGACAGGTTCCACCACATCATCTTCCTCTTCCAGTAGATCTTAATCTGGATGACTGGATGCCATTTTTTGGAAACAAAAAGACAAGAAACACAGTGAAAAAAGAAATTGTAAGAAGATACAATAAACAGGTCTTGCCAGGAAGACAGACAAATAATAAGAGGAATAAAACAGGTGTTGGATCCTCCCTCTAACAGAATGAAAAGGTTTTAAACCAATCAGAAACTTTCTTTTCAGGTCACATGGAGTCGCGTAGGATGCACGCACCCGTCGCGCACAAGTCACGCACCCGTAAAATTACGTATACATAATTATAAAGTATAAATAGGTGTTTATAAATCTATAACTTTTAACTTTGTATAGTGATATTTCACACTTTGAAAATTACGCCGAAGTAGTAACCCCTGCACAACCCCGGAAATATGTGCCGGGAAGGGTCACGCACCCTACGCGCATACGTCGCGCACTCGTGAAATTTCATATAGTTTATAGAAAAGTAAAAAATACTGTTTATAAATGGTTTTCTAAATTATATTGGTGAACGTCTTTAACCAAAACTTATATTTATAATTTGTACAGTGATATTTTATACTTTTAAAATTACGTCGGAGTCTTGACTCCAGCGCGACTCTGCAAATGCGCACCAGCGGGGTTCGGGCTCCCTAAATCCGTGCACCCATCGTGTAGGTTCGCGTAGGGTGCGCGATTCCTTTGTAAAAATTAAAAAGAAAGCATAACAATACAATAAAACAACTTTCACAGTATTAAAAGCATTATTTCAAGAAAATATAAATGTAAGTTATTCATAAAAAAATACCCCTGGGCCCAAAAAAAGTATTTAAAAAAAAAGAAATTGGCAGAATTTGTGCTGGGTGCACTTTTCCAATCACCCAGGCAGTACTACTACAGTCATGCAACCACCCAGACATTACTCCTGCACTCATGTAATCAGAAAGACATTACTCATGCACTCCTCCAATTACCTACACATTACCCCTGCCCTCATGCAATCACTTAAGCATTACCCATGGACTCCTCCAATGACCCAGACATTACCCCTGCACTCATGCAATCACCCAAGTATTATCCAAGCAGTCCTTCAATCACTCAGGCAGTACCCATGTAGTTATAAAATCATCCAGGCACTACCTATGCACTTATGCAATGACACAGGCACTACTAATGCACTCCTCGATGCACCAAGGCATTACCCATGCACACCTCAAATCAGCCATGCACTATCCATGTACTCCTTCAATCACCCAGGCACTACCCTTGCACTCCTCCAATAGCTCAGGTGCTACCCCTGTAGTCATACAATTACCCAGGCAATACCTATGCAGTCATGCAATAACCCAGGCACTACCACTACACTCATGCAATCAGCTAGACATTACCCCTACACTCATGCAGTTACCCAGGAATTACCTATGCACTCCCCTAATCCTCCAGACATTACTCCTGCACACATGGAATCACCAATGCATTAGCTATACACTGCTCCAGTCACCCAGGTACTACCCTTGCACTCCTCCAATCACCCAGGCACTACTTATGCAGTCCTGCAATCACCCAGGAACTACCACTACACTCATGCAACAACCCAGACATTACTCTTGCACTCATGCAATCACCCAGGCACTAGCTATGCACTCATAGAATAACCCAGGCAGTACTCTTGCACTGCTGCAATCATCCAATTACTATCCAGTCACTCCTTCAATCATCCAGTCAGTAGCCATGCACTTACAAAATCACCCTGGCACTACTTATGCACTTTTCCAATCACTCAGGCACTACCACTACAGTCAGGCAACCACCCAGACATTACTCCTGCACTCATGCAATCAGTCAGACATTACTCATGCACTCCTCCAATTACCTACACATTACCCCTGCACTCATGCAATCACTTAGGCATTACCCATGCACTCCTCCAATGACCCAGACATTACCCCTGCACTCATGCAATCACCTAAGTATTATCCAAGCAGTCCTTCAATCACTCAGGCAGTACCCATGTACTTATAAAATCATCCAGGCACTACCTATGCACTTATGCAATCACAGAGGCACTACTAATGCACTCCTTGATGCACCAAGGCATTACCCATGCACACCTCCAATCAGCCATGCACTATCCATGTACTCCTTCAATCACCCAGGCACTACCCTTGCACTCCTCCAATAACTCAGGTACTACCCCTGTAGTCATACAATTACCCAGGCAATACCTATGCAGTCATGCAATAACCCAGGCACTACCACTACACTCATGCATTCAGCTAGACATTACCCCTACACTCATACAATTACCCAGGCATTACCTATGCACTCCCCTAATCCTCCAGATATTACTCCTGCACTCATGGAATCACCAATGCATTAGCTATACACTGCTCCAGTCACCCAGATACTACCCTTGCTCTCCTCCAATCACCCAGGCACTACTTCTGCAATCACCCAAGAACTACCACTACACTCATGCAACAACCCAGACATTACTCTTCCACTCATGCAATCACCCAGGCACTAGCTATGCACTCATAGAATAACCCAGGCAGTACTCTTGTGCTGCTGCAATCATCCAAGTACTATCTAGTCACTCCTCCAATCATCCAGTCAGTAGCCATGCACTTAAAAAATCACCCTGGCACTACTTATGTACTTTTCCAATCACTCAGGCACTACCACAACAGTCATGCAACCACCCAGACATTACTCCTGCACTCATGCAATCAGTCAGACATTACTCATGCCCTCCTCCAATTACCTACGCATTACCCCTGCACTCATGCAATCACTTAGGCATTTCCCATGCACTCCTCCAATGACCCAGACATTACCCCTGCACTCATGCAATCCCCTAAGTATTATCCAAGCAGTCCTTCAATCACTCAGGCAGTACCCATGTACTTATAAAATCATATAGGCACTACGTATGCACTTATGCAATCACACAGGCACTACTAATGCACTCCTTGATTCACCAAGGCATTACCCATGCACACCTCCAATCAGCCATGCACAAACCATGTACTCCTTCAATCACCCAGGCACTTCCCTTGCACTCCTCCAATAACTCAGGTACTACCCCTGTAGTCATACAATTACCCAGGCAATACCTATGCAGTCATGCAATAACCCAGGCACTACCACTACACTCATGCATTCAGCTAGACATTACCCCTACACTCATACAATTACCCAGGCTTTACCTATGCACTCCCCTAATCCTCCAGATATTACTCCTGCACTCATGGAATCACCAATGCATTAGCTATACACTGCTCCAGTCACCCAGGTACTACCCTTGCTCTCCTCCAATCACCCAGGCACTACTTATGCAATCCTGCAATCACCCAGGAACTACCACTACACTCATGCAACAACCCAGACATTACTCTTGCACTCATGCAATCACCCAGGCACTAGCTATGCACTCATAGAATAACCCAGGCAGTACTCATGCGCTGCTGCAATCATCCAAGTACTATCCAGTCACTCCTCCAATTATCCAGTCAGTAGCCATGCACTTAAAAAATCACCCTGGCACTACTTATGCACTTTTCCAATCACTCATGCACTACCACAACAGTCCTGCAACCACCCAGACATTACTCCTGCACTCATGCAATCAGTCAGACATTACTCATGCACTCCTCCAATTACCTACACATTACCCCTGCACTCATGCAATCACTTAGGCATTTCCCATGCACTCCTCCAATGACCCAGACATTACCCCTGCACTCATGCAATCACCTAGCTATTACCCATGCAGTCCTTCAATCACTCAGGCACTACTCATACAATCATCAATGCAGTCTAGCTCTACCCATGCACTCATCCAATCACTCAGGCAGTACCCATGCAGTCCTCCAATCACTCAGGCACTACTATTACACACATCCATTCCCTCAAACACTAGCCATGCACTCATCCATGCATTCAGGCACTAGCCATGCATTCCTTCATTCACCCTGGCAGTATCAATGCACTCAGGCTCTACCCATGCACTCATTTAATCACTCGGACACTACTGTTGCATTCATCCATTCCATCAAACACTACCCATGAACTCATCCGTGCACTCAGGCAGTACACAGGCACTACTGATGCACTCCTCGATGCACCTAGGCATTACCCATACACTCCTCCCATCAGCCATACACTATCCATGCACTCGTCCAATCAACCCGGCACTACTCCTATAGTCATACAATTACCTAGGCAATACCCATGCACTTATAAAATCACCCACGCACTACCTCTACTCTCATGCAATCAGCTAAACATTACCCCTACACTCATGCAATTACCTAGGCATTACATAGGTACTCCTCTAATCCCTCAGACATTACCCCTGCACTCATGGAATCACCAATGCATTAGCTATGCACTGCTCCAATCACCCAGGCACTACCCTTGCACTCCTCCAATCACCCAAACAACCTTTGAAATTCACTGAAAAAACCACAGGTTTCAGAGACGTTATACTAAGAAATTAGCATTTAAAAAACCTTTGAAATTCACTAAAAACCATAGGTTTCAGGGACGTTATAGTTAGGAATTAGCATTTAAAAAAACCTTTGAAATTCACTGAAAAAACCATAGGTTTCAGGGACGTTATATTTAGAAATTAGCATTTAAAAACCTTTGAAATTCACTGAAAAAACCATAGGTTTCAGGGATGTTATAGTTAGGAATTAGCATTTAAAAAACCTTTGAAATTCACAGAAAAAACCACAGGTTTCAGGGATGTTATAGTTAGTTGGACATTTCACTCATACAAAACCAGAGAAATTCGGCTGTTATAGTTAGTTGTGCTAACTATAACTCGTGCCCCCGCAATGCACTGCTGATGACATCACATATTACATCACTCATGACATGGTCAGTGACATCACTGGTGACATCACTGATGACATCTCAAATGACATCACTGTGATGTCAAGTGAGAGCCAAGAAAAAGAGAGAAGAGTTAGGTGTTCCTGAAGCATGGATTTCCCATACTAATTCTGATAGAAAACGTCTGTCACAGGTGCAGAAAAAATTTGTCAGAAAGTTAGAACTTCACTCAGAAAGCGTGTTTTCATTTTTTTGCTATAAATCTATTCAGCTGTCTTCAAGAAATGTGCATTTAAAGAGGTGTTCACAGTGGTCATAAAGTGGTTAAAAAGACGTGTAGGGCCCTCTGGAATGACGAGGGAGCTTTTTATCCTGTTAGCCCTTTCTGTACCATGGATACAAAGTGATTTGATTTTTCAGCTGCCTCTTGGAGGAAAATGTTGTGGCCGGCATTACAGGACTCTAGGATAGTATTCTGCAAAAAAAAGTAAAAAATAGTATAGTGGGGCAGAGTAGTAATATCCTGACCTCCAGGCACATGTGGGAGGGGGAATCCAGAGGGACTCCTCCAAGGGCCACAAGAAAACAAACTCAAGCCGCCACTACTTTGATACTGCTGCGGGACCCAGCAAGGGCCTCCTGTGAGGTACTGTGGTACTCCTGCAGTACTCCTGCAGGAACTGCCACACAAGCTTCATTCCCATGGTGGTGTGTACCATGCAAGCTTAATGGGAGAAGTTTGCACAGCACTGTGGTACCATGGGGTCGAAGCTTGAGTGCCAGAACCACCTGAGTACCACAGAACAGGCAAACATTTAAAAAAAATATATATATATTGTGGCATGGGGATCTGCAGGGGGTGGGCTGCCCATGGGGGGTTGTGCACAGGGTGGTCAAGGCCTACGGCCACCCCTGCTGCGCACAGATCTATGCTGTGTGATGGCCAGAGACCTACAGCCGCGGACAGCAGGGGGGTGGGCTGCCCACTGTGTATCTGCACACAGGGCCTGGCTAGCCATGCACAGCACAGGGTTGACGGTCTGCCAGAGGTTAGACCCTTATCTTTAAATCCCTGCTGTGCATGGCTGAAAGCCATGTTCAGTGTGGGAGTTGACTAAATATGATTTTTTTAAACTGAAATTCACTAAAAAACAGAAAGGTTAAAGTGACATTATAGTTAGGTATGGTAATAAGATGTTACCTTTTGTTAAAAGAACCTCAGAAATTTACTGAAATACATAAAGGTTAAAGTAACGTTATAGTTCGGTATGGTAATATGACCTTAGTTTACATTAAAAGAAACCTAAAAATTCACTGAAAAAAACAAAGGTTGAAGTGACATTATAGTTAGGTGTTTAAATGCCATGCTGTGCAGGAACTGGGGTGCATGCATACAGGGGGCACATGTTGTGTGCCCCAGCATGCATCCACATGGTGTGAGGCAACATGGGGCCCTGTAAGGCCCCCTTTGTTACCTCTCTGCCACGGTTTTCATGGTGGTGGAACCGCCATGAAAACAATGTTGGAGAGGAAAGTTGTAATATGCTTGGCGGGACCGCAGCTGTCCCGCCAAGCATATTGCAGCCTCAAGACCTCCGTGCCACCACCAGTGAATGGTGGTGTCAAACAACCAACTCGTAATGGGGCGGTCTGACTGCCTGTGAGGCGGTGGCTCGACCGCCACTGCCATGCCACCACAAGTCTGGTGGTCCTCGGACTGCCAGACTCGTAATTAGGGCCTGAGTAATTAATTAATTGAAATTTAAGTTATTTTAATTTAAAACTAATTGAAATTAAAGCCAAATGGGTTACTTGACTTTTAAGGGGTGTATACCAAATATAAAATCAGTATTTGTTAACAAATAATTATTTAATTGTCATTCATTTATATGGAATAAAATACTTAATTTGTCTATTAATTTATGATGGCCTACTGTGGTGTTTCGGGTTTAATGGGAAACATGTTAAAAGTTATTTTTAATTAAAATACATATTAGGGGCCCGATTCACAAAAGTAATCTGAGACAAAATCCTAACTTTATGACTTTCGGTATTTTCAAAGGGCATTTAGGAGTAGTAAAGTTAGGAATAATAACTTTTTAGGAGTAGTAAAGTTAGGATTCCTAACTTTACTACTCCTAAATGCCCTTTGTGAATACCGAAAGTCGTAAAGTTAGGATTTTGTCTCAGTTAAACTTGAGTTTTGTCTTAAGTTAGACTTAAGACCAAAACGTAAGTTTAACTGAGACAAAATCCTAACTTGTATAGGCATATACATGTTTAATGAAAAAATTATCAAAATATAATAAAACTGTCTTTTTTTAATACAAATTATATATTGAATTAATTATTGTGGGGTTGGAGTTAAAATAATAAATTTTAAACCGCACACTTTAACAACTTTCTCCAATTCTTGTAGGCTTGGAGTCAGAGTATCAAATCTAAACACTCCCAAATGTAAACACTTTCCTCAATGGGTTTAGGATTGGAGTAGGGTTGAATTTCGAATTGTAAGTATGAACTTCAAAAAATGTACGTTTTCCCCAATGAAAGTTAGTGTTTTTGAACATATATTATAAACAAGAGCCATTAAAGGGCAGAATTAACAAACAATAAGAACGAGCTTATTCTACCCTAGGGCTTAATCAACAAACAATAAGAACGAGCTTTTTACGGGCAGGACATATTTTTCATCAGAGTTAAGCTCATGACTAGAGCAATTATGGCCTGATTATGACTTTCGGTGGAGCAGGAGCGTACGGTACGCCACCGCCGCCCACGCACCAGATTACAAGTTTTAAGTGGTCTGGCGGGCAGCCAGCGTGGCGGTTCCATTGCGGGGCCTTAGAAAACAGGCACTGCAATGGGGCCGCAAAACAAGGTTCCTGCATGGCATAGACTCGAAAGTCCATGCCATGCAGGAACTGTGGTGCATGCACATGGGGGGCACATCATGTGCCCCCCTGCATGCATTCCCATGTGGAGGGCCCCCTTTGCTTCCTCTCTGCCACAGTGTTCATGGAGTAGGAACCTCCATGACACCGCCGGCAGAGAGGAAACTCGTAATATGCTTGGCAGAACAGCGCATGTTCACAACACTGGCCTCAAAACTGCTGTGCCACTACCAGGGAACGGCGGTTCTCTGGCGGTGTCGGCCATCCCAGGGTGGTTTGAGTGCCCAACTCGTAATGGGGCAGTCTGACCACTGGTGCGGTGGGTGGTGGCTGGTGCGGTGGTGGCTGGATCGCAGCATAAGAGCACCATCCGGTGTAAAAAACAATCAACGAGATTGACCAATCACTTAAGTTACGTAGTGATACCGAGGGGCTGAATGACAAGATCCCCTGGACCTTAGTCTGAATCAGGATTTGTACCAGTGATAGCTCCACACCGGGGGTGCAGCCACCGGCTGTCTTAGTTTATACACCGCAGTTTAGTAGGCCCCATGGGACTATTTCTGTCAAAATTATGCAGCATGTTCACATGTTCACATTCTTGACAGCATACACAAGACAAGTAAATAGGATGGCATGTGGCTTCGATGTGTACTGTTCATCACTATTCTTTAATGCGGGTACCTTTTACATGTTAATATTGCACACTGCCCGAGGAAAACTGATGGTCCATTTTGAGTCATCACTAAAGCACTAAATGCCTGTGGAGAGTTCACACTACGCGATTGTGATTGACAGAGAACTCGAATTGGGACACTCTACTCTGATGCACCGCACAATGGTGATCCAGCTGACATTCAATAAGAGTGTGCGCGTACCACCAGCTCCACATTCTTCAGTGGCCTGAGAGGCCCAGCATAATCTATGCGTACTCCCTTCACCTTCTCATAGACATAATATCAGGCTACGGCATTTAACACAGTTTATTTTTTTGCGTGACACATGAAAACCCGGTTTTTGTGCATCGCACCATACTATCCAGTAGTCTTAGCGGGGGTGGCACACTCTAGATTTTATGACGAGCACTTGTTAGGCACGCAAAAACATTGACGCGGCTCATTGCCACACACCGCCCGGTACGCTTAAAACTGCATTACCCATACACCCCAGTTTTTTTTTTGTAGTTCTCTGATGCGAACGCCCTGGCGTGCACCGCATTGGTGTAGCTACATTTCACATACTGTTTACGCGTTTTCAAGCGCGACAGCAACGGCTAGCCACAGGTGTTCGATTTCAACGATCATCTGAAAACCCTACTTAATCCCGTGCACGCCACCGTCTGCTACTGCTCGTGACAACCAGATTTGGGTCCGAGGTAGCGATGGACAGGTAAGCGCAGTGGGTCTGTGGGGGTTGGTTTCTTCAGTTTGTTTACTTTCCTCGCTTTTGTTATTTATTATTATTTTTTGGCTCTGGGTACTGTAACATTTTTCGGAGCCCTGGTTGGTCTTAAGCACTTCATGGCGTCCCGGGGCTATATAACACCAATCAGAGCCCTGTCATAACTCTTATACATGATCTTGGCTTTTAAGTTGTCCGTGACTTTAGCACTTCATGGCGTTTTGATGTCATGTTGGGAGACAGTAGAGAACAATAGTCACTTGTTCTCGTTTCGAACATTCTGAGTTTTTTCTAAACCCCATTGCACTTGTCTAAATAAACATTTGGTATGAGCTTGGCACTTTACACACTTGACAAGCATACTTTTGGCTTTGTATGATCTCAGCAGTTTTGCCATTTAGCACATTCCACGCCCCGGTGGTGATCTGAGTAAACCCTCTTGATGCTATTTTGCAAGAGTGGTGGTTCCATGAGGGTCCACCATTTTTAGAAATAAGTAAAAAGTTTCTAGTTCTTGGTATTATTTCCATTTTCTATAATTTTTTTGTTTACAGAGCGTTGCCTCACGCCCTAAGATGTTACCAGGAGCGGTGGGTAGTCCTCCCGATTACATACGGGTAAGGGTTTTGATATAATGATTTCACATGATAGTATGATATGTGTCGAATATTTTATTGATTAAAGTGTTCTTATAAATATAGACAGCACACGTGCATGAAATTCTGAGTCTACACTTGCTCTCTTTTTTTTCCCTCTCAACAGGTGTTTACCACATATCCCTGTAGTGCCTACAAAAAGTATTACACAGGTATAAGTTGGTGGTATCGTTCCAATTAATTTGGTAAAAAATATTTTTTTTGTATTCTTAATCATTATTTATGCAGTAGTAGTAACAACCAGGTCCTGAGGAAGGCCATGATCGAGTTGTGATCTTGATTGGCTGAAACATGTAGACCCTCTTATTGCTTTGACCAGCGCGTTCGCACATTATTTCAGACCGCGCTTACACTGCTTTTAATCCTTGACACCACGGGATACCTAATAAATGTATTTCTCTCCTGGTAGTCAATTTTAATTACTCACTTTATACACTGCATTACGCACTCTTCACTACACTGTTCCATGCTTCATCGATCTTAGGAGGTCTAGTCACCGGATCATATTAAAACATCCGCGAGCTCCTCCTAAACACTCGCTGGGAGTTGCAGCTCCTTGGCGGCACTAGGTTGCAGCCAAGAGGAGATCCCAAATGATGAAGCATGCCACTTCGGTGGGTGATGGGATTCCGTCCTCTTAAATAGGACTCCCCTGATTCACATCTTTCTGTTGGATTGCCTGTGTCTTTGTCTGTACTCTTTTAAGAGACCCGCGGATTCTGTGTTGTTGGTATATATAGTATGGGGATTGATCCGCGCTGGTCTTTAAACTTCCCTTAGACCCCTTTTTTCTATCTGGTATTGTATTGGATCGCAGCGCCACCACGAGTCTGGCAGTCCTCGTATTACCAAAATCATAATCAGGCCCTTAGTACAAAATCTAACTAAAGACGGAAACTGGTTGGAGTAAAAAATCAGGGTCAGACATATATATAGGAAGCCCCATAAGTGTAAGATGAATGTTTCATGGTATCATTGTTAAACAACCATTTACTTTGCATGTTTTCTCTGATAGGACACAGGAAGGATTAAAGACATATGATATTTAATAAATACAAAATTGATATCCATCTCTGGCACCACAATGTAGAATAAATATGAAAAAAATATCTATGTCCACAAAGTAGTTTATCTCAGACACCACCTCTGCACTCCCTTGAATGGCCTATATACCAATTATCCTCAAAAGCTCTTGGACAATGGGCTTTAGTACCAATAACTCTAGTCAGCGCTGCTTTGTGGTTAAACCACTCCTTTATCAGCTCTTGGCTAACCTGAATGTTTTTCTTGGTCTGTTCATGTACTGTGCCCTCAAACTCCTTTGGCTGATCGTGTAGTCCACATCATTTTGTAGTGACTCTAAAGGCCATTCCCATGCTTTTCTGAGTAAGATGTGTGGCCCAAACAGAATTGTGAATGCAGTGAATCCAACTTCTTTCTGTGAATGTCATGGTAGGAGAATAAGAGATATGATAGGAGAAAATCCCTCCTCCTCCTGAGGTGGCAGGGTGACCATCATGCGAATATAGGTCTTGTTAAACCTTTCCACCAACTCATGATCGTGGGTGGTACGCTATAGAGAAGGGGTATATCACACCAGCCTGCTCCCACATCTGTCACATGTATGAGGAGAAAAAAGTTTGTTCTCGTTAGAAATCACGATCTCACGAAATCCAAACCGTGAAAGGATCACTAGGAGTGCCTGAGTTACTACTCTAATGGTTCTAAGGCTCAGAAGTACCACTTCTGGACACCTGGTAGAATAATCCATCACAACTAAGATATACTTGTTGCCTGCACCTAACTTGCCACTCAATTTGGCAAGTAGTACAGATACTACACAACCCCTCTGTGTCTCTATGCATCTGAGGCAAGTAGAAAACGAAGTCCAATCTATCCTGGATCCCTTCATGGCCAAGTGCCAGGCTATTAAGAAAGTGACCACATGAAATTCAGTGCACTAAGAGAAACCACTAGCTTCTTGCTAGCTCTTGACTAGTAAATTTTTTTTTATTTTATGATAATTTGTTAAACATTAAATTACATGTATTTATATTTTTAACTATTTTAAATAATTAATTTAATTGAACATTATTTGATATGGGGGTTTATTTCAAGTCCCTACCTCCATTGATATCTATGAGAGGGTGTTGCAATACTAGTGGTTGGTCATGTGCATGGCTGGATTTACTCCAGCTTTGAGCTGTAGTACATTTACTACTCTTTTGTGTCCTTTTGGCTGTAGTAATTTTAGAAGTGCAGTTTGGGAATAGTAGTGGGCTTACTCTTTTGTGGATGGGCAAACTCAAACCTAAGCCCGTCATATGCTCCCTCCTCAAAAAATATATCAATTTACTCCTCTTGTATTCTATATCAAACTAGTAAACAAACAGGCAAGGGACACAGTCCACAGTAGCCCTTTCCATGCGCATGATGGAATAGTTCCGTCATGCACCACAGTGCTTGTGTGCACATGACGGAACCATTCCGTTAAGTGCATAGAGCACTAAATCACTCTGCTGTAAACAGCAGATGGATTTCTTTTTTTTTTGCCTCGGGAGGCGGGGAAAAGCTTCCCCTAACTCCAGAGGCATTTTTTTTTCAGTGTAATGATGATTGAGCGCATGGTGCGCTGACGTCATTACATTGAAACTGAAACTGAAATGAGCCGATTGGCTCGTTTCAGTTTCACTGTTTCGGAGCTCGTGGGGCTATCTCAGCCCACCAAGCACACTAGGCACCAGGGATTTTTTTTTTTTTAATAAAAGAGGGGTGGAGTCTGCCCACAATGGGCAAGACTGTGCCCCTACACAAATTACTTTGGAAACAGTCTTTCTGCCACCCTGGCGGGCAGATGGGGGGGGCAATAGCCCCCTATCTGCCCCCGTGGGGGCAGAAAGCACAATAGGCAACAGGGATTTTATATTTATGTACATTTAGGGGAGGGGGCTGCCCAAAATGGGCATGCCAATGCCCCTACTCCCTAAAAAAATTGCCACAGCCTTTCTGCCCCCCATTGAGGCAGATGGGGGCAATAGGCAGAAAGCCCACTAAGCATCAGAGATTATGTTTTTTTTATACGTAGGGGTGGGGCACTGGCATGCCCATTTTGGGCAGCTCCCTTCCCTACTAATTGGGCAGTCTTTCTGCCCCCCTTGGGGCAGATGGGGGCAATAGCCCCCGATCTGTCCCCCGGGGGGACTGTAAGACCACTAGGCAGCCAGGGACTATTTATTTTGAATTTGAGGGGTCGGGGCTGCCCAGAATGGGCATGCCAATGCCCCAACCCCTAAATAAATTGCCACAGTATTTCTGCCCCCCGGGAGGCAGCTGGGGGCAATAGCCCCTTATCTGCCCGCCCCCGGGGGGGCAGAAAGCTTACTAGGCACCAGGGTTTATGGGTCTTTTTATACATAGGGTTAGGGGCTGCCCAAAATGGACATGCCAGTGCCCTCAAACACAAATTGGACAGTCTGTCTGCCCCCCTTGGGGGCCAGATGGGGGTTATTACCCCGATCTGCCTCACAGGGGTGCAGAAAACCAACTAGACCCCAGGGATATGTTTATGTGTAGGTCAGAGAACGGCCCCATAGACAAGGGTCACTCCCCCTTTTTTCTAGGGACACATTTTGGCTGTGTCTGCCCCCCTTGTGGGAAGATCAGCAATATTTTTAGGCTCATCTGACCCCCAAGGAAGGCTGAAAACCACTAGATACCAGGGAATGTTTCTGTGTGTGTGTGAACTGGAGTTCTGCTGACGGTCTGCGTGTACTGGCATTTGGCTGGCTGTGTGTGTACTGGCATTTTGCTGGTGGTGTGTGTGGACTTGCACATGGCTGGTGTGGTGTATGTGTGGACTAGCGCTTGGTGGCGGTGTGTGTAGACTGGCACTTGCTTGGCAGTGTGCATGGACTGGAGCTTGGCTGGCAGTGTGCATGGACTGGTACTTGGCTGTCGGTGTACATGGATGGAGCTTGGCAGGCGGTGTGTGTGGATGGTGCCTGGCTGGCATTGTGTGTGGATGACACTTGTCTGGCGGTGTGCGCAGCGGCAGCTCCTCCGCTATGGCAGAGGAGCGTTACCCCCCAAAACGGCAGGAAAATAAAAATAAAACAATGATAAACACTCATTTTATTTTTCCTTTCTTGCCCAGTCTTGGGGACAGGGTCAGGGGGGTGGCTGAGGGGAGTGGTAGATTCACTGCCTTCACTGTGCATGACGGTTTGGCTGGCCGTACCAGGCTGGCCAAACGGTCATGCGCAGTGAAAGCTCTCTGCAACCCAGCAACGTAGCTGGGTTGGAGAGAGCAGGCATAGACTCAGTCTGTCCTGGAGAGCCAATTGAGGGCACTCAGGCCAATCCTGAAGCTGTTCTCCTGTGTGAGAGCAGCTTCAGGATTGGCCGCATGGCATTCTGGGGGCCTGTGCCACCTGGAGAAGAAGAGGAGAAAAGCACGAAGCGGCCGGCTGCAGGACCTTTTTTGGGAGGGTTTTCCCCATCCGTAACACCTATGCCCGCCCAACCTCCCCCTGCCAGCCCCGCCCACCCCACCGCATGTCCAGCACACCAGCCACGCCTGGGTGTGCGTGGACTGGCAGTGTGGCTTATGTGGATCACAGAGCATTTATTTTTACCAAGAATCCCCTTCAAACCTCAAATTTAGCTAAAAAGTCATATTTTCCTTCCATTTTTGGGTGGGAAAGTTGTAGGATCACCGCACCAGTACAAATGTCCTAACACCCAGCGTTCCCCTCACCCTATCTATCAAAATGATACCTCACTTCTGTGGGTGTCCAAAGAATAGTCAGCCTAAAACGTATAAAGAAACTGCCCTTTTGGACCCACTTTGGTTCCCCCTCAATCTCTACAGGTTTTTGGCCCTTCCCTGTTGAAGGCATTTGGCCCACACACACAAGTGAGGTATAATTTTTATCAGAGACCAAGGCGAACACTGAGTGGTAGGAAATTTGTGCCGTTGCTTTGATCCCTCAACTTTCTCACACAAAAATATGAGCAAAATGTGACTTTTTAGCTAAATTTAAGGTTTGTAGGGGATTCTGGGTAAGAAAATGTAGGGGGATCCATGCAAGCTAGACCTTCCTGGACTTCCCCGGTTGTCTAGTTTTCAGAAATGTTGGGGTTTGGTAGGTTTCCCTATATGGCTGCGAAGCCCAGGACGGAAAACAGAGGTGCCCCGCTATTTGGCATAAAAAGACCCGGTTTTGCAAAGGGGTCACCTGCGTTTTCGGTCCCGGGCCCAGCGGCCAACAAGGGAAAGCTACCAAACCCAGACATTTCTGAAAACAAGACACCCAGGGGAGTCCAGGGAGGTGTGACTTGCATGGATCTCCCAATATTTTCCTTCCCGGAATCCTCCGCAAACCTCAAATTTAGGTTAAAAAAATACATTTTCCTCACTTTTCTGTGTGGGAATGTTGTGGGATCAGCGCTACTAAGTTTCTACCACTCAGCATTCCCACAGGCATCCCAATAAAAATGGTACCTCACTTCTGGGGGTAGGTCTAGTGCCGGCAACAGGAAATGGCCCAAAATGCACTGTGGAGACGTCAAAATTATCGATCGCAAAACTACATGGTTTTGCGAGAGTCATCTGCGTTTTTGGTCCCGGGCTCAGCGACCATCTAGGGAAATCTACAAAACCCAGACCTTTCTAAAAAATAGACACCCAGGGGAGTCCAGGGAGGTGTGGCTTGTGTGGATCTCCCAACATTTTCCTACCCGGAATCCCCTGCAAACCTCAAATTTAGCTAAAAATCAAGTTTTCCTCACTTTTGTGTGTGGGAAAGTTGTGGGATCACCGGGTCGCTACAAATTTCCTACCACCCAGTGTTCTCCTAGGTCTCTGAATAAAAATGGTACCTCACTTGTGTGGGTAGGCCTAGTGCCAGCAACAGGAAATGGCCCAAAATGTACTGTGGAGACTTCAAAATTATCGATCACAAAACTACCTGGATGGCTCGCCGGCCATCTAGGGGAACCTACCAAACCCAGACATTTCTGAAAACTAGATATCCAGGGAGTCTGGGGGGTGTGGCTTGTGTAGTTCCCCCAAAGTTTTTTTACCCAAAATCCCCTACAAACCTCAAATTTTGCTACAAAATCACATTTCTGTGTGGGATCACCGCGCCGGCACAACTTTCCTACCACCCAGCATTCCCCTCAATCTCCTGAGTAAAATGAAACCTCACATGTGTGGGTGGACCAAGAGTTTGCAACTGAGAAGGGCCAAAAACATAGCGATTGATGGGATAGCACAGCAAGCTCCTAGCGCTATAGGGCTTAATTATGGGCACTTGTGTCACATTTGCGCCACCGTCACTGTTTGTGTTGCACCAGCGGTGTTAAAAATGCGCCATGTTGTGCCATATTTACAAAGTGACGCATCTAGGTAGATGCATCACTTTGTAAACCCCTGTGCCACATTATACCTGCGCCAGGTATAATGTATGCAGGGAGGGCGTTCTGACGCAAGAAAGGGCCGTAGAAGTGACGCAGTGAAATCTATAAGATTTGCAGTGAAATCTATAAGATTTCACTGCACCACTTCTAGGAGGCAAATGCGTCAATATCTTACCCCTGCCTCATGGCAGGCGTAAGACTGACGCATGCACATTTAACATGGGACTTGCCCATGTGTAATGACCCATGGCTGGAGTTGCGTCACTTTTGTCACACACTCCAGCATGCATCATTTTTGCGTTTACAGATACGTCAGAAATACTGACGCATCTGTAACTCCTTGCGACATAAGTCATACTGTAAATATGATGCATCATTGGTGTCGCAAGGAGTGCGCAATGAAAAGTGACGCATCACTGTTTTTCTCGCAGCGATGCGTCACTTTTCATAAATGAGGGCCTCTATTTTTTCTATAAACGTTTTAGGCTGGCTCTTCATTGGACACCCACACAAGTGAGGTATTAATTTTTATTGGGAGACCGAGGGGAAGGCTAGGTAGTAGGAAATATGTGCTGGTGTGGTGTCTAGTTTTCAAAAATGTACAGGTGTGCTAGGTTTCCCTCGGTGCGAACTGCGCGAGGGTCCATAATCCACAGCTAGGTACATTGCAAAAAAGGGTCTGTGTTCACTGGAAAAATGTGATGTGCTCGTTTCCTGTTGTGGGCACCAGGCCTACCCACACAAGTGAGGTATCCTTTTTTCAGGAGAAGTGGGGAAATGCTGGGTGGGTGGAAGTTTGTGGCTCCCTGCAGATTCCAGAACTTTCCGTCACAGAAAAGTGAGGAAATGGGGGGGGGGGGGGGGTTTGACAACATTTGAGGTTTGCAAGGGATTTCGGGTAACAGAACCTGGTGAGAGCCACACAAGTCACCACATCCTGAATTCCCCTCGGTGTCTAGTTTTTAAAAACATACAGGTTTGCTAGGTTTCCATAGGTACCGGCTGAGTCAGGGTCCAAAATTTTCAGCTAGGCACATTGCGAGAAAAGGGTCGGTTTTTAATGGAAAAATGTGATGTGCCCACGTTGTTTTTCAGGCCATTTCCTGTCACGGGTACTATGCCAACCCACACAAGTGAGGTACCATTTTTATCAGGAGGCATGGGGGAATGCTGGGTGGGTGGAAGTTTATGGCTTCCCACAGATTCCAAAACTTTGCATCCCAGAAATATGGGGAAAATGTGTTTTTTTGACAAAGTTTGAGGTTTGCAAGGGATTCTGGGTAACAGAACCTGGTGAGAGCCACACAAGTCGCCCCATCCTGGATTCCCCTGGGTGTCTAGTTTTCAAAAATGTACAGGTTTGCTAGGTTTCCTGTTGTAATCATGACAATATCCGCATGGTTCAAATAAGTGGAGTAATTATTATTCATACATCCATAGGAGCAGCCTATGATGGGAACAGCCTCCAGATAGCCCTTGTTCCACCAACCGTCCTATATCGAATCTCCCTGGCTGAGCCCTCTAATTCCCCCCTTAACATTCCACCATCAACCGCGACCACCCATGGCACAAAACAAGGAGCAGATACAACACACCTTTCCCCTTTAGATAACAATAATAGAATCAAAACTATAAACAATAAATATATACGTAAAATAAAACAAACAAAACAGATCCCACTTTATGAATCCCTACAGACAAATTTAATACTTGACATATTCTGAGAACCTTGCAGGCAATGTTTAATTCTAGAACTTCTTCTCGGCACCTCCTCCATTTTTTTATCACTCAAACCATCTTTAAAAGCAATAACCTCAGCACCTGACACCACCCTAGCATCTTCTCCTACATGGACCACATCTTCATCCACTTGCACATCCATGAAAACATTACAATCATCTTCCTTTCTTGAGCATTGCTTTTCAACCCTAGATCTGATACTCTCAGAATTTCAGAAAATAGAAACTCGACTTTTAGTCCAAACTCTCCCCCCTTGAACCTTCATGGCCTTTTTGTAAAATTGCTCAACTAATACTAGTTCTGACCACTTAGGTAACTCTTTACCACTAGGAACTGGTTTCCTAATACAAACCCAATCACCTGCACAAATCCTAGCATTTGACAATTTACTTCTGCCTTTATTCACATTATCCTTCATCTTTCCTTGATAAATCTCCAAACGCTCCCTAATCTTCTTACAATCAATACAAGCTTCGGACTCTCCTTCAGCCACCATGGAGCCAGTTTCGATCCCGGCTTCCTACCCCGCAATAGTTCAAAAGGTGAACATCCACTGACCAACTTTGGCATAGTATGATATGAAAGCAAAGTGGCTTGTAAAGCCTTCCTCTAGGGTAAACCTCCTTTGCAAGCCAACTGAATAGACTCTCTTACTACCCGATTAAACCTCTCAGTCTGACCATTAGATTGGGGATAATAATTAGCCATCCTTTTGTGTTTCACACCATACCTCTTCAAATAATCCTCAAAAGATTTACTAATAAATTGGGAACCATTGTCAGAAACCAACTCTTCTGGCAATCCCTCTCTACAAAACACATTCTCCAAAAACTCAATGATCCCCTCAGACGTTACTTTCTCAGTCATTTTAACTTCAGGCCATTTCGAAAAATAATCCACCAACACAATAACGTATGCTTTCCTCTTAGGAATGGTACAAAATGGGCCCAAAATGTCTATTCCTAGCTTTCTCCATGGTCCAGGGCCTAACTCAATAGGAGCTAATTCAGTGTCACATGGTTTTACAGTTTTATCACTATATGCAAACAAACTGCACTTCCTCACTATCTCTTTTACCATACTATCCATTCCGGGCCACCAATAGAACTCTCTAATGCACCTTTTAGTAGCGGACATACCCACATGTCCTTCATGTCCCATCTGGAAAATTTTCTTTCTCAACCCAGAAGGCAGCACAATCTTATTACCTCGGAACAGACAAAACCTGTCATACAGTAATTCATTCTGTACTTTAAAAAAACTGATGCTTCTCCACTCAATTTCCGTTCCTCTGGCCAACCTTTATTCATGTAATCACATGCCAACATCAATTTCACGTCTTTCCTGGATTCACACAGCCAGCTTTCCTTGGAAATCGTCTCTAAATAACCATTTGAATAATATTAGTCATTAGTGTCCTCCATGGTACATGCAACCTCACAATCACACTCCTCATTACTCACATCCAACTTACTATTGACTGGTAAGCGTGACAGAAAATACGCATGAACATTCAACCTTCATTGAACATGCTCAATTCTGCACTGATAGGATTGTAGTTTTGCTGCTAACCATGCCAATCTAGCAGTTAGATTTCTGCCACCACCAGGCGATAGTACATACACTAAAGGCTTGTGATCCATTCTTAATACTAAGGGGCCGATTCCGATCTCGGTCGGAGGCGCACCCAATACCATTCGGTCGGGAAAAAAGCCATGCGAAAGCCTGTTTCCCGACCGAACCGTACGCGGGTCCGGCCGAGCGAGTACGATGCGAATTCACCGACCGACTCGTCCGGGCGTCCCGACTGCTCCGACCGACTCGCTCGGACTCGAACCGCTCCGACCGACTCGCTCGGACCCGATTCGCACCGCGCAATGGAGACGTTTTCCGGCCGGGTAAGTACGATGCGCACCTCGACCGCTCCGACCGACTCGCGCCGTCCGACTCGAACTCGCTGTCGGAGCCGTACTTTGGGGGTCCGTGTCGGACCCCCTGTACGCGTACCCGTGCGAGGCGCACACAGGGGGACCCAAGGGTCCCCCTACCTGTGCGTGTACGCCGCGAGCGCTTCGCGGCGTACTCGCTGTAGGGGCGCCCTTGTCCGCCTCGCACCCATTGAGGCAATGGGAGCCCGCGTACGCGTCGTACGACCGGCTCCCATTGAGTTCAATGGGAGTCCGACCGACTCGTGTCCGATAACATACGGACGCATCGTACTCGTTCGGTCGGACTGCACGGGTCCGATTCGGTCGGAAATCTCTCCGGGTCCGGCTCGGTCGGAGAGATTTCCGGCCCGAATCGGAATCGACCCCTAAGCGTGTTCCCCACAGGAACTGCCTGAAATGGTATGCTGCCCAAGTACAGGCTAATAGGTATTTTTCAATGACTGCATAATTTCTCTCAGAATCTCTCAGTGCCCGGGATGCATACGACACCACATACTCCTCCAACTTTATTTTTTGCAACAATGTGGCCCCCAACCCATAATTGCTGGCATCAACATCAACAATGCACTCTCTCCCAACCTCAAATGTTTTTAGAAAAGGCGCATTAGCAAGATATTTTTGGAGTTCTCTGAAAGCTTGAGCACGTTAAATTTTCCAAAAGAACTCATTCTTTTCCCTCAACAATATACGTAAAGGTTCAACCTTGGCAGCATAGTTATTTATATATTTCGAGTAAAACTCTGTAAGGCCCAAAAATGACAATAATTGTTCCTTAGTTGTTGGAACTGGGGGCACCCTCAACAGCTTTAACATGATCTTGTTTAGGCTTGATTCCATCCTTAGAGATATAGGGCCAGATGTACGACGCCCAAAATAGCGCCTCGCAAATTGCGAGTTTTTTGCGACTCGCAATTTGCAAGGTGCTATTTTGAATGTACAACAGTGTGTAACACACTGTTAGCGATTCCCAATGGGGTCGCAAATTGAGAGGCTCATGAATATTAATGAGCCTCTCGCAATTTGCGACCCCATTGGGAATGGCAGGCCCTCCCAGTTATGGTCGCCTGCTGTGCTCAGCAGTCCACCATGTCTGGGTCTGCTTTTAAATAAAGCAGTTTTTTTTTTTTTAATTCAGCCTGTTTTCCTTAAAGGAAAACAGGATGCATTTAGAAAGAAAAAAAAATGAAACGTTTTCGTTTCATTTTTTAAGGGCGGGCAGTGGAGGGACCACTGCCTGCCCTTAAAAAATATTTTCCCCTGCATTTACAAAGGGGAATGGGGTCCCCTGGGGACCCCTTCCCTTTTGCGACCCCATCACCACCCTCTTGAAGAGGGTGGTATTTTGTGAGTGTTTTGCGCCCACAATTGCGGACGCAAAACATTCATACATGGGCTTGTGCACGCTATTAGGATGGGAACGCCCCTTCCTAATAGCGAGTCGCAAAACCTATTTCGCGAGTCGCAAATATATTGGGACTCGCTAAATAGGCTTTGTACATGGCCCATGCTGTTTTTGCATGTGCAAACGTGTTCGCAAACCCTTTTGCGCATGCAAAAACGGTCGTACATCTGGCCCACCATGTCCTAAATACTCCACCTCACTACAATTCAACTTGCACTTAGATTCCTTTAGAGTCAAACCGTCGCAACCTTTGAAGTACATTCCTCAAATTGGTACAATGTTCTTCTTCATTTTTCTCATAAACCAAAATGTCACCTTGAAACCCAATTGCTCCTTTGACCCCCCTTCTTTCATCAGTCTCTGAAAAACAGACGCAGCACTAGCCAACCCGAACGGCATCCTGCAGAATTGAAACACTGCATCCGGTGTTACAAATGCAGTCAAATGGCGCGATTCCTCCTGTAATTGTATCTGATGGTAAGTGCCTGCCAAATCCAATATGGAAAAAACTGGTGCCCCCGCTAGAGTGGACACAAGTTCATGCCGATTTGGTAGGGGATGTCTATCAAACCAAATTTCGTTGTTGAGGCTCCTAAGGTCCACACAAAGTCTAAGATCTGCAGAAGGCTTCAAAGCTATAACCACCGGAGATACCCATGGTGATGACTCTATCGGCTGAATTACTTTTTTATCACACAAATCCCTTAACATTTCTTTCAACTTCTCTCTAAATGTCCGAGGTACGTTTCAAACTCTATGCCTGACTGGCACAGCATTCTCCAATAATACAATTTTGTGTTTGAAGCCCATAAACGTCCTCAATTTGTCTGAAAAAACGTCCGGAAATTCTGTCTTCACATCAACAACACCCACATCATTTCAATTTCGTACCTCTCCTACCTCATACACCTGTGGAACAGCGTTGGGATCTAACATCATATTCAACTCTTGCTGATGAGGCCACCACAAAATGGGATCCCCTTTAGCGGCCGCATGGATTTTCCCTCTTGTTTTCCTTTCCTTGAAACAGATGTTAGCCCATAAATAACCCAACAAATCAATCCTGTGGCCAGTATACCCACCAGGTCATACATCCAGAACCAGCAATTTCTCATTTTGCCACTTTGATTCCCACAGTGCTTTACCAATGATACTATACCATGCACATGAGTTTACCATGACCGCCACACTTTTACCATAGATGTGCACTGTACACTTTGGGAAACGTTTCACACTGCCATCCTGTACACGAAGTATGGCATTAAGATTTAACTCTTCTTTGTACTCCTCATTAGTCATACAATTGACAATGGAATCAGATCTACTCCTACACACCCTTCCAAAATGTCCCTTTTTTCTACAATGACTACAATTTTTGTCTATTGCAGGGCAACCTTTGAAATTACCTAAATGAAAACTACTGCCACACCTGTAACAGATTTTTTTTTCATGGGAATCATTTTTTTCCTTCTCAGTTTTAATAGCATTTACTGAAAAACTGACCTCTGTCTTTTTCCGTCTTCCCCTCCATAGTTACTACTTCTTATTTCATGCACAAACTTCTACGATTGCTCTATGCTCTTAGCGATACTAACAGTGGCATTCAATGACATGTCAGGACCTACCCATAGCCTCTCTTGCACTTTTTTACTTTTAGTTTTCATCATGACCTGATCCCTCAACACCTGATCATATGTTATGGTATCAAAGGCACATGATGCTGCCAACGCTCTAAGGGCCGAAACATACTCTTCAATACTCTCTTCATCCTTTTGTGCCCTGGAATAAAACTTAAACCTCTCCATCACAGTGTTGATTTTCTTACCATATTGTCCTGATAATTGCTTTACTACACACTCAAACACATTTAAATCTTCAGGATTCTCTAACTGTGGCGGGACGCGGAGCACTTTGCATGACCCCATCGTCAATTCTGGAATTGTGATTACTGGCTGTAATCATTGAATACTCTGACCACCTTGTGGGGTTGTTACCCCCTATGGTGGCCGACTGCGTCTTTCAATCAGTAACTAAACAATATATAGGAGATAGCACATTTAGGAATACACATCCATATATCATTCGTGATTTTTACTCTTGCCAAGGTTCTGCTATTACTCATATAAGATATGTTGAAGGCCACACAGATTTTCTTATATTCGAAAATAAGGTGTAGAAAATAAGGCATAGTGGCTACTACCTTCGACATAAGACTCTGTCGTCCCAGATCTGATTATTGGAATTTCGTTGTAGGAAACTTGTCCCCCTGTGTATTTGTTTGTGCGATACTGTGCCCGATTTGGACAAGGTCCTGAAGAAGGTGGTTCACGTCTGTGTTAACCCACCGAAACGCGCGTCGACCTCGTGTGTCCAGACCTTATTGTCTTTTTCAACTTGGTGGAAATGATTTACATCTTATGTTTCCCTATTAATCCAGATGTACATAAGTGTCTTGTATGAATGTGAACGACTGTGAGGAATGTATGAGTTCTAAGAAGATTTGTGTATTTTTTGGGGATTAACAAAACTGTATTTTATTTTTCACGATTGCTTATATGTACATACATTTTTTTATAAAAAAACACTATCAAAAAAATTTTTTTGTATCGATTGAAAAAAATGACATTTATGCATTGTAAAAAAAAGTAAAAAAGAAGTCAATGATAATAATAAATATGACCTCAAAAAATAATGATGTTGTTGCTATATTATAAATATCTGATGTGTGGCATATTCCTATACCCATACTAGATTCATTCTTTTGTAAAATATAGAAATATAGGTCTAAGGGAGTGTTTTCTGGTTTCACTGGTCTGTTTATCTCCCCTCTTACTCCCAGACCTTATTCGTTCCTTAGAGGGGGTCCCTTTTCTCTGATTCTCTACAGGAGGCAACATGGTGAATTGTTTAAGGCCCACACCTTCTAACGTGTGTTTTAATAAAGCCAATTTCCTTTGTGACATGCAATCCTCTCCCTCTAACACTTCCACATATGCCAAAAACACTGGAAACCATAACTACCACTCCATTGGGGGATCACCCTTACACTTAAAATGACAGTGGTGGAGCAATACTAGACATGGTGTCAAAAGAAAAATAAAATAACAATAACAATGTTATTATTATTTTTTTTCTACTACTCCTTTCCTTCACAGAATATAGCAACCATAAACTAATTATGAAATAACAATATAACAGTATAACTTCAATATACTGTGACCAAATACAATGTTTCAGCGCAATACAAATCTACATTTTGAAAGGGGAAATAAGAAGGTGTGTGTATCACCGTAATCAGATTTAAACAGTATGTTGCTACTTTTAATGTTGAGCATATCACTGTGTAATTAAGAGGCTGGTGTACGCTGCTTGAACTGGTGAGCGTATCACCGGGTCGGAGCTTGTTTCAAAAAGTACATCCAAAATGGAAGCAAATGGGAAATAAGAAGGTGTCAGTATCACCGTAGTCAGATTTAAACTGCCCGTTGCTACTTTTAATGGTTAGTGTATCACTGTGTAATTAAGAAGCGAGGCTGGTGAACACTGCTTGAACTGGTGAGCGTATCACCGTATCACCGTAATCAAAAATTACATCCAAAATGGCAGTGGCACTCACAATGTAGACAAAGGAGCACAGCCCAGATGCAGTCGAGTCATGTGACTCATGCAGCCAACCAGAAGTGCAAGGCGAAGGTAGCAGCCAGCCGCTTTCGCTCAAGACAGAGAGTGTGACTGAATAATGAATAATGCACAGTACCTTGTATAGCACGACTTGCTACACAAAATACCAGCACACCTCGGGAGTGCCGAGACAATTCACCGCCTGCTGTAATTCCTGTCACCTGGCGAACCTCCTTCAACGTCACCCGCCAAGCAGAAACTAGCAACTCCAGGACATATGCGGTCCTTATCTACGTCGAGGCTGCCCCTTCCCCAAATCATCGCCAAATTGAGTGTTGTAATCATGACAATTTCCGCATGGTTCTTCTAAGTGGAGTATTTATTATTCATACATCTACAGGAGCAGCCAATGACAGGAACCGCCTCCAGATCGCCATTGCTCCACCAACCGTCCTAGACCGAATCTCCCCGTCTGAGCCCTCGAATTACCCCGCAACATTTCACCCTCAAGCGACACCACCCAGGGCACAGAACACGGAGTAGATCCAACAGCTGAGCTAGCGTCCCAAATCCACAGCTAGGCACATTGCGAAAAAAGGGTCAGTTTTCACTGGAAAAATGTGATGTGCCCAAGTTGCATTTTCAGCCGTTTCCTGTCGCGGACTCTAGGCCTACCCACACAAGTGAGTTACCATTTTTATTGGGAGACTTGGGGGAATGCTGGGTGCATGGAAGTTTGTGGCTCCCCGCAGATTCCAGAACTTTCCATCACAGAAATGTGAGGATGATGTATTTTGTTGACAAAGTTTGAGGTTTGCAAGGGATTCTGGGTAACAGAACCTGGTGAGAGCCACACAAGTCATCCCATCCTGGATTCACCTGGGTGTCTAGTTTTCAGAAATGTACAGGTTTGCTAGGTTTCCCTAGGTGTTGGTTGAACTAAGGTCCAAAATCCACAGCTAGGCACATTGCAAAAAAGGGTCAGTTTTCACTGTGAAAATATGATGTGTCCACGTTGCGTTTTGGGCCGTTTCCTTTCGTGGGCACTTGGCCTACCCACACAAGTGAGGTACCATTTTTATCAGGAGACTTGCGGGAACACAGAATAGCATAACAAGTTTTATTACCAATTGACTTTCAATGCATTTCTGCCTTCCAAATGTAAGACAATATGTCAAAAAGAAGTCATTTTTAAAAATCCTCTAATTTTCATGCTAGTATGGGTACCCACAATTTCGGAGATGTGCAAATAACCACTGCTTCTAAACTCTATATTTTGTTCTCATTTAGTAAATACATAGGTTTCCTTGGTACCTATTTTTCACTCTTTATATTTTACCAAATAAATTGCTATATACCCAGTACACAATGAAAAACCATTGGAAGGTGCAGCTCAGTTATTGGCTCTGGGTAACTCGGGTTCTTGTTGAGCCTACGAGTCCAATATATCCCTGCAACCAGAAAGGTCCAGCAGACGTAACGGTATATTGCTTTCAAACATCTGCTATACTTGCAAGAAGTTATAGGTGAAAACGTTAGCACAACTGGCTGTTGTTTTCAACTCAATTTCAATATATTTTTATTTAGACTGTTAGTTTCAATAAGAAAACCTTGAAGGATATACACAAATGGCCCCTTACTGAATTTAGATATTTGTCTACCTTTCAGAAAGGAATAGCTTTTTGGGATGCATTATTGCTTTTACACCTATTTCTACCACTAACTAGAAGGAGGTTGAAAGCCCAAAAATTAAGAAAAATAGGCTATGTCCCAGTAAAAAGACAAAACTGTGCAAAATATTTTGTCTTTCTGACAAAAGTCTGCCTGCTCCTGAAAGCTAGGAAAATTGTGATTTTAGCACCACAAACCCATTGTTGATACCATTTGTAGGGGGAAAAAACAGATGCTTTCTTCTGCAGCACTTTTTCCCATCTTTCCCCAAAAAAAACAAATTTAGTTGTATTTTGGCTTATTTCTCAGTCCCCTCCAAGGGTATCCACAAACCCTGGGTACCTTTACAATCCTCAGGATGTTGGAAGAAAAGGACGCAAATTTGGCGCAAATACCTTATGTGGACAAAAAGTTACAGGGGCCCAAATGCGAACTACCACATATAGCCAAAAAAAGGCTTAGCAGAGGATTGAAGGGGGTGGCCTAGCAGCAAAGGGGGTAGAGAAGATTTATTTGGTCCAAAATATTAATCATAAAAAGGCCAACACGTGTTTCACAACATTTATAGCTTCATCAGGGCAATCTAGTGTATTTATATAATACCCAGTTCCATTTTCCATTCAGTCTGTACCATTGTGTAAATAGCAACAAAATTTGTTTCCCAAAAATATATTTTTCTTTAAAAACCTTTCCCTTACATAATCCATCCTGAGTCCTGCTATTAATCAAATAAACAATTATCTATTAAAGGAAGAAAAGACACTTTTCTATTAGAGTTAAAATAAGAAAACTTGCACTTATTACAGCAATCTCTGAAAATGTTCTACATTTACCAAAACACTTCATTTACTACTTTTACCCAGCTGAACAGAGTAAAACACTCAGGTCCAGGTCAAACAAGTAATTATTTGCACTTCAAAACATCGTGCACAAAGAAAATTACATTCCACAGAGCTTAATTTTAAACCAGCAGCTCATAATTGTACAATAGTGCCTCCCACAGAATGAATTCTCAAAAAAATACTGACTCGGATCTTTGCTGCTAGAAGTCTGTTGAATCTACCTTCACGTGGAGAAATAGGGGACTTCCCTGAGTACATCAACTATTTGAACAAGACACATTTCTCACATTCTGAAGGATGCACTCTCTTTTTCAATTACCTATTTCCTTTCAACACAAATGTTTCGTTTTACGAACTGCAATACTCGAAGCACACATTTACTTTCAATCTCTATTCCCTTCCTCTTCCCTTGTCAGCTCCAAGTGGTATCACCTATGGATATGCAGCATGTACTCGAGGTATTTAGTGCCTTCTGTAGGAAGAGGGGTCTGGAGATAAATCTTCAAAAAACCAAATATATGGTTTTTCATGCTAGCACTATCAATTGCCCACATCCCCAACTGGATGGCAAGGCTTTAGAGAGGGTGCATGCTTTTGACTACTTGGGGCTCACACTCAATGATAAGATGAACTGGGGACCACAAGTAAAGAAAGCTAATCTCAAATTGATTCAGTCTGCAGGGGGTATTCTAAAAATACATAAAAATTGCTCCCAGAAGGTGATAGGTCCACCAGCAGAAATATACAAAATACAGGCTAGGGGAGCCTCACTATATGGGGCAGAACTCTGGGGTTATTGTTCGGCAAATATGCTATCCATGACAGAGAATGTATTTTTAAGGCAATTGCTGAGCCTCCCCAAGAGCACTCCATTAACACCACTTAGGATGGACCTGGGGATTGGTCCCATATCAGATGTTGTCGCCTCTCGACCACTTTTATATTGGCGCCGTCTCTGGAGCATACCAGAGCTGGTCAACTATAGGGAGGAATTGAAGGATGTCATGTCCCTTTTGGGCGCGGGGAACCTACCATGGCTAGCTTATATAAGGAACTCCTGCCAGGCTTTGGGGAGGGCAGACATGTGGTTAACTCCTGAAGAAACTTGCCCCTCCATCCCCAAAAAGGTTCTACTCACCTCCTACAGAGAACACAAACTGGCCCAACTATACCAGAGTACTAATTCCAGTAGTCTGACCTCAAACTTTTTAGAGGTCAAACAGCAATACAAACTGGAGTTGGTATTGGACAGTATACAACCACTGCTTGCGAAGAAACTGTTCCTACAATTTAGACATGGGGTGCTCCCGCTCCGAGCACTCACTAATAAATGGTAGGGAACGCTTAAACTAGACTGCCCAGGGTGTGATATGGTTGAAGAAACAGATCTTCACGCAATCCTCTTTTGCCCTGCCTATAAAAGGCCAAGGTCCAAATGGGTCCTTCAGCTCTGCAGAAATCTGGGGATTAGACACCATATCGTGGCTTTCAGACTCCTCAAACACGAAACAGATCCGTTAATCATGTTCGCTACCTCCAGGTTTCTACTTTCGATGTGGTGCATCCGCAGGGGCATTCTAAAGAAAAAGAATTCAGAAAACCCTCAATAGAATGCGCACTAAATAGGTTGTCATGCCATGTGGGAAGACTCCCTAGCCCGAATTCTGTCTTGCAAACCTTTTTCCCTGTCCGGGTTGCTTGTTTATTCACCTTTCTAAAAATGTTTTATATATTTTTAATGTTTTTTAACGTGTTTTTCTAAATATGCCCTTGGGCTATCAGTCACAGCTAGTTTTTTATACATATCAAATTGATAATAGCAATATTGCAATTGTTTGTACCATGATGTAAAATTTATATTTATTGCTGGATGACGCTTGTACTATTTTTCTATTAAGTACTGACAAGGGGGTGCAGTTACTGCTGATTCCTAAACCCCGTACAAGTTGCATCTGAATTCTTGGTCCTATGATGATATTTTTTATATAATATCTGTTATTTTTTGTTTTCTTTCTTCTACATATGCATTTGTAACATTTTATGTGCTTTTATGGCCGTATGGCCGAAATAAAGCTTTCTTGACTGACTGACTGACTGACTGTATTTATATACCACCTAGTTCCATTTTCCATTCAGTCTGTACCATTGTGTAAATAGCAACAAAATTTGTTTCCCAAAAATATATTTTTCTTTAAAAACCTTTCCCTTACATAATCCATCCTGAGTCCTGCTATTAATCAAATAAACAATTATCTATTAAAGGAAGAATAGACACTTTTCTATTAGAGTTAAAATAAGAAAACTTGCACTTATTACAGCAATCTCTGAAAATGTTCTACATTTACCAAAACACTTCATTTACTACTTTTACCCAGCTGAACAGAGTAAAACACTCAGGTCCAGGTCAAACAAGTAATTATTTGCACTTCAAAACATCGTGCACAAAGAAAATTACATTCCACAGAGCTTAATTTTAAACCAGCAGCTCATAATTGTACAATAGTGCCTCCCACAGAATAAATTCTCAAAAAAATACTGACTCGGATCTTTGCTGCTAGAAGTCTGTTGAATCTACCTTCACGTGGAGAAATAGGGGACTTCCCTGAGTACATCAACTATTTGAACAAGACACATTTCTCACATTCTGAAGGATGCACTCTCTTTTTCAATTACCTATTTCCTTTCAACACAAATTTTTCGTTTTACGAACTGCAATACTCGAAGCGCACATTTACTTTCAATCTCTATTCCCTTCCTCTTCCCTTGTCAGCTCCAAGTAGTATCACCTATGGGTATGCAGCATGTACTCGAGGTATTTAGTGCCTTCTGTAGGAAGAGGGGTCTGGAGATAAATCTTCAAAAACCAAATATATGGTTTTTCATGCTAGCACTATCAATTGCGCACATCCCCAACTGGATGGCAAGGCTTTAGAGAGGGTGCATGCTTTTGACTACTTGGGGCTCACACTCAATGATAAGATGAACTGGGGACCACAAGTAAAGAAAGCTAATCTCAAATTGATTCAGTCTGCAGGGGGTATTCTAAAAATACATAAAAATTGGTCCCAGAAGGTGATAGGTCCACCAGCAGAAATATACAAAATACAGGCTAGGGGAGCCTCACTATACGGGGCAGAACTCTGGGGTTATTGTTCGGCAAATATGCTATCCATGACAGAGAATTTATTTTTAAGGCAATTGCTGAGCCTCCCCAAGAGCACTCCATTAACACCACTTAGGACGGACCTGGGGATTGGTCCCATAGCAGATGTTGTCGCCTCTCAACCACTTTTATATTGGCGCCGTCTCTGGAGCATCCCAGAGCTGGTCAACTATAGGGAGGAATTGAAGGATGTCATGTCCCTTTTGGGCGCGGGGAACCTACCATGGCTAGCTTATATAAGAAACTCATGCCAGGCTTTGGGGAGGGCAGACATGTGGTTAACTCCTGAAGAAACTTGCCCCTCCATCCCCAAAAGGTTCTACTCACCTCCTACAGAGAACACAAACTGGCCCAACTATACCAGAGTACTAATTCCAGTAGTCTGACCTCAAACTTTTTAGAGGTCAAACAGCAATACAAACTGGAGTTGGTATTGGACAGTATACAACCACTGCTTGCGAAGAAACTGTTCCTACAATTTAGACATGGGGTGCTCCCGCTCCGAGCACTCACTAATAAATGGTAGGGAACGCTTAAACTAGACTGCCCAGGGTGTGATATGGTTGAAGAAACAGATCTTCACGCAATCCTCTTTTGCCCTGCCTATAAAAGGCCAAGGTCCAAATGGGTCCTTCAGCTCTGCAGAAACCTGGGGATTAGACACCATGTCGTGGCTTTCAGACTCATCAAACACGAAACAGATCCGTTAATCGTGTTCGCTACCTCCAGGTTTCTACTTTCGATGTGGTGCATCCGCAGGGGCATTATAAAGAAAAAGAATTCAGAAAACCCTCAATAGAATGCGCACTAAATAGGTTGTCATGCCATGTGGGAAGACTCCCTAGCCCGAATTCTGTCTTGCAAACCTTTTTCCCTGTCCAGGTTGCTTGTTTATTCACCTTTCTAAAAATGTTTTATATATTTTTAATGTTTTTTAACGTGTTTTTCTAAATATGCCCTTGGGCTATCAGTCAAAGCTAGTTTTTTAAACATATCAAATTGAT
Source organism: Calotriton arnoldi (assembly GCA_963921515.1). Classification (NCBI taxonomy): domain Eukaryota; kingdom Metazoa; phylum Chordata; class Amphibia; order Caudata; family Salamandridae; genus Calotriton; species Calotriton arnoldi. Next base: position 320,515 of record CAWUFW010012553.1, read on the forward strand.
AATAGCAATATTGCAATTGTTTGTACCATGATGTAAAATTTATATTTATTGCTGGATGACGCTTGTACTATTTTTCTATTAAGTACTGACAAGGGGGTGCAGTTACTGCTGATTCCTAAACCCCGTACAAGTTGCATCTGAATTCTTGGTCCTATGATGATATTTTTTATATAATATCTGTTATTTTTTGTTTTCTTTCTTCTACATATGCATTTGTAACATTTTATGTGCTTTTATGGCCGTATGACCGAAATAAAGCTTTCTTGACTGACTGACTGACTGTATTTATATACCACCCAGTTCCATTTTCCATTCAGTCTGTACCATTGTGTAAATAGCAACAAAATTTGTTTCCCAAAAATATATTTTTCTTTAAAAACCTTTCCCTTACATAATCCATCCTGAGTCCTGCTATTAATCAAATAAACAATTATCTATTAAAGGAAGAATAGACACTTTTCTATTAGAGTTAAAATAAGAAAACTTGCACTTATTACAGCAATCTCTGAAAATGTTCTACATTTACCAAAACACTTCATTTACTACCTTTACCCAGCTGAACAGAGTAAAACACTCAGGTCCAGGTCAAACAAGTAATTATTTGCACTTCAAAACATCGTGCACAAAGAAAATTACATTCCACAGAGCTTAATTTTAAACCAGCAGATCATAATTGTACAATAGTGCCTCCCACAGAATGAATTTTCAACAAAATACTGACTCGGATCTTTGCTACTAGAAGTCTGTTGAATCTACCTTCACGTGGAGAAATAGGGGACTTCCCTGAGTACATCAACTATTTGAACAAGACACATTTCTCACATTCTGAAGGATGCACTCTCTTTTTCAATTACCTATTTCCTTTCAACACAAATGTTTCGTTTTACGAACTGCAATACTCGAAGCGCACATTTACTTTCAATCTCTATTCCCTTCCTCTTCCCTTGTCAGCTCCAAGTGGTATAACCTTCTCCGCACAAGCCCCGAAGCCTCTATTATGTAATCTCGCTTGGCGCAATCTTCCATTGACAGAGATAAAACAAAATGGAACTTTCTTGGGAGATTGATTTTGATGCAGAATGGTCCATCTCCCTGTGGAATAAAATATGGGTAAAAATCAGAAAATCGTCTAGAGCAGCAAACACTATACAAACTCTTTTTTTCATTTACAACAGACTCCTTTTAACACCCATGACATTACACAAAATGCATTCTGAAATTCCTGACACTTGCTGGTCATGTTCCCTTGAGCATGCTGATTTAAAACATTTACTATTTACATGTCCATACGTACTCAAATTTCGGAAACAAATCTGGACTCAGATCAATACTATCTTTAATACCACAACCCCCTTTTCACCCATTAACATTTTTCTGGGAAGCCTATCTTTTGATTGGAAAATGAGTCATTCACAAGTACAAATCATAGACTTGTTGCTAGCAGTCGCTTTTGAACAGATAACAAAGAATTGGAAAGATACATCTAAACTTTCGTATTTAACTTGGTGGTATGCTGTCTGTCACAACCACAGATTGGATACAACCTTTGTATATCCTATATCTCTTGCTAAGAAGCGTTTACAACTATGGTCTCCTGTCACACAATTATTAGATAATAGTGCTAAAAATCCTTCTCTCCCATTCCTTTGGTAGAAGAAGTTGTTAAGCCTCCCTGACTTCCCTTATATTGAGAATGACAAAGTTTAGTATGTTATTTCTGTATTTCTCATACAACTGCATCTTATTAGTATATTAAGTCTTTTCTCTTATTCCTTCTTATATTAAAACTTCCAAAAACCAGCTCTTTGTATTTCTTAAAGTATTTTGTTTCTCTTTCCCAAACACAATATGTAATATTAATGCTATTTCCTTTGTACTCTTTGATGTTTAATTATACAAAGTATTGATGTTTACTCAATTTCTCTTAATAAACTTACTTTTGAAATTTAAGAACTTTGCTGCTAGAAGTCTGTTGAATCTACCTTCAAGTGCTTCGATCTCTTCCTATCTGAAAGATTTGCTGTAGCTCCCAAGGCAACAGCATCTATACTTTAAAACTCTGGGCCTGGTTTAGAGTTTGGATTGCATTCCGTGAGGGCGATTGAGTAAAATACTCCGTTGCCCTGACGGGGTACCCATACTCCGAATTCAGAGATGTCTACCAGCTCAGTGCACAGCTCTATTAATTGACAGGAACTGCTGTCACAGTGATTCCTGTCAATGAGTTAAAAGTTTCATAGACAGTACTATCAAAATAACTGTACTGTCTGTCAAACTTTTGATTTATTTTTTGTTTTTTCAAAAACAAAATTTCAAAGGATTTTTGATAAACAAAAACTAATGACCCGCACACCATGGGAAATTTATCCCATGATGTGGGGGTCATTTAAATGTTTTTATTATCGCTTACTACCATGTTTTTCACAGCAGTAAGGGAGAGAAAAAAACTGTCTAAATGACCACCCACTCTAAATCACGTGAGCGGTGGAATGGCCAAAACTCCGACGGCCCAATGGGTTGAGGGCCATCGGAGGTTTGGCCATTCGGGTAGTAGGGTCATTACTTGAATTATCTACTTGGAAATCAAAAAGTAAAGGGCTTGTTGTGAAAAGGTTTCTTTAGATAATTATTTTTTTAAACCTGGTCATTTGATTTAATTAGTGAAGTATGGTTTCAGGGACAAGAATATAAGAATATTTTTGAGAATCAATTGGTAGTAACAGACGCACTTCACATTACATGTGCAAGTAGAAAAACAATTAGACCTGAGCATGTTAATCGGTTTTAATAAAGAACGAGTAATATCAAAGAAGACTCCCAGGTTCCTAGCTGACTCACATTGCGTATGATGATTCGTCTTTATTTTTTGTAACTGGCAAGCTGATGTTTTGAATAAAATGACTCCATTAATAAAACACATATAAAGCTAATATTTGAGGAATAATTCAGGCTGAGTTAGCGAGGCTAATTTCAGTTTCTGATTCCTTGGTACCAGGTACCACTTACTGCTCTGGTTGTTATTTCATGACTTATTTGGAGGCATTTCATGATGTATTTTGATAACTTCTTCTATGATAGTAATAGTTCTACTCTCTGGGGCCTAAGCACTTTGAGATTAATATAACCTGTCTTCTGCCTGATCTTGCAAACTCTGTGTAATTTAGCAGAAACATTAATGTATGTGTCTGCAGAATGTGTCTAGCTTTGCTTTCTACAATCTGTGATTGTAAGGTATGTATAACTTCTAATTTTTCCGCCCTGCATCTTCCAAGTGGTTTCCTTATTATAACATATGAATGAGAATCTAGATGGAAGAGACAGGATGAAAAACAAAGCATAAACAGATAAAATATATATGCATTTATTACATTCTGGGCATTGCATAACCAGGTACAAATCTCTACAAAATGATTGCTCTGTAGACAATCCTTATGTTAAATTATTCTGCAAATCCACAATTTTGCCACCATTTTATAAAACAATTCTTACAGAGAGTGAAACTCAATATCGCTGGAGAGAATAAGGTTTATCTGACACAATACAAACATATTGGACGATTTCATTAGCGCACCTTCAGAATTTCTGGAATTTTAGTCAATTTATGAGAAACGTATGTTTTTAAGTGTAAAGATGTCTCATGGGGGAAATCCTCCTTGAACAATTGTAATTAAGCATGGCTCACTCATTCTAATATGAGGCAGGTATACACTTCACCACTTATAAAGCTCACCTTCTTTCACTAAACCACAGTTGTACTGTATTCTATTGTACTGGAGCATTTGTGTAGTAATTCATGCAGCACACAAGGCTGCAATTCTCACCAATTCCTGGGCACTCTTACTGAGGTGTGTAATAGGAACGGTATTGGGTGTGGTGTGTACAGTGTGGGAGATGTTGGGTTGCATGAGGTTCGAAGACTGCCCCAAACATGTTGCTGCATTCGTAGCAGTGCATACACATGGAGAGTTGCAGAGAGTGTGAGATCAGGCGCAGCCATGAACAAGTACTTAGCAGTTTGTCGACTTTGTAGAAACCATAGCCTGTATCATGTGGTGTATGTCAGAATATCGTGGTTCATCCCATCATTATAAATGGTATGGTGCAAGAACATCATGGTTAAAATGTTATCTGACATAAATATTGTGTCCTGAATATAATTTACCACATATCATCATATTGGGTGTAGAATTTCTATTGCTAACTTTAAATGGATGATATTTTTGTAAACAATATTTGGATTCAATATTTATGTCAGATGAAATTCTGGCCATATTATTCTGGTACCCTACCACTTTTGATGAAGCGATGAACCATGTATTGTATGGTTTCTGGAATCGACTGCAACCTTTAACACTCCTTATTTGAGCAAGAATTTGTGTGATAATGCATTTGCTGGTAGATCCTTGTGCAGAGTGAGGTACTCATTCAGTTATGTTTGTTAGTTATAGGAATGGATGTTGGGCTGAACCAAGTCTCTGTGAGCTTGAGAAGGTCAAGGTCTCTGTTATGTTAATATAGCTAAGAAAGCAGTGGTGTTGATATTTGCAGATTTGTAGTTTACCTGATTTGGTGGGTGTTCACTATTGATGATGGCCTTGAGATTGCTGTAGTAGACTGATCTTTTATAACACAGCATAGCACTTTTAGCAGGATGCTGGCTTTATTGATAGAGATTTAATGCAGGGAGCTTCGGCCAAGATGTCTTAAATTATTTTCTTATTGACTATTGGGTGAAAAAACAACATTTATTGCAGTTGTGGCATGTAAAGGCAGAGTTTGTCTTTTGGTATTAGGTTCGACTAAGTATCATGGCGCTAATTGTTTTTTGTTTTTCTGTTCTTGGGTGCTAGTTGTGCAATTTGAAATAGCTGTTAGGGCCTCCTGGCATTGGGTTGTTGGTGTGCGTGCTGGTAATGTAATTGGCACTGATTTACCAAGCTAAGGACAAAGTAGTACAATGAAAGTATATAGCATTTTGTGTGCCTAAAGGCTAGTTCATGACTACCCCAGACACTTACATTGCATAATTGTTTTTCTGGCACTGTGCAAGCCAACTCTGCCTCGTAAAAGATTTTTAATCTACTTTTGAGAATTGTTTTCAGTTTACGTTATTGTCTGTGTGGAGCTGTGTGTATTGCGTTATTTTGATATATGTTCTGAAACATTTTTAGGATACAACCAGAGCTTTGGGATCTTTAGACCATCAAGCAGTACAGACATAGTCAACATACCAACATGAGGTGGAGAACCCAGAGGACTGTAACTCACAAACCACCTGAGCCTTATATGAGCATGGTGTGTTCTGGGCAGCGATCAGTCCTGTGAGACTCACTGGAGCACTTGTTGTTAGTAGGTTCCAAGCCTCCTTTCACCATGAATAGACTTACTTAAGAATAAAAACTAAGAATATACTTCTATGGCCCTCTTTATGAGTTGCCTGTTGAACAGTGACGCAATCACAAACACTTTTTTGCGCATGGACCACAATTACAAGTGGTGCGCTGTTTATTGCGCCCTGTAATTACCAGGTGTCAACAATTGTATAAGAAACTACTCAGGCAACTGATGAGAATGAGGGCATAAAGGTATAAGTATGGAAACCCAGATCGTGATTAATAATGAAAACTGTTTATTAATATCAAAAAGGTAGGTGAAGAAATCATAATTAGTGCACATATCATGAATAACATATCAATAAATTCATTTTTTTTAATTACTTCTATCTGAAATATAATAAAACAAGCCTATTTACTCAGTCACACTCCAACATTCATCCTTCTGCTATTTATTTATGCCATTCACTAGTTTATGTGCAAAAAATGAGCCTAATAAATATTCTTATTCAAGTATAACATGAGAAGCATCTTCTTCTATGTATACATAGGCAAAAGTTAATACAATGTTCCAATGACAGTGATAAGTGTTCTTATAGCCAATAGCAGATCATTTCATCAATGGTCAAAATTCATGATAGCTGAAAATTCTTATTCCTTATGGCTCATAACAATTGGATGGAGACTAAATTATCATGTGCTTCGCGCCTTGTAGAACTTGAAAATTTTCATTTACATCATGGCTTGTTGGTTATAAACCATGAATAGACATACTCAAGAATAAAAACTAAGAATATACTTCTATGGCCCTCTTTATGAGTTATTATAAATGGGGTAACCTGTAGGACCAGTGGACCCGGGTGAACAATGGTACAAGAAAAAACTTCACAGTGGATAGCTGATTACAGATTCCTGTACGTAGAACTAAATTCAAATGCATTAAAAAATTCAAAACGTCACTGCACAAACTGATGATTTCTTGTGATTAAATATTGCATCACAGAAATAGAATTAATCAAAACATATGAATATGAGATTAATCAACATTGGTACACATCGGTGCTCAGAAAGAGAGGGAGGGAGTGAGTGCTCAGGGAGAATTGAGTGATTGTGCGAAGGAACGGAAAGGTAATGTGGTTCAAGTACATCCAAGCTGTTTAGAACCAATCCGGTCTTTAACTTGACAAAACAATGTAAAAATAAACATAACAATCTAGGCACAGATAGACATGTCTCTGTTGCCTACGTTTGATATAAATACAGATATGTCAACGTTTCGACACCTGTTATCATAAAGGTTGCTTCATCCTTATTGGGGGTCTTCATCAGGACTCAAAGAAATAGTGAAGGAGGGGAAGGAGCACCTAAAAGTAAATAGTCTAAAATTAGGTGACGTTGATAGGGAAACAATGCTACATTGAAAATTAGTCAGTGGTAATTACCATTAGAAGACAGCACGAACAATACGGCTGTATTTTCAAAATGCGGGCCCATTAGCTCCTAAACGGGAAATCAGAGACGGAGAAAAACGGTCACCCAATGACCCGTACACACACATTCCTATAGTGATGTAGCTTTGTTGAGACTCACTTGCAAATGGAAACTAATTCCAGTAAGATTGAAAGATGGGTGCCACGAGTACACCTTAGTGTCCGGAAACAGTTGATAAGTAACCTACAGAATACATAAAGGCCAAAGAAATGCTTCAGACCAAAACAAATCTTAGTATGCATAGCCAAATTGCAAAAAAGATACAGATTTGATGGGGCGCACGCACTAAGGTTATTAGGTTATGCGCTTAATGTATTACTCTAAATAGTCACGGGTGGACAGATGAAACAGAATCAAATCTCCTGTGCGATATGTTAAAATAAGACCTCACCGCACGGTCCCTTGTCTAGAGGAATAAACACAAAATGACACCTGTGGGTCGGATGTGCACCGAACCCCCATCGCATTAGTGTAACTGGGTAAAGACTGTATCCAATTACTGGAAAGGAATTGACACGGTTGGAAAAAAGATAAAACTGCCAGGATTTAATGGACCGATTTAAAATCTAACCCTTATGTGTCACCAAATACCTAGCAAGATGTTATGTGGAAGGTAAAGGCCCATTGAAGAATATATAAATAAGCGAGTATTGAACGTTTAAATAAAATGGAACCCGAGCGGGTTAACAGAACTTGTAATATATTAATAGTGGGAAACACTAAACGGAGTCTCATTGCTGAATGTGACCCCCATGAAAAACCTCTAATTCCTAAAGAATGTTAGCCAAAAAGCAGCGCAGGACAAGGGCAGAGCTGTTTACTCACTGCCGGCGGCTCCGGTCTGACTCGGAAAAGCTGCACGGCCGCGGTAGCGGTGTCTATTTAAACGAGAGCCGGGCCGCGAGCACGTTAGTAGCGCGGCTCAAACAGACGCTCAATGCTCATTATAGCATCTCGTGATTAGAAATGGGCATAGTAAAAAGACCGGCTGTTCATAGGAACAAAAATGTAAAAAAAAAAAATTATTTAAAGTTGCAGATTAAGTTTGTGGGCAATCTAATGAAAGGGCAATTAATGCTGGTAGTGTGGGCTGGATCACATAAAGCGTCTTATTATGTAAAAGAAACCAAGTAAGCCAGGGGTTACTGTCCATTCAAAAGGCGCACAATATATGTATGGGAAAACATTACACGTTGGTCACTTTCACTTTAGTACATAGCAAATTACACACCATCATACGCACAAAAATCACTATATGGACCTGATTGTTGGGGACATGGTTATTAGTGCCAACCAATGGCACACAATGTACCTTGCACAAGGCAAATATCTTTATGGGTCCTTTCCAAATCATGCAACAACAATTGTGCTAAAATCACTGTGTTTTCCCGATAATTGTACATGTTGTCACAGTGCAAATGAAATACGCCCAGTATACATCTGAACATAGCATTATGGTACATCGCATCACTGCATAAACATGATGTTATTAACATAGTTAGATGTTCAGAAAGTTGTGTGACATAATCGACTCTGGGCTAGCTAGTATAGACGACCAGAGGAAATAGGTCCCAAAGGAGGTCTTCTAAAAGTGATGCTATTCAAGTGGGGAAGATATAAAGTTCAGGGTGAAACACCCATAGATTATTAAAGATCTCATAGTGTAGGTTTACTAGTCTTTAACTAAACAGGACAGTTGGGCGTATGTGACATCCATCTTATTAAGGGTTAGATTTTAAATCGGTCCATTAAATCCTGGCAGTTTTATCATTTTTCCAACCGTGTCAATTCCTTTCCAGTAATTGGATACAGTCTTTACCCAGTTATACTAATGCGATGTGGGTTCGGTGCGCATCCGACCCACAGGTGTCATTTTGTGTTTACTCCTCTAGACCGTGCGGTGAGGTCTTATTTTAGATTCTGTTTCATCTGTCCACCCTTGACTATTTAGAGTAATACATTAAGCGCATAACCTAATAACCTTAGTGCGCGCGCCCCATCAAATCTGTGTCTTTTTTGCGATTTGGCTATGCATACTAAGATTTATTTTGGTCTGAAGCATTTCTTTGGCCTTTATGTATTCTGTAGGTTACTTATCAACCGTTTCCGGACACTAAGGTGTCCTCGTGGCACCCATCTTTCAATCTTACTGGAATTAGTTTCCATTTGCAAGTGAGTCTCAACAAAGCTACATCACTATAGGAATGTGTGTGTACGGGTCATTGGGTGACCGTTTTTCTCCGTCTCTGATTTCCTGTTTAGGAGCTAATGGGCCTGCATTTTGAAAATACAGCCGTATTGTTCGTGCTGTCTTCTAATGGTAATTACCACTGACTAATTTTCAATGTAGCATTGTTTCCCTATCAACGTTACCTAATTTTAGACTATTTACTTTTAGGTGCTCCTTCCCTCCTTCACTATTTCTTTGAGTCCTGATGAAGACCCCCAATAAGGATGAAGCAACCTTTATGATAACAGGGGTCGAAACGTTGACATATCTGTATTTATATCAAACGTAGGCAACGGAGACATGTCTATCTGTGCCTAGATTGTTATGTTTATTTTTACATTGTTTTGTCAAGTTAAAGACCGGATTGGTTCTAAACAGCTTGGATGTACTTGAACCACATTACCTTTCCATTCCTACACACAATCACTCAATTCTCCCTGAGCACTCACTCCCTCCCTCTCTTTCTGAGCACCGATGTGTACCAATGTTGATTAATCTCATATTCATATGTTTTGATTAATTCTATTTCTGTGATGCAATATTAAATCACAAGAAAACATCAGTTTGTGCAGTGACGTTTTGAATTTTTTAATGCATTTGAATTTAGTTCTACGTACATGAATCTGTAATCAGCTAGCCACTGTGACCTTTTTTCTTGTACCTCTTTATGAGTTGCCTGTTGAACATTGATGCAATCACAAACACTTTTTTGCGCATGGACCACAATTACAAGTGGTGCGCTGTTTATTGCGCCCTGTAATTACCAGGTGTCAAACCTGCTGGAATTTAACAAGGGAAAAAGGCTAATTTTTCATCATGACATGCTGATTTTGTTGTAAGAACCAAAATCTGCATGCTATTCCCCAAAAAATCAAAATACCGGACGATTCGTAATGAGGGTCTTTATACTTTTATTTTAAATCACAAACGCATTCTAGTGCATAGAATGTGTATATTTGCAACAAACAAAAACAAAAACAAAACAAATAGTGATAATAATTGCAGATGTTAAAATTCAGTGTAAGGATACTGGTTCTTGCCAGCCATCAATGATGGTGAAGCAGGTATCTGACCTTCGAAGAATGAAGATGTTGAGACTGCAGGTGAATACGGCATCAAAGAGGAAGTGGAAGGTGTAGTTGTAATCGTTGAAACAGTTTGTAGAGTGGCACCGATTGTGTCTTAAAATTATGAGATTTTGGTGGTCCTGTATGTGTTAACACAGGTGATGGCATAGTTGACTGCACAGATGCAGAATCATACACAGCAGTTTGATAATAGGGTGACTGCGTTGCACCACAGAATGCCTCATATACTAAGATCACCCAAATTACATCTCAAATGTTAGGTAGTATAATTGGTGCTTCCAATGGAATGTTCAGAATGGCTCTTTTATAGCCTGTCATATACCTACATTTAGGTCTCACGTGAGGAGCTTGAAACTTATGAAAATCTGGAGTCCAGTTCTCACTTAAATAGTATGCGCACAACGTGACATTCACTCCTCTCCATTTCCATCATTTTTCCCCACCCCGCAATGCCCAATAACTGTCAGAATCAGAGCATATTTGTCCACGGCATAGCCTTTTTATTCACATCAAACCAGGTCTCAAACCAATAGGAGAAAACCATCCTGTTTGGATATATAAAATTATTCACAGCATCATGCTTTAGCCGCATCAACCTGTCAAAGGCATCAAGTAATTAGGCACGACATTACACTTCAACTTCAGTTTGGCCGTACACTTTAGCGGCAACAACATGTCATAGGCAGTAAGAAAATTATGCACAACCTTACACCTGCACTTGAGCTTGGCCGTACAGTTGAACTTGGCCGACTCAGCCCGCAAAGCTCCCCACTCAGCTGCGCACATTGTGCCAGCAGGCCCCAACGCGCTACAGCAAACAGTTGCATTACTTGAAATCCAGGGCACCGCATAGCGCACCAGCCCACCGGGGTACCTGAACACAGGCAGCCTCCCCAAAGTTCTACTCAGTCCATACGTCGCGGGTTAGGGCAGTAGAGTCCAGGACCACCAGCAGGTCAGTCCCCTCTTTTTCACCTACCCTCTGCACACGTGGATCCTACCCTCTTCTGGGGTCCATCCAGTCGCTGAACTTTCATTGTTGTGCATCCCCCTTTGTTGTTAACTGTCAGTGCTCCGCCGAGGCCTCGCTCTTCTGCCGGGTGGGTGGGTGGTCAATGACGCACCTCTGCAGCTTGCCGGAGGCTGAGGGGACAAAGAGGCCGAATACTCCAGGGCGCAGCCTTAAATAGCTCTCCCAGGAATTCCTGCGCACCCTGATGACTTCACCAGCCCTCCTCATTCAATCCACCCCCTTCTTAGCTGCCCCAGAGGAGGCTCAGTCTCGTGGCACAACTAAGGGCGCCCCTCCCCTAGGCGCGGGGGCGCCTGTTCATAGTATGCGCATAACGTGACATTCACTCCTCTCCATTTCCATCATTTTTCCCCACCCCGCAATGCCCAATAACTGTCAGAATCAGAGCATTTTTTGTCCACGGCGTAGCCTTTTTATTCACATCAAACCAGGTCTCAAACCAATAGGAGAAAACCATCCTGTTTGGATATATAAAATTATTCACAGCATCATTCTTTAGCCGCATCAACCTGTCAAAGGCATCAAGTAATTAGGCACGACATTACACTTCAACTTCAGTTTTGCCGTACACTTTAGCGGCAACAACATGTCATAGGCAGTAAGAAAATTATGCACAACCTTACACCTGCACTTGAGCATGGCCGTACAGTTGAACTTGGCCGACTCAGCCCGCAAAGCTCCCCACTCAGCTGCGCACATTGTGCCAGCAGGCCCCAACGCGCTACAGCAAACAGTTGCATTACTTGAAATCCAGGGCACCGCATAGCGCACCAGCCCACCGGGGTACCTGAACACAGGCAGCCTCCCCAAAGTTCTACTCAGTCCATACGTCGCGGGTTAGGGCAGTAGAGTCCAGGACCACCAGCAGGTCAGTCCCCTCTTTTTCACCTACCCTCTGCACACGTGGATCCTACCCTCTTCTGGGGTCCATCCAGTCGCTGAACTTTCATTGTTGTGCATCCCCCTTTGTTGTTAACTGTCAGTGCTCCGCCGAGGCCTCGCTCTTCTGCCGGGTGGGTGGGTGGTCAATGACGCACCTCTGCAGCTTGCCGGAGGCTGAGGGGACAAAGAGGCCGAATACTCCAGGGCGCAGCCTTAAATAGCTCTCCCAGGAATTCCTGCGCACCCTGATGACTTCACCAGCCCTCCTCATTCAATCCACCCCCTTCTTAGCTGCCCCAGAGGAGGCTCAGTCTCGTGGCACAACCAAGGGCGCCTCCCCTAGGCGCGGGGCGCCTGTTCATAGTATGCGCATAACGTGACATTCACTCCTCTCCATTTCCATCATTTTTCCCCACCCCGCAATGCCCAATAACTGTCAGAATCAGAGCATTTTTGTCCACGGCGTAGCCTTTTTATTCACATCAAACCAGGTCTCAAACCAATAGGAGAAAACCATCCTGTTTGGATATATAAAATTATTCACAGCATCATTCTTTAGCCGCATCAACCTGTCAAAGGCATCAAGTAATTAGGCACGACATTACACTTCAACTTCAGTTTGGCCGTACACTTTAGCGGCAACAACATGTCATAGGCAGTAAGAAAATTATGCACAACCTTACACCTGCACTTGAGCATGGCCGTACAGTTGAACTTGGCCGACTCAGCCCGCAAAGCTCCCCACTCAGCTGCGCACATTGTGCCAGCAGGCACCAACGCGCTACAGCAAACAGTTGCATTACTTGAAATCCAAAGCACCGCATAGCGCACCAGCCCACCGGGGTACCTGAACACAGGCAGCCTCCCCAAGGTTCTACTCAGTCCATACGTTGCGGGTTAGGACAATAGAGTCCAGGAACACCAGCAGGTTAGACCCCTGTTTTCCGCCTACCCTCTGCACAAGTGGATCCTACCCCCTCCTGGGGTCCATCCAGTCGCTAAACTTCCATTGTTGTGCATCCCCCTTTGTTGTTAACTGTCAGTGCTCCGCCACAGGGTGAGAAGCTACCTGGTGCACTCGCCCCCCCCCGGCGCTGACAGTTTTGCCTAAATAGCCAACAGTATAGTGATGGTTAAAGAGCTCCCGAGGTTATTACTGCCAGAAACATCTCATCCCCACGGAACTGCTCCCTTTGCTCCTAACTGGAGCAGGGGAACTGGGTTTGATTGTATAGCCTGTTGAAGCCAACCAACAGAACATGCAATGTTATGGTTCAGCTTACCAAATGTGATCATTGCCTTAACCGGGGCACCCCCAGCCCATACTGCTTGCAGCCTTACTTCCGACCACAGTAATGACATTGTCGGTAAGAATTGTGTAATCCTAAAAGGGGTGGGAATAAGGCCTCCCTGGACTGTTGCCTACCTAATGATATTATATCATTCCCACCAGCGTTAATAACTAAAAGGACCTGATGGGGAACTGCGTTTTTGATTGTACAACCACATTGTGTACTACAGCAAACAGTTGAATTACTTGAAAACGAAGGCCCCTCAAGGCCCCGCATAGCACTGTGACCCCCCGGGGTCCAAGCGTGTACTCCGTCTATACTAACTCTTGCTGCTTTTGCTCTTCAAATGAAGAAATGCCCACACTAATGTAGGCGTACTGGGCTGCGCCCATGAATGGGGTGCTTTTGCCACTGCACAACTGCAAACCTGGGAGATAGAGATACCAAACGCAACCTATTTTACCGCTAGCAGTGGCTTCAGCTGTGAACGGAAGCCGATCAGAACACCACGTCTTCCCCCTGTTCCGGGCTCTGATGCCCCAAACGTAAGACCTTGGCCCCGAAATTACCTTGATTATTCCTTTCTTGGTGGTAACTGACAGCTATAACGGAAACCAAGGAACCCCAACCGAAGGATGTTAGATATTACTGTATTTCCTTTTAACGGTGCCAGGAAACCATAAAGTACCACATAAGTTGCCAGAGAACGCTCTCCTTACAAGCCGGTGGAGTACCCACGGCCCACTGAATGTTAATTGCGTTGCACACACTTGGTCCTTACTAAAAACTGCCAGCCTCTACAAAGAAAAATATAACTGTGCATATAAATTTTTGGTGATTGAATAAAGCCACCAAAATGTAGATGGATTTGAAGCAATTCCAATTGCCTGAGGATTATGCCACAAATAAATCGCAACCCTTGATTGGGGTTTGTTTGTAAAATGTAAGCATGCGGGTCCTAAGGCCCACTCTATGTTAATTGTATTGCACACCACCATTCCTCAGTAAGAACTGCTGATACTTAAAAAGGGAAGATAAACTTTACAGATAAATGTGTGGCAGTTAAGTACAGCCCCATCAATCTGCACGTGTTAGTGGGATGAGGCTTTAAAATGGATTTCCTATCCAAGGGCCACTCTATGTTAATTGTGTTGCACACCATCAATGCTCCTGAAGGGCTGCTGACATGTAACAGAAAAAACAAACAGAACTCTGCACATGACTGCTTGGCAATCTAGTAAAGCCACCCTAATGTTGATAGTTGATTGAAAGCAATTCCTATTGCCTATGGATTATGCCACAAATAACTCACCACCCGTTGCTGGGATGTGGTGTTCCAACAGATCTGTTTCCTAAGGCCGCTCTATGTTAATTTTGTTGCAAACCAGCAGTCCTTAATAAGGTCTGCTGACAATTAAACAGGGGAGAGAAACTTTGCAGATAAATATTGGACTGCTGACATGTAACAAAAGAAAACCAGCACTCTGCATATCCATGATTTGCAATTTAGAAAAGCTACCCTAATGTTGATTGATTTTATCGCAATTCCCATTGCCTGTGGATTATGACATAAATACATCACCACCCGTTATTGGGATGCGCTATTACACTCTATGTCAATTGTGTTGCCTCCCACCAGTCCTCTTGAAGGACTACTTACCCTTTAAAGAAAAAAGAAACTCCGCTTATAAATATATGGAAATTCAGAAAAAAACACCCTAATGTTGATTGATTTCTTCGCAATTCCCATTGCCTGTGGATTATGTCCTATTAACCCCTTGCATGCTCATGACGGCCGGGAGCCGTCACGCGTCACGGTGGGCGTGTGCGCAGGATGGCCCCCGGCCGTCTGAATCCCGCCCACTCTTTAGAATCCCCGCACAGCGCGAAAATTCGCGCCGCACGCAAGGGGTTAAAGACTGCTGACAATTCCCCACATAACCTGTGGATTATGCCCCAATTAAATGAGTACCTATTATTGGTATGAACTTTTAAAATGTATTCCTTCCCCAAGGGCCACCTGTTGTTAAATGTATTGTACACCATCCACCCTCACGAAAGCCTGCTGACACTTGAAAGGAAATGAAAAACTGTGCATAAAACTATTTGGCAATTAAGTAAATATACCACAATATTGCCTGAATTGCTAGCAAAACCACATATTGTCTACCGAATATGCCACTACTAAATCTCCACCCATTGTTGGGATGAGCTTCAAAATGCAGTTAATTAAGCCAGGGAGAAGGCCATTCATGTTCCAGAGGGCAACGCCCGGACATGTTCAGGGGTGATAATGGAGTTAAACAAAACAGCATACCCAACGTATCGCTATAGCTTGCCACCTTTTCAAACCCTCCCCGGTATTATGTACAGCACCGGGATTTGACAGCACACCTTGGGGCGATGATCAATTGAGAGCCACACACACCAACTCCTTTCATGACGCACCCTAAAACAAGAATTTCCCTGTGCCCCCAACCGATGGCTAACTCCGCACCAGAGGTAACTGGAACTATCGCTGGGCAAGAAGTCTATTTTGGTATTGATGACAGAAAGATACATGAATAATGCTGAAGTGACCAGTCCAAACCAACCGTACCCCCTAGCCGTTTTAGTTACCTTATGTAGGTAGCACTACTAACCTTGGGCTGATTATGTATCTTTTGAAGTAGAGAACCCCTACAGTATCACCTACGAATACCCTACCAGGGCAATAGCTGCGTGTGATGAAAGGAAATCATTGTTTCATCCTTTCACCAAATGAATAACCCCACATGGATAACCTGTGGACGAGAAGTTTATAAACACAGAATAGTTGTGCCTTAGTGCTGCCACCATCCTAACCACCACCCCAACCGGCAAAAGGTTCCTACCAGGTCAGAGCAGCCCATACATATTTCTGACAGATAGCATGATCTGCATTTGCATTGGGTCCTTTAACACCCCCCCAAAGGGGACATCTTGGCGGTGGATAACAGATGCTTGTTCTTCCAACTGAATGGTGCTTATTTGTCCCCCTCCGCAAGATGAAAGGCTAAGCGTACCCGCTGGGAATTGAACCTGTTTGCATGAGGTCGAACACTGGCCCCTGCAATGTATGAGCTATAAGACCAGACGGACAACACGTGGACGAAAACAGTAAAACATAACAACGAAGAAATGTTGTGCCACAGCGCTGCAACCACCATCCCAACTGATAAGGGGTCACTACCAGGTTCCCACAGCCCATCTATATTTGTGACCTATAGCATGACGTATAATAACACTGTGCACTTTCACACCCCACAGGGCATGCGGCGCCGACTAACGGAGGCTTATTTACCCAACTGAATGGTGTTTATTTGCCTACCTCCGCCAAGATGAAAAGGCTAAGTGCACTTCGCCGGGAATTGAACCCGCGATCAAGAGGTCGAGCACCGGACGTGCAATGGATGCGTTAATCCACTGATCCCCCCCACATTTGGAATTATATGTGGACTAACTTGATACATAAATTCATACGTACTATAACTTAGAGCACATGTTCCAAATGATTTAAAATTCCCCATACAATAAGCTGTAGACAAAAAGAACACAGGTTTGTTGTATTTATATTAAGAGATATCAATTTGAATCTGAACGCCTGTTGCTGTTGTCCCTGAACCATAAATACTTCTGTGAAGAATCAAACACCATCCATTGAAAAACACATTTAGAAAACTGGAATGATGTATGAGCCCGTGGGGAAGATTCCTCATGCACTATAGAAGTACTGTTAAAATGTATTGAAGTAATAATTCAAGAACTGCGCTCGAAACACTTCATTGGGTGGCCATAAGGTGTGGCGTGCTATTACAAAAAACCCCAGGCATCTTATATCGGCCAAAACAACCTACAGACCCATCCGTTCTGTACCAAATAGCCATTCCTTACGATGCCTATAGGGACCTGTAATGAACAAGTGTGGGCTGCTTCTTGTGCCCATAATGAACAACGCTAGCATTGGGAGCATGCAGGTAGCACGAACCACCCCTTCACTACAGCCCATCTACATAACTCATACCGAGAGTAGGATGCCCCAGCATCCCGGCATATGCCATGAGGTCAGAGGTTGGCGCTATCAAGACGCCTCATAAGCCCCGCTGCCAAGCGCCACCGCAGCGGCCATTCCCTGGTGAGTGCCGCCCTGCTGGACAGTACGCATGTCTCGCACGACTGGTAGAAGCTGACCCGGGACAGGTCGCTCCTGCAGCGCCAGCACTCCAGGCTCTCTATAACGCCCAGAACAGCCTTTTCCATCCTGGCCACCAGTATTGTAGAGCCCAACCGCTAGCGCATTACTGCTTTGCCCGTTGCACAGAGCAAACATTCTGGTCGTAAGTATTTACTATCGTCTTGCCTCTATTACTATTCATGAGGCAGGGTTCGCTGGGAATGTAAGTTGAGACTGGATGCAAATGCCGAGATGGCGGTCTGCCCGGCAAACGGTCGAAAGGCGGCATGTTAGCGCCATAAAAAACACATGAAAAAAGGAAGGCGGTGTCTAGTGTAACAAGGCCCCACGGGCTGCGAGGACATCACCGCCCCCCCACAAATACCGGCTCGGCCCCACATGTGCAGCGTCGTTAATTTTGTGAACTGCTGACCATCATCGCCGTTCCGAGAATGAGGGCGCGTCCCCCGCATACCGCCTCGGGATGCATCGCCCCGCGAGCCGCATCTCGCCTGTCACGGGCGCAACCCCCCACTTCCATGATAGCCGCCACAAGCCGCTATTACCGCTTAAAACACCAATGAGGATCGGCAAACCCACGAGTCACCTCTCCCCTGTTCTAAGTGAACAGGGCCCCGCGGGCTGCGAGGACCTTACCGTCCCCCCACACATGTGGGCTCGGCCCCCACCTGTGCAGCGTATTTAGGACCCCCTGTTTTGTTCACTGCTGACCATCACCGGCCCTCCACGACCTAGGGCGCGTCCCCTGCATACCGCTGCAGGACACCTCACACCATGAGCCGCATCTCGCCTGCAACGGGCGCGGCCCACCCCCCACTGTGACCACGGCCGCGAGAACACCAGTGAGAATCATGCGAATAGTGAGCCACATATCCCTTGTTATAAGTGCATTCAGTGGTCCTGCGAAAACAAATCAAGACAAAACAAATACACGCTGCCTCTCGTTCTCAGCCAAGCCCTGAAAGAAAGCACATTCATCCGTGACATCTCTCAAAAATACTGGGAAATGCTATAAAACTTGGTTTTCTACTTTCTTGTGGAACATGGACAAAATGTGGTAGTGGTCATTCTTGCACTAATGAAGTGAAAATATGTCCGACAGCAAATGGAGTGAAACCGCCTGCCTGGATCACAAAGGCTTCCGAGCAGTCTCCAGATGGGACTCCCCTTCACCACCCAAACGCTTAGCCCAGGTGCAAACCGACCACCGAAATTCACCGCATTATTTGACTGTGTCCCAAATGATGTGGCCAATCCTGCCCCTTTTGTAAAAATGGCTAAAATGTATCAGACACTCATAAGGGAATTTCCAGACATGTTGTAGGAAAGTGTTATGCATGGTTTCATACCATCCAAAAAAGAATACAAAAAAGTGATTGATTAAATGCTTGAATTAATGCCAGCCACTGGCAATTACTTGGCCCGCATCCCAATATATCATTATTTTGCACACCGTGTCACCTCAGTTTGGACCCAGCCATATACAAATCAGTCTTCACCCTGCTCCAATCGGAATAGTCCAGCCAGAACTGCAAAGCCAGGCCCTCAATGAACCAGAACACAGACTACCCAGGACCGTTTTCACCCCAGTTATGGGCTCATCAGCTGGGTGCAGCTTGGTTCCAGTGACAAAGTGTGCATGGGACAAACATCTGGGCATACCCATCCCACGTAGAACAACACACTAAAGAATAGAAAAAAGTGATGGATGGAATGCTTGAATTAATATCAGCCATGCTAGAATTATTCTCAGCCACTGGTAATCACTCAGGCCGCATCCCAATCCATTGTTATTTTGCACAGCATGTCACCTCAGTTTGGACCCAGCCATATGCAAATCAGTTTTGAACCTGCTCCAATTGGAACTGTCCAGCCCAAACTGCCAAGCCAGGTTCACCCTGAACCAGAACACAAGCAACCCAGGAATGGTTTCGCCCTAGTTATGGGCTCATCAGCTGGGTACAGCTTGGTTCCATTGACGGGTATGCCCAGATGTGAGTCCTTTGCTCACTGTGCCACTGGAATCAAGCTATACCTGGATGATGAGCCTATGATAAGGATGAAACTGGTCCTGAGCTGCTTGCTTTCTGGTTCAGAACAGACCTGACCCTAGTCCTGGGTGAGGAGTTATTTCTTACCTTGTAAGTTTCAGTAAAATATGGGTTCTGGCCATCAGCAGGCCCAAACAGGTGATACCTTTGTCTATGGTTGGAGAAATCCAGGCAATGGGACGTCCTGAAAATGTAATTGAAGTAGGGAGAAGGCAGGTAGTGATGACACTTCATATGGAGATAAATGATGAAAAATTCAGTGATATTGCTTCCTGTGCATATGGATGATGGGAAATTAAGTGTTTTTGCTTAGCTTCTTTTAAAGGTGATTTTGGCAGAAAGCCGGTGATGTCACTTTCTGTGCAGATGGATGATGAACAACCCAGTGATGTCACTTCCTGTGCGTGCAGATGGATGATGAGAAATGCAGTGGTGCCTCTTCCTTTGTGAATGGATAATGGGAAATGGAGTCATCTTTCCTGGCCCCTTCTTTTAAAGATGGTCTTGGCAGGAAACCAGTGATATCACTTTCTGTGCAGATGGATGATCAAAAATGAAAATGTATGTAAAAGTGTTCAGTGTTTGGGTCCACAGGATCAAATCCAGCTATGAGTAAAATATTCCAAAGGGGTACGCTGCATGTGCATTTACAATAAAGATGATCTCACTCCTCCTCCCCCGTGTTAGGGAAACCCCTTGCTAGGAGGTGCTGTGTTAGTGATGTCCTGAAGTTTTCTCCTATCAGAACAGGTTCTACCATTTTAAAACAGATTCAGAATGAGATTCAAAACTGAAATTGAAATGGGGAATACCTTTAAGTAGTCAGGTGCCTGACAAACCCACAGCAGAAAGGGAGCACCTGTTTGAACTGAGGAAAGAATCTCAGTTATTAGTATTGATTGGTAAAATCATGTGTATGTCATTCAAGATTATGTAAAGATCGACTTCGCATAATGAGCACCAAATTATATGTTTTCTGAAATATTATTCAGAATAGGGCCCAAACTTTGCAATCTCTAGACCCTCAGGCAGTGCTGATGTAAGGCCTGATTACGAGTTTGGCGGATGGGATACTCCATCACAAACTTGACGGATATCCCGTCACCCGTATTACAAGTTTCATTGGATACAATGGAATTGTAATTTGGTGGATGGGATATATTTGTTACGTTTGTGACGGAGTAACCCTGTCTGCCAAACTGGTAATCAGGCCCTTAATCAACATACCAAGAGAGAACCTGGTGGACTGTAACCAGCGAACCACCAGAGCATTCTGGTGCATTCTGGGCAACGATAAGTCCTGTGAAACTCGCAGGAGTACTTGTTGGTAGTAGTTTCAAAACCTCCTTTCTCCATGAATAGGCACACTCAAGAATACACACAACGACTATACCTATAAAGGTTTTATTATATCAAAATCCCACTCCAGTGCCTATTTTGTGTATAGTTGTGACTATAAAAACAAACAATGTTGGCACCAATTGCAGCTAATAAACAGAATTTTAGAATCAATTGCAACATTATAATGGTACTTTAGAGTTTCCCTGCATCTGTTCTCCAATCCTCCCTCCTTGCCTCTAACCAGTAGCGGTCCGTGGTAGGAGTGCCGGCCGGGCGGTGACGTGGGGTGGGGGAGGGGCAGGGTGGGGGGTAGTAAACCACGGATTGCGGCCGAATACAGGTAAGTAAACATTTAAATAAATAAAACGAATTTCGTTGCGCGCACTGCATCCCTCTCAGATATCGGACTGAGTCCCCACACCAAAAAAGGCCAAAAGAGTCTTTCTGTCACTAAGTTGTGAATTTGGGGGTTTGCCCCAATTACCCCCCGGCAATACAGAAGGCCCATTAGACAGCAGAGAATTTTTAATGGGGAAGAGAAAATAGGTTTAGGGGGGCCATCCTAGGCATCGGGCTGAGTCCCACCCCAAAAAGACCAAAACAGTCTTTCTGCCCCCACTTGGGTGCGTATTTGAGGAATTAGCCCCCTATTCCGCCCAGGGAGTCAGAAATCCCACTAGACACCAGGGATTTATTTTATGTGGCACAGAGAAAGGAGGTGGGGAAAGCCCGCCCAGACAAAGGGCCAAGATCCCAACACATAACAAACCAAACAGTCTTTCTGCCCCTCACATGGATGAATTGGGGGATATTACCCCTCGGACTGCCTCCTGAGGAAGCAGGAAACCCACTAGACAACAATGATTTTTTTATGTGGCAGATAAAAAAGGGGTTGGGGCAGTCCTCTTAGGTGTTGGGCCGAGCCACCATCCCAGAATAGGTGCAACACATTTTTTGGCCCCATTGGCTCGATTGGAGGAGTTTAAACACAATCTTACCTTCAAGGGACAGAAAGCCCACTGGACACTATAGAAAAAATAGGACCAAAAAAAGATGAGGTGACTCAAACAGGCATTGCACTATGGTCCCACACCAGAATGGATTAAATAGTCTATCAGCCCCCCATATGGGGGGTGGATTGGGAATGTTTACCCATAATCTGCCCTTGGGTGACAGACAGCCCACTAGACACCAAGGGAAAAATACCCCCCCACCCCCAAATGGAGGTGGCGGTGACTCCCACCCCTGCATTGGTGCAACAGTCTTTCTGTCCCCCCCCCCAATCTGCCTCCGGGGATAGAAAACTCACCAGACACCATCGAAAAATAGGTCCATAAAAAAGGGGTGGGAGTGGCTCACCCAGGCATCATGCCGTACCACCGCCCAAAATGAGTACAACAGTTTTTCTGCCCCCTATTGGGGACTGGAGGTGTTTACTCAAAATCTGCCCGTAGGGGGACAGAAAGCCCAATAGACATCAGGTGGAAAATAGGCACAAAATAAAGGGTGTGGGCTGCTCACCCAGGCAGTGCATTGTTTCCCCTATAGAATGGATGCAACAGTCTTTCAGCCCCCTCTGGGGTGTATTGGGGGTGTTTACTCAGAATCTGCCCTCTCGGGGGACAGAAAGCCTACCAGACACCAGGGAAAATATAGGCCTACAAAAAAAGGGGTGGGGGCAGCTCACCAATGCGTGGATCTACTTCCTCACTATAGAAAGTTGGCAATGTAAGTAAGTCCGTTTTTATATAGCGCAGCTACTCATCCTTACGGGTCTCAAGGCACTGGGGGCCAGAGTGGAAATTAAGTGAGCTATTGCCCAGAGTCACATGGTGCTGAGCTGAGCTGCCGCCGGAGCCGGGGATCGAACCGTGAACCCTGTGCTCCGAAGTCAGCTGCCCTGGCCGCTGCACCACACCTCCTTGGGGTGGATTGGGGTGTGTACCTACAATATGCCTCCAGATGGCAGAAAGCCTACTAGACACCAGGGGAAAAATAGAACTACCTCAAAAAAAGGGGTGAAGTGGCTCACCCAGGCATCGCATAATGCCCCTACCCCAGAAAAACACCTCATTTGGCAATGACGGTTGCAGATCAAAACAGACAACAAGCAGACCAGGGAACATCATGGCCCCTGGCTTGAACTATTTCTGCCATGTGCACTAGGCCCACCCACACAAGTGGGGTCCAGTTTTCATTGGAACAAGTGTGGAAACACTAGAAGGTAGGAAAGTTGTGGACACAGGCAGATTGTTTGAGGTTTGCAAGAGCTTCTGGTAAAAAGAAAACCTAGTGAGAGCCTCAAAAGTCACCATACTCTGGACCTCCACAGGTGTCTGGTTTTTAGAAATGTCTGCGTTTGGTAGTGTTTCCTGGGTGGCAGCCAAGCCTAGGCCCAAAATCCCTAACTAACCACACTGCAAATACCGGGTTGGTGTAGAGTGAAAACATTTGATCTCTCCATGCTGCATTTTGGGGCCTGTCCTGTCCCATGCAGTAGATTAACCTTAACAAGAGTGGTACCGTTTTTATCAGGAGACAGGTGGGAACACAGAGCAGTAAATATTTATTACCAATTTTTGGCTTCTAAATGTAAGCTAGTAGCCAAGAAAGGAAGCATTTGCAAAACTCAGTGTCTTGTGTACATTTCAGAAATACATAGGTTTCCTTCATACCTATTTTTAACCGTTATATTTTAACATATGATTCGCTGTATACTCCTTGCACCATGAAAAATCATTGTAAGGTGTAGCTAAGTTGTTGTCTGTGGGTATCGCGTGCTCTTGGATAGCCTGAAAGCCCTATAGAGTCCCACAACCAGAAAGGTCAATTAAACATAACAGTATATTGCTTATGTAAATCAGCCATAGTGAGAAGTTACAGATGAAAATGTTGTCACAAATAGTTGTTTTTTCCTAGTCATTTTCATTATTTTTTATATCAACAATTAGTTTCTTTGGGAAAATCTTGAGGAATCTACACAAATGACCCCTGCTGAATTTACAATTGTGTCAACTTTTCAGAAACGTATAGCTTTCTGGGATCTCCAATGGGTTTCATACGCATTTCCACCACA
Source organism: Calotriton arnoldi (assembly GCA_963921515.1). Classification (NCBI taxonomy): domain Eukaryota; kingdom Metazoa; phylum Chordata; class Amphibia; order Caudata; family Salamandridae; genus Calotriton; species Calotriton arnoldi. Next base: position 344,545 of record CAWUFW010012553.1, read on the forward strand.
AACTGCAGCTAGGTTGAAACCTAGCAAAAATGAACTACCTCTTAAAAAAATACAAAAATGGTGGCAAAAAAAATCTTTTTCTGTTACACCTCTGCTTGTTCCTGAATGCTGGAAAGGTGTTGATCCTAGCACATCAAAACGTTTGATAATGCTATTTTTGTACAGCACTTTGTTCCCATTCACCCACCCCCACCTCTACAAAACCAAGATACCTTATCCTCATGAAAACGTTTTAGGAAAGCTTAAGTGGAAGTGCCCTGAATGTCAATAAAAGGGCTTAGCATTCAAGGGGGTAAAGGCTTAGAAGCCAAGTGGTTAAACAATAGGATTCAGTGAATTATATCTACAAAAATTCCTGATCTAGCAAATTGAACTGAAATAAACATTATCTGCGTGCTAGCAATACTAAATGCAATATCCGCTGATTAATGAAAAATATACATAAATGAATATATGACATGCAATGGGGGATATACAAACATGAAAGATGTGAAGATAACATCGATCTCAACACCAGCACTATAGGCCAGATGTACATAGACTTCTGGCTGCAATTTCCTAATAGCAAATGTTTTGCTATGAGGAAATCGCAAACAGCTATGTACAACAGTATGTTTTACACGGTTTGTGATTCCCAGTGGGTCGCAATTGACCTACCTCATTAATATTCATTTTTTCATGAAATGTTTATAACTTATTCAAATTCAGATGGCAGTAATGGGCTTTATTCTCAGCCCAGAAAGAAATTGTGAGCTGTGTTTTCTTCCCAAATTTGGGAACATTACTGAGCAATGCAGTTTCTGATTAGCAAAAGAATTTAGAAAGCTAATGTTCACTGTCCACAGCAGGAGGCAGGCACAGCTTGGCTCTTGAGAAATGAACTGCCTGAAGCCAGGCCTTAATGGCAACTAATTCCCCATATTTTATATTTATTGCAGACAACTGATAGCCAGCTCAACCATGAAAAGATTATCAGAGTTTTCTTTTAAAAGCCTTTAATCCCGGATGGAAAACATCATACTTGAAAATATACTGAATTTAAACATTTCTGACATTTGTATTTACAAGCTCCACTACAGTTTAACGGCAGGAACAATCAAGTTGAGCATATTTATTGAATCAATGTTTTTGTGTGACTGCTCGATGATGTCACGGCACAGTGAGAATGTCAGTAAAAATCAAAGGCGTACCTAGTGAGATTTGGGGACGGATGAGTCTGAGATTTCCCTACTATTCCCATAGTGTAAGCAACTATAAAAGGTTGCACTATGATCGGTAAAGGGCATGTTTAAGGATTCAGAGGTTCTCAGAGCGTTAAAGAGGACGCTGCACCTGCTAGTATGAGGTTGGATGAAATCATGCCACATAAACAGGATTCTTCATTCCTTCAAATCTACACTATCATTGAAGTCTTGTGTGCTATACACAAAAGTGAGAGACTGGCTGCCAAGGCATCCGATACTGTGTCACCTGCAAGGCACTTGACACAGTCCCAAAAAGAAAGTTCAGGAGGTGCCTGAAGTAATCTGTGAATAACCTGCAGGTCACAGGTTTCAATTTCAATAAGATGTATTGGTGGGTTAACAACCCCCCTCTCCCGTCATTTTTAAGCTACATCTTTGTTCTTTTACCAATTAATGAAATTCAAGCTCACATTTTTTATGAATGTTAATAATAAACAGATCTCCCTTAGAATTCAAGGAAAGGATCTAGACTCAGCATAGACTGCAGACTTTCTTCTTTCAGACTTAGAGGCAGTACATAATAGAATGTCCCTTAATTGTTTAAAATTAAAACCAGCAGAAGCAAAAATAAACTGATAAGCTGAAGCCATGCTAGTGCCTAAAGATCTCAAAAGTTGGGGCACTAAACTTTGGCCTCTTCGTTAGGATCAGGCCTCGTCCTGTTGATGATGTCAAGGATTTAGGCATGAACATGAATTCTGTTCTCTCTATAAATCGAGATGGCAGCCATAACTGCTGCACCAGCAACTTCGGAAAGTCTTTCCTTTGTTTCCCTTCTCTCAGGGGATCATGCTGAGTATTGCTTTTCTTTAATCGTGGTCGTCTTTGGAGGAAACTCCCTTTATATTGGTTTGCTGAAAATCAGGAAGGTTTTGCATATCCAAAATGGCCCAGCCATTTTCATATTTAGAAATGCCATCATGTGTCTTGTGCTTTCCTCCAGCTTACTGGATCCACTTGAATTTAATTCCATACCATTGTAGATTTATAGAGACATGTCTTCTCACATTTCGCACATTTCTGAAGGCTTAGGGCTTGATTACAGTGGTCGTCAGTGGCGGTTCGATCGCCGACAGGCTGTTGGTTTGACTGCTGTATTTTGATTCAAACAGTCGGACACCACACCGCCGCCACCGCCAGGTTCTTAGATGCTGACAGTGCAGCGGTACGGATGGTGATAGGGAATGGCAGCGGTGCCGAGGCAAGCACCGCCGACGTGATTACAATTTCCCTTTCCGACAATCTTTTCATGGTGGGAACCCCGCCATGACAAGGTTATCGGAAAGGGTAGCAAGAGGCCCCAGACAGGGCCCCGGGCATCAGAGCCCAGAAAAAAATATGCATGGGGGCACATGTAGTGCCCCTCTTCAGTTTCACGGTCGTGCATGTACTGTGTGCAATGCTCGACATGGTGCATGGCACATGGTGCACGGATGTGCAGGAGGTGCTGCACGGCAGCAGCGTCTTCTGTGGCCCTGTTCAATGGCCGTGGCATGCCCCCGCCATGGTACCGCCGACTCCGGACCACCAGTCCAGCGGTCCATTCGTAATATGGTGGTCAGACCGCTGCTTGCTCGTCGGCGGTCTCCCCACTGCCACAATAGCGGTCCAGTGGTCCGTCTGCTATTATCGTAATCAGGCACTTAGATTTTCACAATATAAGGACTTCCCTCTGACTAGTGTATCACTTTTGCTTATAGCACCAAGAGGCTGTTTTTTGCATGCATATTTTACTTCATAAACTCTCCCTTAAATAAACAAAGAATATAGCAAATGTGCCTTCCAGCATGCAAAAGAACGTATTATAAGAATGCAAATAAAATATCTACACATTTTCAAAATATACTTCTTAAGTGAGGATGGTCTTGCAATGGAAGGACTGCTGTGAAGTAAAAACATATATGAAGGGCTCTGAGCACATATCCTACTTCCCCTTATAAGACATAAATATACGAAAGGGATGTGTCCACTTTTGTCCTGCTCTCTCCCTTCACCCTGTGCGACAAAACAGGAAACCTGCTGAAAAGTGGATCATTGGTGTTTTAGCTTAAAAATAATACACAGTTAAAAATAATCCCTCTCCTTCCCCAACAACCTCCTCCCCCGTGCAGACAGGGTCAGAAGCAAACCTTAGAAATGTGAACGGTTTCTGTGCATCAGATGGTTACAAAGTCATCATGTCTCCAAGGATGTTATTTACTCCCTCTGTTTCCACTACCGGGTGGTATGTGGTAGTTTGCAGTTTCCGCTCTCCTTTCAAAGGTGCAAAAGGGACACAGTTGCAATGCTGCTAGTGCTGTTCGTGCCTACACAGACACTGGCACACTCGACTCGGAGTCAATGGACCTGACCACAAACCCAAAAATGCATTTATTGGGAGCGAGCAACACTCCACACATAAAGCTACATCCCAGATATTAATAATACTTTGTTATTATACAGTGTTTTATATCACACTTCTGCCTATTCTAAACGCTTTATGTAACCAGTGTTACTATTACCCAATCTAATGGTACTCAATTTACCAAAATACCATAATCCAATTTAAAGGTACACAATTCACCATCCTCATGAGGCTGGAAGGCTGGGATTCTGACCTTCAGATCACTTTAACATAATCGGGGAGTATTAACTCCATCAGTCTTTCTGTAGAGGGCGTTGTGTCAAAAGGAATACTTTTATCTGGAAGGGAGACGTTTTAGTGTTAGAGATGTGTATTGTACAGATCGATGTACAGAAATATGTCAATATTATTTAAACATTACATGCCAAAAATCTAAACATGGGATCAGAAGACATACATGGTGGACACCTGTGGCTTTTGAAAAAAGCAAACCGTGTTTCACCCATAACATTGCTTCTAAGAAGCAGAAACGTGCAGAAACTCTTGCCCCTCTTGCACTGTGAGCTTTGGTGCAGGTTTTCACACTTAACTGATTTAATAAATAACTTCCAGACACCTGGAGGGACTCAGCCTGGAAAAAGAACACTACAATTAAGAGCTCCCTATCTTCGGCATCTGCATTGAGTAGTGTTTTTTGTGCTGAAAGAAGAACTAAAGTAACTCAAAGTAGCACTATGGACTACATTGCACTACTTTGAATCAAGGGGGCATACCATTGGTGGGATATGGGCATGCCCATTCAGCCACCCATGCATTTTGATGCAAAGCCCTATCCAGGGGCATAGCTTGGTCAGTAAAATTGGGGGGGGGTGAGCTTCTGATTTCCCAACAATCACGCTTGTATATCTTTTTAACATACATTATCTGAGAAGCAGGACATGAGGGGGTGCTTAAGGGGCAGTGGAAAGGGAGAACTTGGTACTTAAAACAATAATTGTTTTTAATATAAAATAACCAAACTTTTTTAAAGAACTTCAAGAAAGAGACAGTGTGTGAGTGTATGGGTGTGTGCATGTAAAAATCCTAGGTGAAATCCGACAGACACCTCAACATACCCGAATGAAAGCAGCTGCTCCCAGCTATTTACTACACAATACATTTATTAGGGGGCTGTAACACCCCAAACACCCCCCTGAAGCTGTGCCTCTGGCCCGATCTACTAAAAAAGATAGACAAGGCTTTACACCCAAGATGTATGCCTCCTCGAGGCAGACGTATGTTGGAGAAAATGTTTCTTTTCTTGAAACATTTAAAACTTTGCATGTGTGTTGTACTGCACAATACACATTCCAACTTGGAAAAATATGAAACTTTGTCTAAAAATAGGATTTCATACTGGAAGGGTACCCTTCCAGTACAAAACCTATGCATGACGTCTCGCAAACGCCCTTGCACTATGGTACAAAGGTGTGTGTGGTGCAAGGCTGCCTAAAGGACGCCAGTGCAGGGAGTGAAACAGCACCATATCTTACTAGATATGCCTCTGTTCTCCTCTCTCCCTTTGAAGCAACACAGCCAGCAACTTTGGTTGCTGTGTTGTCTCAAATGTAAGTAAATCTGCCCCTTGGTTTTAATCTTTTGTCGCATTTCTGCTTTGCGCAAAAAGGTGACGATTCAGATTGACTTAGAAAAAGGTCCTAGGACTCTTTGCAGTTTATTCAGTCACAATCAGGGTCACCCTTAAAAAGTTGTATTTACTGAGATCAGCTAGCCCTTGGGAGAGCTCTGTACATAGTTGCAATGGAGGCACTGGTTATAATTCGGATGGATACCATAAAGAATTGTGATGGTAGATGAAGTTTGGTATGTGGTATAGAATGCATATACGCAAGAAAAATACATGGATTGCTAAACACACAGCTATACATACATATTCACATTATATAGGTGGTGTCAGGGGAGCGGGTTAACTCAATCTAAGTAACACAGGGAAATCCAACATCATTAGCAGCATTGCAACTTCTTGGAAGTCTACTTTATCAGTGTCAGGTGTGATGTAAGGGGAAAAGTCTGCCCTATTTATCACTAGTGTGCAACTTTTATATGAAAGAATTAACTGAGTAAAAAATACATTTGACAATCCTGGAGGAACAATGGTTAGCAATCCGAGGAGGCAGGGGCAGGAAATATTTATAAATACCTTTTTTTAGATCGAGGCACGAGGCACTAATATTTATTCAGAATTGAAATGCAAGTATTTTTAAAGCACGTTAAATAAAGTTTACTCTTTCGCAAGGACATGTGGGTGAAGTTTCATATTCAGTAGTCGAGCTAAGCAAACTTCTCATTCAATTGAGTCTACCGTGGCAAGACACACGACCAGTCTTCCTTTCATTTGAAATGCTGCACTTTCTTTGCTTTTGTAACATTTCATACAGATTTGCACTTTCTCAAATTAAATATAATAGCTAAAGTCTGAGACACCACTAATTATGACAGGACTTTTAAATCAAAAGAAAAACATGCCCCACTCTTCAATGAGATCACTTGCATCGCTTTGATAAATCTAATGAGCGTGTCTTATTGGTCGGTGAGTGCATGGGTGGAGGTCAAGTCACTGTAGAGCCTGCATTTTCCCATCATTAATAATCACTGCGAGGATGAATGTGCAACATTGTATTACACAAAGGCATCCGTTTCTTCCAGGGTCAGGGCTTCTTCAGGTCAGGTAGACTTGGGGCGGTACAGTCCAGATCTCCAGCTTGGCAGGAATACACTGAGCTCATTGTTGGACAAGACACAAAAATGCATCCGCTATCTACAGAATGCCATGCATCCCACAAGATGTTCATTAATCCCGCCTGGTAAACACTTGATCGTCTCTCTGATCTTCATAGAGAATCCTCAATCAATCAATCAGGGGTTTATATAGCGCGCTACTCACCCGTGAGGGTCTGCAATAATACTATGGAATTCACAATGAAGTTTACAAATGGTGACTCTGATAGGATGGTGAGTTCTGTTAATGCACAGATTTTCTAAAGCACCATTGGTTTGTAGGTTTCGTTTCTAAAGCTTCTGGAGGAAGACATAGAAACAGTAGAGGGAGGTTTTTCATTGAAGACAGCATGTCAACCAGCATTGACCCCTCCCACCGCACTGTCTCCTTGTACAAGATGTTACCCTGGCACGGCTGAGAAATGCCAAGCAATGCAAGGGATGGAATGACCTTCACAGAGTCAAAAGAGAACTTTTTTGGAAGTTTGGAAGACGGTATTTGTAGTGCTGCACACGCTCATTTAAACTAATCCAACTTTCGCATTTGACTAATAATTTACTACCTTCCCTATAACTGTTTATCTTAAATAAACATTAGGATGTAGTGGTTAAGATAAGGAAATTAGATAGTGAATATAGAAACTCAAGTGGAGTGTTTACATAGCACAGAGACCTTGCTTCAAACTCGTATTTGCAAGTTTAAGATTTGATAAGTATTAATGCATCAAGTAGAAAACGTTAAAAGGAAAAGAAAAGCTGTATATTTACTGGACTTAGAGACACGTGGCGAGCCATTACAAAAGGAGAGTGAGTGTGACGAGGCAAATTAATAAATTGTGCATGGGAGAATTTAAAACTTCTATAGTGAAAATGCTTAATATATGCTACTTTGCCAATATGTACCCAAACATAAATTATCTGTGGTTTAGTATAAATCTCATGCCACTGAGAGCTGCTCGGGAATGAAGAAGTTTATGAATTCCGAAAAATGTAAGTGTAAATGGGTATTTACTAACTTACAAGGCTAACCACACCTTGGAACGACCAGGAATGCCCACATACCCCCACTTCAGTGGGATTTATGGGTGTGGAGATCGCCTCACTCCTGGCAGAGATCTCTGCACGCATAAAAGGACCTATACCTGCCAAAAATCTCTTTGTGAATTCCTGGCAGGCATAAGTGAGGTATATGCAAAAACAACAATTGATGGACAGAATGCAGAACAATGTCATACATTCACCCCAGTACAGAGATCTGGGCCTAAATCCATCGTTTTTTTGCTCACCATGCCATTCCAGTTTGGACCCAGCCATATGCAAATCAGTCTTGACCCTGCGCCCAATGGGAACAGTCCAGCCCGAACTGCCAGGCCAGATCCTCCCTGGACTGGAAACAAGCATCCTAGGACCGGTTTCGGGCTTTCAGCCCTCATCAGCCAGGATAGCTTGACTCCAGTGGCATGGAGAGCACGGGACCCACGTCTGGGCATACCCGTCCCACTCGGGGTGACAAATGCAAAAACAACAATTGATGGACAGAATGCAGAACAATGTCATACATTCACCCCAGTACAGAGATCTGGGCCTAAATCCATCGTTTTTTTGCTCACCATGCCATTCCAGTTTGGACCCAGCCATATGCAAATCAGTGAGGTATAGTCAGCCGTAAAGGTATGCTTGCAGCCAAATTTACCTTTGTGAATAGTCACTGAAGAATTCAGTAGAAAAACCAACTGCCAGAAGGAAAAATCATATACATGAAATAGTACTAAAGGGGCAAAGAACAAAGCGAAAAATCAGGAAAGGAACTCGATGCAAAGCATCTTCCACTTGCAACCACCTCCTTATATTTGCTTCAAACAGAACCTGACATTACAGGGAAATATACTACTGTATCTTGGATTAGGAACCTCAGGTGACATCCTAAATACATCTCACAATCTTGAAAGGGCTGTTTATAGTTTGTCCACATTCCTTTCCTGGAATTCATGGCATTCATTTAACAAATGAAGAAGGAGCCCAAGTTTGAAATCCTTTGCACAACACTAAATTCTGCAATCCACGTTCCACCCTTCATGCTCCATGCTCCAGGCAGCTCATTGAAGGTACCTCTGGGTAACTGGATGCATGGAGAAACAAGAACAATTTATGCAATAAGGATGCACAGCCAAGCGCTTCACATAGTGGTCGACATCGTACGTACTGTCAAGCAGTATATGAAGCACTTCCTCCTCATCTGAACACATAGGGCCATATTTATGAAAATGTGGCGCAGCGCAGCAGGTCACCTTTCTGCACTGTGCTGCATCACTGGGAAAGGACAGGAATGCGCCGTATTCAGGGCAATACAGTGCATTCCTGTCCTTTCCTCTGTGCTGGTGCACAATGGGCTGCCTAGCGCCTAGGGGCACCTTCCTGCACAAAACAATCATGAGAGGATTTTCCTCTTTCTATGTATGCTGCTGAATGCTGAAGGAAAAACGAAGAGAACATATTTCTCCTCATTTCGCCTCTCCTGGGAAGGCATATCTTTTTGGCGCATTCCCTGGATTACAAGTTCTTGTAAATCTGTGAATTCGTCAAAATCTATGGATGTTGCACAGGAACACCAAAGCAACACCCATGAAAAATCCTCGCTGGCGCAGAGTAATGCAAGGCACCGATTTGCGCTGCTTTACATTACTCAAGGTTTATGAAGCCACGCAGTGCCATGCAAGGAGGCCTTGCGTGGCTTCATAAATCTCATTTTTCATTTGCATTGCTCTTGCACCACGTTGCGTGGTGCAGGAGCGACACAAAGGGGCTCATATATATGCCCCATAAGCTCTTGATACTGCTCTTTGTAACACTTAGGTGGTTAAAGTTGCTTTAGTAATGCCACTGATTTGAGATGAGATTGGCACCCCAGAATCAAAGATAACTCAAATACAGTGTTCCTCTGTTACAGTGATCACAGGGAGTGGGTGCAGGCCAGCTTAGGGCAGAACAAGTATTCATTTTCTAGTTTTGGACACAGGCTAGTGATTTGGATTAATCAGTGATTTGGATTAGCGGTCCAGACCCTTCTTTCTCCCAAAATTGGATCTACCTGTCAATGGTGTAAAATGTAAATACAGCTTCATAAAGCTGCCTGAAAGGTATACAAGGTGCTTTTTGTTTACCTTGACAGAGAAAAGTGACATACATGCATAATCTGTCACTGTTTTCAGGATGCTTATTGTTGCTCAGTGTATTACATGAGCCTAAACATACATCATTTGCCTCCAAGAACTATCTGCAAATGTTTCCAACTCTCCTTTTCTATCAAAAACATTTCAGGGTGCTGGTAAACATTTGTTTCAAAATGCATGTACACATAACTGCTTTACTTTCAAATCTTGGACAGGAAACATCTAATTGATCAACACTACACTGCCACAAAGGGACACAAAGCAATTCAATATGTTGACAAAGTATTAGCTTGTTAGCAGTAAAACTTTTCTTGTGCTAGAAAGTAGTCCTTAAAGTAACTCACCAGGCACTCTGTGTTGCTTTGCCCTACCTTGCAGCAAGGGGGGGGCATGGTTGGTACATGGGAGTTTCAATGCTATCACACATGGTTTTACACAGAAGACCCTATCTACTAACATCTTTAGACGGGGCTTTGTTCCAAAAAACCATGCCTCCTTGAGGCATGCGCTGGGTAGGGGAAATATTTTAATTTCTCCTAACGTTTCACCCATTGCATGTCTGCTACCCTTTACAGCACATATGCAGTGTGTGAAAAATGCTAAAGTTTGTCTAAACATAGTATATTAAAAGGGTACATTTTCAATACAAAACCTATGCTGGTCAACATGCACACATCTTTGCACTGTGTTGTAAATGGCAACTTGTTTGTGTTCCAGTGCTGGGAACTGCAATCTGGAATATTGAGGATGGAATATCGTCTGGGCACAAAATCGTGACCACAATATGGAAAACTAAAATATCAAGGAGGTAAGTGCACAGAGAGAGGTATGGATTCACTATTCATAACTCCACACTTACATACCCAGAAGATACTTATATCAACAAGGTATGTAGATGTGGAGTAAGGTGCAGAAAATATATATGTACGTCCTCGATATTCTGGGAAAATTCTGTGACCACTCAGCATTCCTTCCACAATATTCCGGACCCACACTGTGCTGTGGAAGACAGCAGCAGCGCCCTCTTCTAGTAGATATGGTTCTCTGTGTTCTCTTCTCCAGTGCAATGCAGCACAGCTACTGTGATCGATGCACTGCATGAGGCTTATTTTATTTTTGGGAATCCTACCACTTAATATGAAAAATTGCTAAAGTCTCAAAAAAGAAACTCGTTGGCTGTTAAATGTTTAACAGGACATTTGTCGAATTTCCAAAAACTGTCAAGTAAGGTGTTTAGTAGTCCAATCTGCATATTATTTGAGTTTTTCAAACTCCAACATATTTACAATTCTCAGTGAGCAAAATAAATAATGTAGTTTATAATTTCCAAACATAAACCAACTGTTTCAAGACTAAGCACACAATGGGGCCGATTCCGATCTCGGCCGGTAGTGCTCCGAATCGGATTCGGATTTACCGGATCCGATTCGGAGCCCTGTTTCCCGACCGAATCGTACGCGGGTCCGGCCGAGCGAGTACGATGCGAGCGCACGCGAAATCGCCGACCGACTCGTTCACGGGTCCGAACCGCACCGACCGACTCGCTCGGACTCGACTCGCACCGCGCTATGGAGACGTTTCCCGGCCGGGTAAGTACGATGTGCGCCGCGAGCAGTCCGACCGACTCGCGCCGTCCGGCTCGAAAGAGCTGTCGGAGCCGGACTTTGGGGTCCGCGTCGGACCCCCTGTACGCGTGAGGCGCGCGAGTCGCACACAAGGGGAACCATGGGTCCCCCTACCTGTGCATGTACGCCGCGATGCGCATGGATGCGTACCCGCTGTAGGGGCGCCCTTGTTCGCCTCGCACCCATTGAGTCAATGGGAGCCCGTGTACGCGTTGTGCGACCGGCTCCCATTGACTTCAATGGAGTCCGACCGAATCGAGTCCGATAGCATGCGAATGCATCGTACTCGTCCGGTCGGACTGCTAGGAGTCCGATCGGTCGGAATTCTCTCCGGGTCCGGCTCGGTCGGAGAGATTTCCGGCCGGAATCGGAATCGGCCCCAATATATGTATGGTTTATAGCTACCATATAAAGTTCATATATTTTGGGGACGATTCACTAAAATGTTCTTTATAGTGTTTAATGTTTCTTAATCTACTAAAATTGGTACACACACCCTATATGTGCCTAGATACTTTGCACACCTTAACTTTTTCGAGACTGAGACCTGCCATGAAATTGCAAGGCTATCAATTGTGTAGGAAAGTAGGACCTGCTTCTTATGGTTACCCCCACTTTTTGCTTCATGTGATACTGTTTTGGCTAGTCTGACTGGGATCCTTCTAATCAGGACCCCAGCCTATCTGCTTTCTCCTTAAACTGTTATGTCATATATTTGGTACACTCCAGATTGGATACCGGGGTACCCTTGTCAGTCTCTAGTATATGGTACCCATGTACCCAGGGCATAGGTACCCCAGAGGCCTCCCATGGGCTGAAGCATGTATTATGCCACCCATGAGAGGCCATGCAAAATGGAACTAAAGGCCTGCCATTGCAGCCTGTGTAAGTGGGTGCATGCACCACTTACTTAAGATATAGGTTTACTATATCTAAGGGTCACTACACTTAAAACCTATAAGTCACCCCCATAGCAAGCCTTAACAATCCTGAAGGCATGGTGCTCGGTTCTAAGTGAGAGGGTGCCACTGCATGAGCGGGACACCCAAACAGCCTACGGAGTCCATTCTCTCGGGTTGTTAGTGCTGCAGCCATTTACGACATATAGAGTGGCATTATGGGACTGCGTGATGACCAACTCTAAAACGGCTGAAAGTAACCCTATCATGTTTGGTATCAAACACTGTGGAATCATACCCCCACACTGGTAACCGGTGTGAGAGGTATGATTCCACCCCTCAGAAACAATCTTTGGGAGGTCCCTGGTGTTCCCGGAACCAGCCTCCTAGTCCCGGGCAGCCCAAAAGTGTTGCTGGCAACCAGAGACACATTTCTGCCCTCCTGCTGCTGAGCCAAGCTCGAGCAGGGGAAGGCAGAACAATAGGCATCCTGTCACAGGGAGGTGTGACCACCTCCCAGACAGGATGTAGTGTATTAGGGCTGGGTGGGTGCGCTTGCCAGCGACCGAAAGTCTGCATGAGGGGCACATTTGGTGTCCCTGTGCATAGTCCAGTTCAAACCAGTCCTGGGAGCCGTTGGCTCCTGCTCTGGCGGGAAACTGGACAAAGGACATGGGAGTAACCTCGCCACTGTCCAGACCCTCCCCTGGGAAGGTCCCCTGAATCTGTCCAACCCTCTCCCGTGGGTACAAAAGGGCTTACCTGGCTGTAGGACCCTAGATTGAAGTGGACAAGATTCTGAACAAGAAACCACTGAACTTCGACCGTCTGTACACTCTGGACTTTGCTGGACTTCGTTTGGGCCCGACTTCGTCTCCCTCTCAGTCAGAAGCATTGTCTGTGCCCGTGCACCATACAGGCTCTGTGCAGAACCTGTGAAGCATCAAGGACAACCAAAGGTATCTCCCTTGGAGTGAAGGAGTCACTCCCCTGCTACCGCAGGCACCACATCACGACTGACCAGTCTGCTGCTCCTGAGCTCCTACGGACTCCAAAGGCTCCAGCAACACAGGAGGTGAGTTTGTAAGTCCCTCAAGGTCCGAGCTGCCCTCTTACCAAGTTTGAGGTCAGAATCCCTCGTGGGGGCTGCAATACCCGTACCCATGTGCACCGCGTTCATTTGCAAGTGCATATGCTTGTTGGTGTTTCCAGAACAAGTGCACTGGGCTCCAGTAGCCCCAACCTCTGGCACCATTTCCTACAAAGAACCCCAGCCTCCTCACACCGAGTGCTCCGTGGGCTGTTGCTTTGTGAAACTGCTCAAGGTCTCCTTGCGACTCCTGTGCCTCCGGCCTGTGGGTCCCCTTGAGGGTCAACTTTACTTTTCTTGGGCTCCCCTGGTTGCTCCAGGCTTGCCCTGACTCCCCTGTGTTTGGTGAGTCTCCTGGTCCTTGCTGGTCTGAACCGTAACCTTCTTTGACCTTCTGCGTGGGTTGCCGTTGCCAAGGCTTGTTGGTGCTCCAGCCAGACATCGACCCCTTAGTACTCGAGATCCTTTGTGGACAGCTTGTATCCGGCTCCTGGTCATCCTCGACATCTCCTGGTCCCAGTGGCTGCAGAGTCAAGAACCCCCTCAATGCACCTGAAGCACCCGACATCGGTGGGAATTCGTCAACCGAGCCCCTGGTCACTCCTGAGTGACCCAGACTCTGTCCCCTCTGCTTTCAGGTACTCTTCAACAAGAATCCACCTTTGGATTCCAACGGACACTTTTTCTTCCTTCCAGCAGCGGCTCTTCTTCGAAGTCCTCCATTGGGTTCGACAGCGGTTTCTGACGCCACTTCAGACCTATGCCCCCGGCTTCCCTCGGATAGGTAACTCTGGTACTACGGTATCCATGGGTGGGCTGGCTCTCCAACCTCCTAAGTTCCACGGGGTTTCTTCGAAGGCCACTGGGAAGGGTCCTTAAACTTTAAAACTGCAACCGCGACTCTCCCAGAGAATTGTACGGCGCACACGGTTGTAAACAACAAAAAAGAACATACGGCTGACTGAGGTACTGCACCTCTAATCCAAATATTTCAATACTGTCCAAAGTTCCGTGCATACACTTCCGGAGCCCGCCGTACTTGGTCTCCACTGAATTCCCAGAAGGTAAACTTTGTTGCAAAAGGGAAGGTGCACCGGTCAAAAGAGTCCACAATGTTACCAACTCTTCCAAAAGTATATTTTCTTTATTTCGTATCAAAAGACTATAAGACAGCAAAAGTCAGCCAGACAGCAAAAGTCAGCCAGACAGCAAAAGTCAGCCAACGCGTTTCGTTCCTATTGGAACTTCATCAGGGCTCATATATATTAATTGAATACATGAAATCAATCATCACGAATATGTTGAGGATCACAATCCACCAATCCAAGGTTTGAAAAGCTAAAAGTGGCGTATCCTTACTTATCTGTAAGTGGTGGTGCAAATACTATCCTGGAAATATTCAGTGTCATGCGATCCAAAACCATAAATTGGGTATATTCAAGGTTAGGAAAATACGCCCCTGATACGGCGCACTCCAAAGTTCCTATTCGGGGTTGTAATTCAAAAACAGAATTCAAACCTTGGATTGGTGGATTGTGATCCTCAACATATTCGTGATGATTGATTTCATGTATTCAATTAATATATATGAGCCCTGATGAAGTTCCAATAGGAACGAAACGCGTTGGCTGACTTTTGCTGTCTGACTGACTTTTGCTGTCTTATACTCTTTTGATACAAAATAAAGAAAATATACTTTTGGAAGAGTTGGTAACATTGTGGACTCTTTTGACCGGTGCACCTTCCCTTTTGCAACAAAGGCGCACACGGTTGTGTTCCCACACTGCACCCGTCCTCTGTGGGGTCCCTACTTACTCACCTTGGGTGGTTCCTTGGGGTCCCAGCGATTCTACATCCTCTAGACACTGTCTTGACTCGAGTTGTGGTTCTTATACCACTATTTTAGTATATGGTTTGGTCTCCCCCTGGGGCTCACTGTGTATTAGTGCTACTTACGATTGTTTCTGTGCTACAGTATTGTGTGCTTTGTAATTATCTTTGTTTAGAAGATACTTTATCGTACTAGAGAGTGTTATATTAATAAATACATATTTTTATAACTACTGTGTAGTTCTCCTTTCACTTAACCAATACTACAAGGTTGCATTCTGGTAAAACAAGCTACTTAACATTCCTTCAAGACTAAGCCTGAAGGCTGCTCTCCACAGCTACCACTTGGATAGCTTTCTAAGGATATCTTTGACCTCTTAAATCACCATAAGGGTTGGTTGGACTGGTACAGGGTGCCCACTTTAATTAGTGGACAGCATATACAAGGCCAACTTCTCACAAGTTGCCACCCCACAAAATATTTATATTAAGTACTATTGTAGGGTGCTTAATGTTGTTAAAATTCCACTATATTGTCAGGAAATTTAGCAAAGGACATTTTTCACCCATTCATCAATCTGGACATTTTCAAGACATTATGGGATCCAGCTGTCACATCTTTCACACACTTCAGGACACTTATGCTCTCATTACACGTTAGATGGAGTTGTATCCCCAAAAGGATATGACTCCACCTACTCAAGTGGAAAATATCCACAGAAAAGGACCAGGAATCATTATGGCTAGACTGGCCATTTTGCTACTTTGGAATTTCCACAAAGGCTGCAGCCTAGCGGCTGCTTTCAGAGCAGGATGTGCTGCCATAGTCCCATGAAACCATGCCCCCAGGGCTCTATTTCAGTTGCAGCCTCCTGCATTGTGGGGACGGTTGGAACATATTTTGCCTGGGTTCTTTTCATTTCCAGTTCGGCCCATTGAATCAGAAGCTGCATACGATAATAAACCCTGTATTTCTGGGAGTGCCATGTCATTCCCCATTTCAGGTCTGAAAACTTGTGGTGTCCAGTAAATGAGGGGCAGATACAAATCTGAATCATTAACTTTGGCCCAGGTATCTTCCGTCAAATTACGGACATCTCAGAATGAGGCCTTTAATGTTGTTTAATAAATCAAGATACACCCTCTTATATATTAGCTGCACCCATATTCAGCCTCATTACTTTCCCTGTTTCATTAGCATGCTTCCTCTACCTACTGAGAACCTTCAGAAGTTTGCTTGAATGTACCCTTGTTTTGACTTCTTCTGAGGACCATGCTTTCTGCCTCTTTCCTTATGTACTTTCCTGGAATCGATGACACTTTTAGTCAACTCAGTAAACGGAGAATGACTCTATACACCTTACCTATAACTAGAGGTATTTTGTTTGTACTAAACAATCTCATGAGGATTTAACTTCCACTATAGTTGCTGTATAAGCTTTATTTCAACACATGTGTCATAAAAGCTAGAAAACAATTAAATACAAGTAAAATAATAGAATAAAAATAAGCAATACATACAACACGTATTGAGAAAAACATTCAGGGTCTTCCTTCCACAACAATATTAATTCCACGTCGTTCTTCCTATACAGGTACTTCAAAGTTGGGCATGTGCAGTAATTTAAGACGCGCAATGCAGGTACATGCAACACGTTGGATGGGAGACGATCTAAAATATAAACTAGTGGAGAGGTACCATGCTATTACATAAAAGCTGTTTGGAAAGCAATTCGGCATCCAGAATCATTTTGCATGACATAATAAAATTAATTTGATTTAAAAGTACAGCATTAAAAGCGATAAAGAAGGAGTAAGAGATAAAAGCAAAATTTAAAGGAAGCTAGCAAGTTGGTTCGAAAAGTGAAGTGTGCTTAAAACAATCTCAATGAGAGAAAGGATCGAGCAAGATATTGCAACAATGACAGTGCTGTAATTTGCTTTTCATAACCTGCTGTCACATTGTTTCCCTCTAAGGCCCTCTCAAGGGAAGACTGCAGGGTAGTTATTTAACTTCCACTATATATTCGAAGCTTATTCACTGAATAACTAGTACAGTACTTATGATGCCCTACCAAGTTTCCCCTCCTTAAACCTTGCAGCTCCTTTCTGCCCAGAATGTAGCCTGCTTCAATGAACTCCTACAATGCCTATACAGCGACACCACTCAGAGGCGCTCCTTCAGCAGATATTCAGAATAGAAAGGACACTACTCTCATTATCAAATGGATCCGTGGCCCTATCTGTTTACACTTTCCGTTTTTCGGACTGCAGTTGTAATGAGTTCTGATATTGATCTAAAATCCTCAAGATCTGTCTTTACGAATTTGGAGCCGCCCGGCCATAATGCTCATATAATCAAATATCCCCCTAACCTAGCAAAAAACGCATCCAAAACTACAAACATAGACTCCTAAAATCTCACCCAGAAACCCTTATTGCGGATCCCCACTTCTGCATGAAAAAAGGTGCTACAGTAAGTGATCTTATCTTCTGTATGAAAAAACATGCTCAATGGAGGAAGGCCCTTTACTCACTGCTCCAGATCACCACATCCAGGAAGACTCCTCATGAACTTAGAATTACAGTTGCCCCTTCACCTATGTACAGAGTAGAAGCAACCATCTCCCTTTACAACAATTGGACTATCCTTATCCAATCATCAGACCGCAACCTGGACATTTTAAATATTATTTTCCCCATCATCAAGAACCCAGTGACTAGCACTGAATCCTCCCCCTCCCAAAGACGCTCTAGTTCCTCAGGCAACCACCAAAATTCTCAAAGTGTGCCCTCTCACAGCCTCAACATCTAATTTGACCCTACCCTTTCCCTTCCTTGCTCCTCCATAGGGGCCATCATTCATAATAGCAGCTCGTCAACTACACCAGGTGGGACTGAGTCCCTCCCTCCCTGGCAATCACCAAACCAGTCTGCACGCTCACCACTCCTCTAGAGCAGCTAGCTCAGATTTACTAAGCTCCATAATTCCCACCATCTATACCCTTGACCTCCAAGCACACTACTGTGGATACTACTAGTGTGCCGAAGACTCTCCCTATAGCCAAATCGATGTCACACTCGAAATCTGAACTCCCTAACTGGGCTAGCAACATGACTCCTATGATTCCAGTGCTTCCCCTTAGCCAGGTGTTGCACTTCTCACCTCCTGACTTACTCCACATTACTACCTCATTTCCGCAGGTTCTTCCAGGCCAGTATATTTCTAACCCTTCGTCCCCAAACTCACCCCTCCTCCTAGCCCCCGACCCCAAGTCTCTGAAACCCACCCCCGAACCTCATTCAAAACCAGACTTGAGATCACACTTTTTCTCCAACAACTCAAGGCGGATGTTCAAAGTCTATTACACCTCACCTGTGAGTTGTCAGATACTCGGAGGTTTAGTTGGTCTCCGAAGACTAAGTGCCACAACCCTCTAACTCCTGCACCAGGCTTTCAGCACACTCCCCATCCACTGGGATCTCACCAATCTCTTCTTCTAAGCACCTAAGATGGAAAACCTTACCCCACCCTAATGACCCCTCTCAGCCCTTCAGATTAAAGGATCCACTGTCTGCCAAGGATATTCAATCCCTCTTACTTTCATATGATCCAACATACTCTGCTAACACAGATAATATGTGCCAAATTAAGGCAATCCATACAGACCCATTCAGAGTACCTAGGGCAAACTCCAGATCCTTAAATAAGAACAACCTCACTCGAGTCACCGCCACACTTTCTACCACAGTTGATACCAAGCCAAAGCTTAAATGCTGCTTCTTAACTGCAGATCAGCAGTAAGCCACACAGCAGACATTGCTACCCTCATCATTGCATATGATCCTGACCTCTTAATGCTGACTGAAACCAGGTTAAATGACTCACCTGAACCTATCCTCGACATACTAGTGCCCCCTAGTCACAACATCATTAGGTTAGATAGATCTAGCGGACAAGGTGGAGGCATCGCCTGTATACATCGTAACAATCTATCAGTCAAACAATCACAATCTGATGCTCTGTCGTCATGCTGATATCTGTACATCGAGGTTGCATGTAACAACAGGCTATTATGCAAATTCCACGCGCTCTACCACCCTCCACGAGACAACCTTCCTTTCATAGAACAAATCATGGAAATCATCTGAACTAATGCGGAGCTTCACAGCACCCAGACCTTTTTCAGAGATTTTAACCTTCACTGGAATGACATGAATGACTCAAATAGCCTCAAATCCTTCTTAGTAGACCTCAACCTAACCCAAATATGTGACAGCCCTACTCACATCAAGGGAGCTACCTTAGATCTAGTCTTCGGTAAGGTCAACTCCATTCATCTTGAATGTATCATCCCTTGTGACTGGACAGATCACCATTGCATCACCTTCCTCATCACAGAATCTGTGAGAGCTAATAAAGCTCAGCTAAAGAAGCCCAGACACTGGCAAAGAAGCCGGCGAAACATTAACTTGAATTATCTGACTTTCCTCAGTGATAACGTCTTGCCCCCTCCTGTGGACATGTCTGATGTCCATGACCTTACAGACCCTATAACCGCTCCATGACACACATTTTAGACTCGATGTCGCCTCTACAGCTCAAAAGAATGTCCCCCAAAGTCTCCAAACCTTGGTACAATGGTAGTCTAAATACAGAAAGCCAAAATCTGTGACTAGCGGAACAATTGTGGAGATCCTCTCCCTCCCTCGAACATCTCAATCAGCTGAGATCATTGAGAAGTATCTATAACAAACGCATTAGATGCTTAAAAGCTTGTTACTTTAGAAATCAACTAGAGCAAGCTAAAAATCTACCGAAAAAATAGTTTGAACTCATTAAGCTTCAATCAAATAGTCAACCTAACCTTCCCTCAGTGGGACCCTGTCCGCAGCTTAAATGCGATGAATTTGCAGCCTTCTTCCTTGAAAAGACAACAAAAATCGAATCTGATTTACAGTCAGCTTTGGAGCACCCACTGATCACACCACCTAACACCCTCCCTCCTCCTTGGTTTGGTGTGCCCCCGCCCGCTCCAGTTCTCCCCCCCAAAAACAATGCTTCTTGGAGCCTATTCGAAATTTGGATTAAAGCCCTATTCTCAAAACTCTTGCTTCACTGAAACCCTCTAACACCCCTTGCCATTGAACTTCTTCAGTGAGATCAGATCATCCATACTCCCACTTTGGACTGAGATAGTCAATGCCTCACTACTTCAAGGCTCTACTCTGGATTGCCTAAAGTTTGTGCAGGCCCCACCTATTCTTAAAAAACCTATTGCAGATCACACTGACCTACAAAATTTCCGTCTAATTTCCAGCATTCCCACTCAGGCAAAACTCCTCGAGAAATGTGCCCACGCCCAGCTATGTAACCACATAGAACAATTCCGACTGCTAGACCAATTCCAATCTGGCTTCCATCAGGGTCATAGCACTAAATCTACTCCCAATCACATTGTAGAAGTTGCGCTAAGAATGCTTGATCAGAATGGATCCTGCCTTTTGATCCTCCTCGACTTATCATAAGCTTTTGATACAGTTAAACATGACAGCATAATCGACCTACTGGAACACAGGATGGAGCTTTCTGGGCCTCTAGTAAACTCAAAGATTCAAGGTGAACCAGTCTCTGTTTAATCCCTCACCGCTCACTCCGGGGGTACCACTGGGGTCCACGCTTTCACCCACTCTCTTCAACTTGTTCATGGAGCCTTTAACAGAAATTCTGAAACTATCCAGCATCCACTATCACATGTATGCTGATGACATGCAACTGTACCTGAAAATCTACTCCCCTGAGGATATCAGGCCCCTCAACTCAGCTTTACAGAAAACCGAAAGTTGGCTGACCCTTCGTCACCTGAAATTAAAAAGTCTTAAAGCGGAATTCCTCTTTATTGCCCCACCCAAACAGTCACCAGCCATCGAAGAATGGATGAATCAACTAACGGCTCTTAATTGCATGCCAAACATCACTGATTCCACGAGCTCATTGGGAATAATACTAGATAAGAGTTTGAACATGCAGAAGCACATCAGTGCTCTCACCAAAGCAGCAAACTTCCAATTGAGCATCTTAAGGAAAATAAAACCTTTCCTCCCTCCCAACGACTTCAAGGCTGTTGTGCAAGCCCTAGTGATTTCTAAACTGGATTATGGAAGAGCAACCCTCTGCGACCTTCCTAGAGCTAAGACAGCTCCACTAAAGGCCTCTCTCAACTCTGCTGCAAGGCTCTTCACAGGTTCTAAATGAAACAATCACATCACGTTTGAGCTGAAATCCCTAAATTGACTCCCATATGAAGAAAGGATACAACAAAAAATTGCATGCATGATCCACAAAGCCTTACATTTCAACACTCCGATATACCTTGCACAAAACTTGAGCTCTCGGGTGGCTCTAGATCCTCTAAAAGTGCCAACACCTTACTGCTCAAGCCACAGAAATTCCATAAAAAGAAAATGTACAATCGTGCATTCTCGGGTATCGCCCCGAGAATCTGGAATTCCCTGCCCCCTGAAATCAGACTGAATCCCTCGACTGCTTCTTTCAAAAGGGAAGTTAAAGCGATACTGATGAAGAAATTTCTGGCCTAGAACCCCAGCTAACCCGGCACTGTAGGACACGCTTGTTTCTATTTGACTGTTCTGATTGTATGTTGATCTGTTGGTTTACTGTTACTACTTCCTGTACCTTTCGTGATTGCTAAATTGTAAAGCGCTCTGATACCCGCAGGGGTCATGTTCGTGCTATATAAAACTTTAAATAAATAAATAAAAAAAGGGTGGGTCATGTACACCTAGTCAGAAGTGTCTAAAACGCGTTGCAAAAACTTTAAAAAATGGCAGGAGCAAAATATTTTTAGATTTTCCCTACTGCTTCAGGTTGTCTCTCTGCTATTTTTCTTTTTTTTTGCATAATCTTGCTTTCTAACGCTTTTAAAAAATTTATTAATTGAGTTTTGCAGTATGCAGTTACAGCATAACATCAGTACTGTATGCATTACAGACTCAAATACAATGTGAAATTGGTCAATAGATAATCCTCAAATAACTAGAATGCATTGGGTAAGTGTATCGGATAGGGGATGGGGTGGGGCAAGGCTAATGGAGAAGATGCAGGATGAGAAGGAACGGGGCAAGAAAAAGCGAACTTGCTACTCAGGGAAGTCTATAGTCTACAAAGTCAATAGGACCTGGTAACAACAAGCCTAACCAGATACAAGGCTAGGGCCTCCGCCCACATTGGCAGAACAGTTAGGCAGGGCACCATATGGGGAGGGGCTGTCGGGTATGTCCACAGCCGGTTGGGAATTAGCCAAGGCCTTAGTCTTGTCTCCATGAAGTCTGAGATAAGTCACCCAAGGGCTCATATGTCCTTCGGGCGTGAGCGGACAGGATTAAATTGCCCCTACGCATCTAGCAGCTCCTGACAAACAGGGGCATCATGAAGACACTTACTCATGCTGGGCACCTGCCATCTGCCCCAGTGTATCGTCACCCTGCGCTTAGCCAGCAGCAAGAACATTGCAGTCATCTGCCGGATGTCCTGGGAAACCGCTTTGACGTAGCCCAATAGCACGACTAGGGGTGAGCACTCAGGAGAGTGACCTGCGATACTTGTCACATCCCTAAACAACACTTCCCAGAATTCCCGGATCTCAGGGCAATACAACGCTAGGTGCAGAGAGTCAGCTCACAGCACCAAGCATCGCCCATCCTCAACGAGTCCCTTTGACAGCACAGGCATGTGGTAGATTCTATATAAAAAATGTAAGTGTATCAAGCTCAGCCTTTAGTTTGGGGATAGAGCCTTGGACTGAGAGTAGCAGTAGGTCTATAGTGCCTCACTGATCAGCACATTTAGGTCATCTGACCAAATCTGTTGGGTCGAGGTAATTAGGATCGGTGCGGTTTTCTGCATACCAACATAGATGCGCGTGATCAGCTTACAGGGAGAAGGGTTGATAAGCTTCTCCTCTAGTACTGTGAACGTGGAGGGGGCTGCCGGAAACATGGTATGGAGACCTCGCAGTGATGCTTGAAGCCAATAGTAGGTCATGGTGTCCAGAAAAGAAGTCGGGGAGTCCCGAAACACCTGCTGATGGGCAACAAAACTGCCCTCCAGGTACGCCGCCCCAAAGGAGGTCAATTGCATCTGGCGTAAAACACACACTTCCCTGCATCAGCTGCCAGTAGGAGCAGTGGGTGTTCCGAAATTGGAACTGATTGGGCAAGCATATAGTCGAGACGTGCTGTCCTCTGCAGCTCATTCCACGCCCATACTGCGCCACGGTATCCACCTGGTGTCGCACTCACAGATGGGGCCATATAAAACCATCTGATGCAGGCACAGGGCCACATAATCAGTCTCAGTTGCAGTGTGCATCTGGTATTGTATAGGGTGTAACCAGTAGTGTGCAAAGTGCGCCTGGGCGCTGAGGAAGTACAAGTCCATATCAGGTGACCCCAGCCCACCCTGCTCAAAGGGGAGCAACTGTACCTCCCAAGCCACACATAGCTGTTTGCCAGCCCATGCCAGCAATATAAGATGGGACCAGAGTTTCTGTGGAAAGCATGCCAGTAGAGGGGGTGGCAGATTGATAAATAAGTATAAGAATTTGGGGAGTATGACCATTTTTGCCTTTGCCAACCTCCCAGTGAGGGCCAGTGGTAGTTTCGACCAGGCAACCCCCCAGTCTTCAAGCCACATCATCAACCTGCCGTAATTCTCCGGCCATAGTTCCTCTGGATCCTGGCTGAGCCAGATGCTCAAATATCGGACAGGGTCTCAAGTCCGCATCAGTGGGAAATCGAAGGTGAAGTTCTGTGTGGCCTCCATAGCGTAAATAAGATGCATTTCGCCCAGTAAATCGTAATACCCACCATGCTGCTAAAGCAAATAAACTCCCGGAGATGAGGATCTAGATTATCCTACGGGTCTCTGACATATAGAGTAACTTCATCCATGTACATAGAGACTAGGATCTGTCTGGGATGGAACACGAGACCTCGTTGCGAATAGTATTGCCGCAACCGGGCCACGAGCAGCTCTATCTCAATGGCAATTAAAATTGGTGATAATGGGCACCCTTGACATGTGCCGTAGCTATTGCAAAAGGAGCTGAAAGTGCCCCATTTTTTCGCAGGCATGCAACTGGCAGGTTGTAGAGTAAAGGGATCAGATGTATGAATCTATTACCGAACCCAAGATGCTTCAGGAGTTGTAAATGATAGGGCCATTCAAGCAAGTCGAATGCCTTAGTGGTATCCATGAATGCAGAAGCTGCCCTTAGGTTAGGGTCAATCGTGTGGAAGAGGACAAAGTGCATGTGTAGGTTATGAGCCGTCAACCTACACGGCACAAAGCCCGACTGGTCCCGGTGGACCATGAGCAGCAGGTGGGGAAGGAGCCATGAGGCAATCTAGGTTCGCCAGGATTTTATTATCAATGTTTATCATGGAGAGCAGCCTATAGGAATTATAGTGCCTCAGGTACTTATCACGTTTCAAGATGGTTACAATCAAGGCCTCTACCAGGGAAGGAGGGAGTTCACCAGTATGACAAACTCCTCGTACATTTCAAGAAGGTGAGGGGCAAGAAGGGGTGCAAATTCCTTTTAAAAGGTTGGGCCATCGAGGCCAGGAGCTTTATCCCCAGGCAATCTCCCAATTACCTGAACAATTTCTTCTTCAATGAATGGTTCATTGAGGAAGAGGCGATGACCATCAAGAAATGACTAGGCCGGTCAAGGACACCACCGAAATCCTGAAGCATAGAGTTATATTGATGCTTCTACTTCAGGCCAGCTGGCCCTGAGGTGACAGGCCTTTAACCTACATACCGGTCCGCTGTCCTTGACCGGCCCAGTCATTTTTGATGAGCATACCTGTCGCGATCATCTTGATTTATTCCAAGCATATAGATTCAGTGCGCTCATGCTCAAGTCCTCATGATGACCTCAGACTAACGGAGGTCAAAACGCCG
Organism: Calotriton arnoldi; assembly: GCA_963921515.1. NCBI lineage: Eukaryota > Metazoa > Chordata > Amphibia > Caudata > Salamandridae > Calotriton > Calotriton arnoldi. Next base: position 369,516 of record CAWUFW010012553.1, read on the forward strand.
TCGACATCCAGACTTATTTAGACTCTTTTTATATTGTTAACATCAACCAAGACAGGAGTTATATATCTTTTTAATAGTGATGCACTGACTTCTAATCCTGTTATCAGACCTCACTGCACCTTACCCTCACTAAATAGCATGAGTACATATTCTTGTTCATTCTAGAAAATATCAATTAAAGGATATTCCATGCAATACATCTGTTTATCTGCTGCTGATCCTTGTGTCCTTGATCCTGTGTGTATTAACTGCCTACATACGTATATATATATATATATATATATATATATAATTCACCAAGATGGTCCTTCAGCGGGGGGCGCTCAATATAGCTGGTGCCCACAGCAAGATAAGGACCATTCTCGCACTATATTATTCACCAAGAAAAAATAATAAACGTGGCACTCTCCTTGGGTGGTTAACTGGTTTATTCAAGCCACAACTCTCCTCCTCCTACGCGTTTGGACCACACTAGGTCTTGATCACGGTAGTATATATATATATAAATATTTTTGCGCATGCATTTTGAGTTTCCCAGAAGGTGAAACTCTAAATGAGATGTATTTATTTGCGAACCATTGTTCATGTCAACATATTCCCCATGGTGCAGGCAGACTGCACACACAGCCACAAGGGAGGCCCACCTCAAGGCAGGGGGCTCCAGGCACACAGGTCGAGTCGCTTTGCCCACAGGGCAACACCGCCTCTTAAGCGTGTCTTGCTAAGTGGTACAGGTGGGTAAAACCCGGCAGTCAATGTAAGATGGTCAAACAGGCTGGACTCATGCGGCCGTGCCCGTCTCTGGATGAGGCCACTTTAAGGGTCCGCTTTCAGCAGTTTGGCACCTCCAAGGCCCAGTGTGTTCGCGAATGTAGGGCCTTGCCACCTGGCCCCACCTCACTCCACAGGCACCATCGCAGGGGGCACGAGCAGCCACGTGGCAGGCAGCTCATTCCAGGTCTCAAGGGGTGGTGTGAGCGGTGGAAGCACACACTCCTGCGCACACCAGCCCCCAAGATGGGCAGCAGATCACCTCACAAGCTCCCACAGGAGGGGGGGACCCCTCCTCTAGGCACCCCACCACAGGCCCAGGCCCGCACCACGGTGCAATGTCATCTGCAGAGGTTGCACAAGATAAGATCTGGCCAGGGGCACTCCGCAGTGCAAACGATCAGTCCAGTTACTTTCCCTGCAGCCCAGCCCCCGAATGGGTCCTCAGCAAGAATCTCCACCTGTCCAGAGCAAAGCAGGCATCCAGGTCCTTGAATGAAGGCCCGCCCACGGGCCCCACCTCTCCCCAGGGACCCAACTCTGTAGGGCATGAGCAGGCCAGGGATAGCAGACTGGCGTTAAGTCTCACTAGTCAAGGCTGGAGTCCCGTACTCACTGAGGCATACAGGTGGGGGGCCCCCAGCCACAGAGCTCTCCTCAACCGGCTCCCCCAGGGCAATGGCAACGCCTTCGCCTCGGCAGGCAGATGAGGCCAGTATATCCCGGTAGCGCCGCGTCACTTTGATCACCTCGGGAAGGGGGTTTGGGGGGCGAACAAGCTGCTGACCTCTCAAATGGGGCTCCCTGCCCAAATGTCAGCTAGCAGCAGGCCCAACTAGTAGCCTGCAGCCCCTTATGTGTTCAAGTGCCGCCCGCCCCACATGGCTCCCAAGGGGGGCTGGCGCGCCCCACCCTTGACTCACTGCCTGGGCCACCACAGGCCCCCTAGAGTACTCGTCCCCCTCCGCTGTTCATTAAGATCTCTCGTGGGGGACGCCTACCATTGGCCGCATTCCTGTGGTGCCGCTCTTCACAGGAGTCAGCCGCCCTCCTCCATGCCAGGGATCAGGCTGTGTCTCACCGGGAGCAGTATCTTGCCTTTCACTGCACTCCCCTCCTCCCCGGCCATGTCATCGGGTGCAGCAGAGCATCGCGGAACTAAGCATTGTCGCACTCGCCCCAATGCCACTCCACAACGCTGATAAATGCCGGAGTGTCAATCCAGCCAGCTGCCCCTCCTTGACAGGTGGCCATCTTGCGGCCAGGCTCGCTCCGCCCCTGTCTGTGCTATTTTCTGATTGCCAAAAGGCCCACTGATGTCATCTGCATACTTCTGGTACCTTGTCTGCCTTGCAGTTAAAGCTAAAATGCCAATATGCCTAAATTCTGTGATTGATGGCTGTGGAGAAAAGAAAAAACGAAGTGGTTCAGACTTAAATGCACTCAGCATCTAGACAATTACTACTGGGGATAACTGAGCATTAAGAAACCTGTCAACAATTACCTCAATCGTGCCATAGGCCAAACACCAGGTTGGCCTCATCTATCTAGCCCATGAAAACTTTTGATTCTGGTCTTGAAAGAAAGACCCTTGAGACACCTAGAACCTCATTATGAGTGACTAGTAAATGCTGATGGGCCTAGCAATGAAAGTTACTGGGCCCATCAAAATTATCAGTTTTTTGGATTTTCAAACAGAAAATTCAGCTTCTGAAAGCATGCAATATCTCTGTGTGAAACTCCTAGGGAAAATATGCAGGGACTGGTGTGGAAACACTGATTCCGGCATGTTTTCCCCAATTTCCCAGTTAATTTCCCCACCACCAGAATTACCAGCATCTTAATTAACGGTAATTCTGGGATCGGAAATATAATGAGGGTTTTAACGGGTAAGTTGTAATGAAGGCCTTAGGAGTTATTTTGACTTTTTCATCATTTGTAATAGATGTGCATTCGTTCCAGTTGACTTCCATGTTAACAACTCCATATTATTGGTTTTATTTTTAATATCACGACGTGTTCAAATGGTAAAAAGGTACTCCAAATGTAATCTCATATGAGTTCCAAACTTAATTAACCAGCCTAAAGATAGCATGGCTTTCGGTTGCCCATGCTGCTTTTAACTCCTCCCTCCATAAGGTAATTAATGTTCTTTCAGATGTCAGACTAGGCCTGTGGCCAAGAAACGTGAAAATGATTTTTTTTTCTCTCTACCTCAGCCTCTCCTGTAACTTCAACAGCAGTGGGAGGTCTCCCGTGCAAATATTCCTCACTAAGCGTCTGTTTAGGGGGTTTAATGTCGCACAATTTGCCTCCATATAATATATACAAATGTGTTCCCCACTGCCTAACATCAGTATGAAATTTCAGTGGCTTTTGGTCGACCATCCTGTTAAGTATTTTATTTTAAATTAGCACTTTTAATGGTGCTTAAGGTGCCAAAACCCTTTCAATAGTTCACCATTTGCCAAGAAACTTGTCACATGGCGTGTTTCTCACTCTCTCAATCTACTTTGAAAATCCCAAAGCTATTGGTGTCCTCGTTGTTTCTTACTTTGTGCTTTTCATTGAGGCTTATTTTGGCTCACTGGCCCAAGATCAACCCAAATATTAAAGCTTTGAAACAGCATTTTGTGAAGGACGTATTTCTGACTTCCTAAACTTGTCCTGAAAAACTCAAGGCCCAGTGGCCTAGCTAAGGGCCTTCATGTAGGCAAGGCAAATGGCCCTTCGTGCCACTGTTGGTAGTAAATAAGTTATCTTTGGGGTGCAATGTCCCCACAGATCCTGGACCCAAGTGTCACTGTATCTGCTGCTCTCTTGAAAGTCATGCCCCTGCCAGTGCCCAAAAATATGTGTCCCAGCGTCTAAATTATTCCCATTCAGCCCTATTTCCTTAATGTCTAAAACTGTGCCATAAGGTAAATGAGGTAGATCCAAGGTACTATCAAAGACTTCATTTCTTTCTGCATATGATGTGAACAGTACATCTTTCATTTCTTCACACTTCAAGGCATTCACAATACACACTTTTTGGGTTTCTTAAAGAGACTGGATATGGTGAAGAAGAGGAGTAGCGCAAGCTAAGATGGCCACTGCGCTTTAAGCTCCCCACTTTCCTGCTGTTGCAATGAGGATACAGAGGATTGGGAAGCTTGTTGTCCGCAGTTTATAGAGGTGTGGACCAGTTGTTGGTCCTGTTCAATGTGCTGCTTCTGTTTTTAAAGGGCAATTCTTCCTGCAACTGGTGTGGCACTCTCAATGGGTCCAGAGTTCTGCTGATGCAACACTCTTTGGATCTGTGTGGAGGAGCCATTGTTGGAGGTGGTCTTTCCTTACAGAGTTTCTTCCCTCTTTATCTTAAAGGGATTTTTCTGTGGTGTTTCTTCCATGGCTACCTTAAAGGCAATATATCTGCTCATGTGTTTATGAAACAATTTCTGAGACAAATTTTAAATGCTCATACAGCAAATGCCTGCTTGCCTCCTACTAAACAGTGTATTATTTCTGCTTTATTCATTCTTTGGAACCATAGAGCAGGCCTTCCTGTTCCTGATAGCTACCAGTGGTGGCTGGTGACATTTCGAAGTGGTGGGGCGTAAAAGTTGTGGATGAGTTTTAAGTAGTAAGCCAGCAAAAGTAGGGAGACCAACTGACATTAGGTTGGGTTTGGGGGTTGTCCACTTGAGGAAAGTTTGAAAAAAGAGGGGCAAATAGCACACTTTAAAGCTAATTTTAATACAAACATTTGTGAAAAGCAAGGTTTATAATGCCATTCTAAATATGTTGTCTTGAAATATTTAAAACATTAAAGATTGGCCCATATTGTACTGAATAAAATGTGTTCAACAGTTCCTACTTGCTTCAACAAGTTTATCTGAGTGAGCTCAATTTGTTGAGGGTGTTTATGATGCGGCAGTATTGAGAACTCTGGAGCGGAGTCAGTGCGTATCAGTGGTTCATAAAGGTATTCACACAACAGGCACATTCAATCCTTGGCCTCTCCGCAGAGCACCTTGAAAATGGTAATGTCCAATTGTGAGATCGCACATAAAGGGGGTCATAGAGCAAAATATGAACAGCAAGAAAGGAAAAGAGAATGCAGTGCTCACAGGTGAATGGAGTGGGCATGTTCTGTGCGCATGGGAAATAGAAAAGTAAGTATGCACAGAATGAGAAGAATGAAAACTGTTGGAGAGGAAAACGACAATTTGAGAGGTATGCAGATACAAGATTTCAGTAATATGTGGGGAGGAAAATGGGTGCATGCTTCAAACAGAGAGACTGCAGAGGAAAATGGAGCGAAAAAGAGAATGAGAGTGATTGAGGCACTCTGAAGACCATTACCACTTACACAGAGCTTAGTAATATTTAATTCAAGTGCTTCACTTCTTTTAGAGAACACCCGCCCACTAGTTTTAATGCCACTAAAACAAATTTTAATTTTCACCTGACTTTCTTAACATGCATTGATTCGACAAGGAATTTGGTCACTTTTTTGTTTTTATAATGAAGGTGCCAAAAAGCCACTGTGTGCTCCAAGTAACGCTACATAAATGTAATAAAACAATTGTGTTTAAAAATATTGATAATAAATCTTCTCAAATTGGGAATAAATACCCTGTAGCCGATGAATTTAAAATCATTTAATCCATCTTCCAAGGATCATTGAAGGCCCATTAAGAAAATAACTTGTCTTTGAAACAAATAACTGAATCAGACGTATTGCTGACCGGCCAAAATCTGCATAACAGAACAACTGAATTAGCCATGCCTCTCAAGCAGGACTCATGCTTATCATACAGCATTAGCATTTCCCCTGCATGTGACCATAAACAAGAGAAATGAAGAGCGTGTCACTCCACACAAGTACCGTTACAGAAATGAAGCAAGCATTTGCAATGCAATCGGTCTCGCCTTTCGGACCGTATATGTATTTAGCTATGCAGCACATTAGCCTGGGTGCTGAACATTTGAAAATGTGAGCCCAGCAGCAGCCCACGCCCGCTCGTGCCACTGTGCTGCCAGTGCCGCATAACACCCAAGCACAAATGTAACACACGCACCGCATATGCTATCATATATCACACACGCACGCCAGCACTTTAACGTGTACATTGGCATACATACACAAGGAAAACTGGCAGGGAACTATACATTCGCATATGTGTAACATATTAAACAAATAAATACACGTGTGCAGCGATACACAAGTACATATGTTAAATCTAGCAGACAACTTGCTATCTAACTATTAACTATAGATGTATAAGCATAGCTCCTACAGTTACAGGAGTAACACTAGTATGCACAAAATGCGCAGAACAGACATGAGCACACATGGCAATATCCGTAGGACAACGCTTAGCCCGATGTGGAAAAAATGACTCCCAGGGTCTTATATGCACACAAACTACACATACACACACCCAAATACGAGCGGCCCCACCCCAAAAATATATATGGTCATAATAACGCACACACATATCCACACTCGTCAACTCCCATCTACATAAAATTCACAACAGACGTACCTCACACTACACCAAAATGGAAAAAATAAGACAAAATATACCGACACAAACAACGCAGACACCGATGCCCAGAACAGGGTAACACACAAACGCACAACGTTTTCAAAGCGCTGGCTTCGGAACGCAGTTTTACTCCGAACTATTGCAGATTTGGAAACCGCGCTTTCAGTGTGTCTCCTCGTCGAACTCTCGCCTCATATAGGAAAGCAAAGCATGGGCCAGGGAGGGTGGCGGTGGCCCCACTGGAGTTCACCCAAGAAAACACCAGGACCCGGTCAATGTGTGGTGTGTGGCAGCGCAACGCCTTAATGACACCATCTGCCACAATCACAGCAGACTTGGTGCTACAAAAAGAAACTTTCCCTCTCAATTTGCACAGCCTCCAAACCCACAGCTGCAGGGCTGTGTTGTGCGTGCCAAACATCGGAGCATCTTTTTTTGTAACACACTCCAAAGAAGAACAAAAGCGCGTTGCCTTTTTAGTATCGCGCATGCAGGCAGTAGTTCGCGTTGTTGCATTATCTCTGGGGGCTGCTTGGCACTCTGCTTTCTGCTTATGACACAAGGCGCTCTCGGGGGTCTCTGCAGTTTTTTTTTTCTTTTTTTAAAAAGAAAAGCTATTTATTTAGTAAATCGAAGTTACTTCACTTCCTATTCTTTTCTCCAAGAAAGATAAAAGCGTGATCTGTGAACAATACCCATTCTGGAGGATATCAGTCGCGGCTCGGGAGTGGGGGAGGGGGGGGTGCCGGGGGCTCGGGGGATTTTTGAACTAAAAAAAGAAAATCCTACCTGAGCAGGTCCGCCGTCCGCGCCGCCTCGGGTCCGACTCAGTTTGCGCCTATAGCCCCTCTCAGCCAATCCTGGCGCTGCTGGCAGCGCCAGGATTGGCTTAGGGCACGGTTACCTCTCGCCCGCCTGCCAATTAGGAGACCGAGGTTTGAGCCTTTGCTCAACCCTCGCTCTCCTAATGGGCATGCGCAAGCCAGTGCAAACACAAGGGCGCATGACTGGGCACGGCGCGAAAATACGGTGCCCTTCCCCACTCATGCGCACTTGTGCTGCAGTGCTGCCTGCTGCCCCTGGTCCCTCTGACAATCATGTCAGTCAACATGACGCAGGACCGCCCACCCCCTTCAGACTCTGAAGGGGGTGGCCGGTCCGACGTCATGCTGACTGACATGATTGTCAGTTCTCCCTCGGCGTCTTTGAACTTAAGTAAACTGATTCAGTTTACTTAGGTTCAAAGACGCCGAGGGAGCTGCGGGCGGGGGGGCTACGCCCCAACGCCCCAATGGACGCACCGCCCCTGATAGCTACATGGAAGACAGTTGATATCGGGAGGGTGGCACTTTTTTTGGGCATTTAGTGACCTCCGATCAGCTTTTGATTTGGCCCCAAGAGGCAGACTATGGGAGGTTCTTTTGCCTTGGGTATCTCAAATAGCCTGCTTGACACCATTATATGACATCATGATGGAAATTATGCTAGGATCCAGTGGGGCCCAACAGTGAATTGACCAAGGAAACCACCATTGACAAAGAAGTCCGCCAGAAATGCGTATTTGCCCGACTCTTTTTCTTTTATTTATCAACAACTGCGTAGAGCTTTTGTGGAACTGGGTCAGTGACTCTCCGACCCTGGCCAGCCAGAGGGTCCTTGCATTGCTTTTAGCTGATGATACCCTCCTTCTTTCTAAAACACGAACTGGCCTACAAACTCTTGTTAGTAGGTTCCAGCTGTTTTGAGAGTTGCATGGGTGAGAGATCAATGCACAAAAAACTAAGCTGATGGTCTACCACAAACAGAAAAATGTTAGGGGTTTTGGGTAGCAAGTGATTATAAGAGTAAAAGAGTTCGACTATCTTGGGATTCGGTTGTCGGAATTAGAGTCATGGGCACCTCAGATTTTTAAGAGCAGCCCCCTGATTAAGCATTGTGCTTCTGCCATTCTTAGATTTGATAAGAGGGCCCACTGCTACCCAATTGCACCAGCGACATATAATATAATATTTAACATTTATAAAGCTGAAGCCAGCATTGCTGTGCTTTATGGAGCATAGCTATGGGGGTCACTGTTCTACTACCTCCTATGGGGTGGGTGAGAACAACTTTTTAAGGACACTATTATGCATGGGGTGAGGCACCCCCTTACTTCCACTTAAATTAGACCTCACTCTTAAGCCCATTAAAGAGTTGGCCAGGTTAAGACCAATACTCTCCGAGTAGCCGTGTGGTTTATAAATCCCTCAAAAATTTAAAAAAGTTAAAATAATTCACTGGCTTCGCGTTTGGTCTACAAAGGAACTGCAACCCTACAGAGAAGTTCTCAGAGATATCCTGAGCTTTAGTAGTACCAAGAAGACCCCATAGCTGGCCCATGTCAAGAATTTGTTAGATGATTTGGGACTAGGTAACCTTTGGCATGATCCTTCTTCCATCTCATCATCAACTTCAACTGATGTTAAACGCAGGTATGGGGCTCAATTTGTTACCCGTTGGGAGCTCTCTAACTTTATGGGTAGTTGCTCCAGGCCATTTTTATTGCACAAAAACGTATTCAGGGCTGAGGAATTCTTAGATTACATCACCTCCCCATAGCTAGATCTCTTTTTTTGCAATTTAAATATGGCATTTTGCCAGTTGCAACATATACTTCTGCAAGGCTATCATCGCTGAACAAATTCATTCAATGTGCCCGAATTGTCAGAAAGTGGATGAGACAGAAGAACATTTTTTATTCTTTATGCGACCTATTCCAAACCATGATCCAGGAGTATTGCACCTATGTTCAACACGCTGGCTGTGATGGACCCTGTAAATCCATTGAGAGTTTGCAAAAGTGTTGACTGCAGTCTCCAAGTTCCTGTATGCAGCCTAATGGATTAGGCAGAAAGTAACTTCCCCTGAATAACTCCCCCGCTAGCAACACAGTCTGAGCATATATTATCTCGGTAGTGGTGGTATTTCTTTACTGCATAATTTTATCCACCAGTCAATTTCTATCTTGTGACATACCAATTTTTATCACCCTTGAGGGCTGTCACTCGATTGTTTTTTGTTTTCATATTTCGTGTAAGTGCAAGCCACATACGTTCGCTGAATTTTGATAAAATACATTTATGGCTGCCTTCTGTGTTTTAACTCTGTATAATTTTTATTTTTGTTATATTGCGTTTGTTTTTACCTTTTCTATTTATTGGTAGAATCTTTATCAATGTTATATTTTATGAATTTTGTAGCCACCATTTTTGATCTTAAGGTAGATTTAGAGATGCGATTTTTATAAGAACTTCTTGATCAACAACAATGTTTGCTCTGTCAATAAAAGGTATTCTTTATTGCTACATAATTAACTGTGAAGGAATAATTTCAAAGCAATTTACCACAGTTAACCCTTTAACATTATTAATATTAGTGTTAATTTCAGTTGAAATTACTATAATAATACTACTATAATAATACTACAATATCAAATATGATATAAAATCTGGCCACACCTATCCAAACAAAATGAAACAAGCAGCTTTTGAAATCTTAAGCTGTAGACTTGCAAGATATGTCACTGAGCAAGATTCTTCAAGACGTTCAAGCCATATGTTTGAACACTGATACTCTATGGGTCCGATTCACAAAGGCAATCTGAGACAAAAGTCTAACTTTACGGCATTTGGTACTCACAGAGGTCATTTACTAGTCGTATCTTTACGTCCGCAGTCGGCCGGAATCTCTGCACCTAGGCCTTACTCTCCGCACCCGGGCCGTATTCTTCGGCATGGGCCGTGCTCTCCAACGATTTGCGCTCCCCTCATTGTTGACTGTAGTGTCAACACTACAGTCAACACTAGTGTTCTCACGACAGTCAACACTGAGGAGAGCGCAAATTGTGGACTGCATGTACCATGATGCAAAGGAGCAAACTTTTCCGAGACATGATGTAGTGTCAGGCCGCACCCTTTTCCCTGCCCAAACTGAGTTTCATGACCTACTCTACCATTTAACACACGTTCCTAATGTTCCTTTTTGTGAAAAATTGTATTCCGGCCCATTGATTACACTTCATCCAGTCCGAGCTGGAGAGTACGGCCCAGGTGCAGAGAGTACGGACCGGGTGCGGAGATTCCGGGCCGACTGCGGACGTAAAGATACGACTCGTAAATGACCTCTGTGAATACCAAAAGTCGTAAAGTTAGACTTTTGTCTCAGATTGTCTTTGTGAATCAGGCCCTATGCTCTGAAAAAGCTGAAATTAGTTTTCATGATATAGTGACACATAATAAAGCAAGTGTGGGTCCCTTACCCTGCACATACTCACACCCAAATAGACAGATAGAACTCTACTGTCTTTCTCAATCAAACACATTTTTATATAACAGAATCCAATTACTGAATTCTGTAATTTGGGGGGCGAGGGAGTACAACACCAAAACAATATTACGTTTAAAAGGAATTTTGTATAATTTTTGTTGGATTTGGTCCTTTCTGCATGGTCGTCCCCAAACTTTTTGCCTTCACTCCTCTTATTTTTGCTGAATTCGTTTTTGTTGGCCTTAGGACTCTGTACACTTTACCACTGCTAACCAGTGCTAAAGTGCCTGTGCTTTTTGCTTAAAACACAGTAACATTAGCTTATAAACAATTGGCATATTTAATTTACTTTTCCCAAGTGGCCTGATTTCATTTTATAAGTGTAATTTCCAAACGGGAAGAGATGACCAGTTCATGTTTGGTGTCTCTGGAATCACAATTTAAAATCCTAACTTATGGTGAAGTTGGAATTTAAATTGCAATTCTGAAAATGCCACTTTTAGAAAGTTGGCATTTTCTTGCCTTAGCCATTTGGTGCCTGCAACCTGTCTCTGGTCACATGACTGGGTGCAGCTGACAGCTGGGCTTTGTGTGTTCCTCTTAGACAGCCACACACACTGGGGAGCTTAGGTGTAAATGAATGAGCCATCACTGGCAGGATGGGTGGTAGGAGCTGGGCCCAGCCCCACTTACTCTTGAATAGGCTGTGTCCTGTCTCCACGCAAAGGGCTGCATACCCTTTGAACACGGACTGAACACGGACAAGACAGAGGTCCTCATCCTCGGCTCCAACCCCTCAGCCTGGGACGACTCCTGGTGGCCAACGACACTGGGAGCAGCCCCGACACCCACCGACCACGCACGCAACCTGGGAGTCATCCTCGACTCAACGCTCTCCATGGCCAAGCAAGTCAACGCAGTCTCCTCCTCCTGCTTCAACACCCTCCGCATGCCTCGCAAGATCTACAGGTGGATCCCGACAGATACAAGAAGAACAGTCACCCAGGCCCTCGTCAGTAGCAGACTTGACTATGGGAACGCCCTCTACGCGGGAGCCCCGGCCAAGCTCATCAAGCGACTGCAACGCATACAAAATGCCTCCGCACGCCTGATCCTCGATGTACCACGCCACAGCCACATCACCCCCCACCTGAGGAACCTGCACTGGCTCCCCGTCGACAGGAGAATCTCCTTCAAACTCCTCTTCCACGCACACAAGGCACTCCACAAGACTGGCCCAGCCTACCTCAACAGACGACTCCTCTTCTACGTCCCCAACCGCCAGCTCCGCTCCGCCGACCTCTCCCTCGCCACCGTCCCTCGCATTCAAAGAACAACCACCGGTGGCAGATCCTTCTCCCACCTCGCCGCCAAGACCTGGAACACCCTTCCACTAAGCCTAAGCACCCCCCCCCTTTTTTTCTCCCCAGCGCCTTGAGACCCTCGCGGGTAAGTAGTGCGCTCTACAAATTCTGTGATTGATTGATTGATTGATTGATACCTTCTGTAGGTAGTCTGGAGTCAAGGTTATGAAGGCAGGGCATCTGTGCACTTCAAAGACATGCCTCTAGAAGTTTCTTCCGACTTCAAAGGCACAACTTTGTATAAAAGAAGGACCTCAGACGCCAACTCTTCAAGACACTTCTGGACCTGTTAATACTCTACCAGGAAAAAGGATTGCTGCGCTGCTACTAGGACTGCCATTCTACTGGACTGCTGCCTTGCTGTGCTGACCAAGTGCCTGCTGCCCTCCTGCCTGGGGAAGAAGAACTGAACCTGCAACCTCATCTTGAACCTGGGACCCCAGAGTGACTCAAAAGGCTAGTCTGCTAGCCTCCTGATCTGAGTCTCAGAGACATAAAAGGCACCCAACAGCTCCTGGACCTGTCTTCAGCAAGTTTCTGACCCCCAAGTGGTGCCTCCCAGGTCCTGAACCCTTGGTGTTGCTCTCAAACTCTTGAAATCAAGCTTTTGAATGGGCAAATTCGCATTGAACCACACACTGGCTTGGAAAATCAGCGTGAGCTACCGTCAGCGTGTCTCTTCGCACAATAGCATCGTTAGCCTGCAGGGGACCTTCAATGCAAAGTTCCAGCCCCACGTCCATGCCGCCTTGCCTGCTCTTCACACCACGCCACCTGAGATGCTCTCCTTGCTCCAAGCAACCCTTTGCCAAGCGAATGGGACTCTTGGCACAAAACTTGAGAATGTAAACCTTCAGCTGGACTGATCTGAAACTGTATCCGACCCACGCTCCATCGTGGTTGGTCTGAACTTTTGACTTTGACCTGGTCCAGCGCGACCAGATGGCTGTGGTTGGAGCTTTTTCCTTAATATGTTTATTCTTTAAAAATTCATAACTTTGGTTCTATTGATTAGATTTTTGTCATTTTGGTCTTGTTTTATTTTTTTGAATTAAGCTCTATTTTTCTACATATTGCATCTAAGTTAAGCATGACTGCTCTTCGCCAAGCTACCAGGGGGTTGAGAACAGGTTAATTTGGGATTTACTTGTGCCTTACCCTGATTAGGATGTAGTTACTGCTTGACCAGGGCTCACACCCCAGTCAACCATTAACCTAATTTATAACAATTTTATTCATACAAAAATTATAATCAAACAGTAGCATATAATTGTTAAAGTTCCTTGCATTTATACAAATTCTCTTTATCCCATATATTGACACACATTTCAAATTAATTTCCAATCAAATAGAAGCCATTCTCTTCATGATTGAGGCAACATTTACTGGACCATTATGACTATTATAGGCCCTGAAGAAGAAGTTATCGTAACATGGACGGTAAACAATGTGTTGGCTGTAGTTTTTATATAAATCAGAAAGTAGTTTTGAAGACAAATATGTCATGAAAAGAATTGCTGATCTCCTATTGCTGAGATCCTATTTTTAAAAATTGTTAATGCACCGCTTATTGTAGGACGTGACTTTAATTGAATTCATGATATTTCATTAGACAGATTGTTCACTTTTACATTTCGACCTACTAAATTCTTCTCTTTGTTTAAGTCCTTTTTTTCATGTACTAAAATATTGATCACCAGAGGCTAACTAACCGTAGGACTAACAAATATGTTTTTCACAAATATACATTCTACATATTCTAGAATTGACTATTGACTTTTTTCGAGAAACTTGTAACTCATGATTACAGACCTAAGATTGAACACATTGTGATTTCTGGTCATGCTTAATCTCTTTCTCATTATACTTGGGTGATATCCTTGTCCCTACATCTAGATGGAGAATGAATACTGATGTGGCCTTAAACCAAGCAAGAAAATAACACTAAGCTGACCCTAAAACATTTCTAGAAGTGCTTCTATCTCTTTAATGGCACATGAAAAAAAATATTTTAACTCTAGATTTTCAGCTATAGAGAATCAAACTGCTGAAGTAGAAAGGTTATTCATATCTTCTAAGTATACATATAAATTCCAACTTCATCAAATAAAATATGAATACTATTGGCTTCTAAGCAAAGGAGTAGGTTTTCTTGTTTCCTGGGAAAAAAACTAATTAATATTTTATTACTAATATATACGAGCATCTCTTGGCCAGCTACTTATGTATTAAAATGACAAAAACAAGGTTCATGCAATTAGAAGAGGTGATGGTAAATTACTCCTAGCTGCCATGGATAGTACACAAGAATTTCTATCATTTTATTCAAAACTTTATAAATATTCTCCACTTTTTCAAGAGGATATTATTGACTTGAAATGCAGTATGTCTTACATTTCTAAGGAGGATATGGCAATGTATATGCTCCTTTAGATATAGTGGAAATTCAAATAGCTATTAAATCTCTAAATTCCAAGAAATTCCCTGGCCCAGATAGTATCCTAGCTGAATTTGATAAAATGCTTCAAACACAATTATCTTCTACGTTACTTTACTTTTACTTTCAATATAACACTTCTAGAATGAAATTATAATTATTTTCTTGCCAAAGTCTGATATAATCATACTTTAATAGTATTGAATTATCATCCAATATCATAAAACAGGCTTGTAAGATTTACACTAAAATATTGACAATTAGACTAACACCAATTTTGCACTCCATTATGCAACTGGACCAAACAAGTTTTAATAAAAGCAGGCATTCTCCCCACATTACAAGACTTATTTGTCAAGTGTCAAAATCACAACCCCTACTGGGTTACTAGCACTGGATGCTGAGAAAGCTTATCATAAAGATAGTTGCCAATTTGTATTTAAAACAGTACAATCATTACATTTTGTTCTGATTTTCGGAATATGGTTAAAGAATTATATATTAGCCCAACAGTTAAAAGGTATAATTGTTTTTCTGCTCCCTCTTTTAACTTACAAAAAGGCACAAGACAAGGGTGCCTCCTTCCCCTTCTCCTATTTTTGCTTGCTATAGAATCTTTAAATTGCTCAACTGACATACAAAGGAAAATAAAGGTAATGTAATATAAGATGTGATTTTAAAGGTGTAAGCATATGCTCGTATGCTGATGATGTATTGTTGCGTGGTGGAAGTCCTTCTACTACTATTCTAATAGTTTTAAGTATTATTAATAATGTGCTTCTGTCTCTGGTTGTACATTAAAAATTTGCAAAACAGTTTTTCCCCTTAAATGTCTTTTATACTTCAGATAAGCTACTGAATATGGGTATTGATTGTAATCTGTTTATTCATAAATATCTTGAAATAACTTTCTTTACATTTATTAAAGAATGGATGTATGCTGTACACATTTATTTGCAAAGACATAAGAAGAATTAGAAAAATGGTCATCACTTCATCTAATTGGTTGGGTAGGTTTGAAGCAATTAAAATGGCTATCACCTCACAAATACTGTATATAGTTTCTGTGTTCCCGCTATGTGTCCAGCTAGATTTTATAAGAATTTAAACAAATTGATTATTAAATTTATTTGAAACAATAAGCCATCCCATATACATTATAATTCTCTACAAATGGCTAAAAAAGATTGATGTCTTAGACTACCAGGTTTTAAGAAATATCACACTTCTTTTCTAGTTGCAGCATTTCGTATGGTTTCAAAATGACAACCCCATTTCTCTTCTTAAATGGGCTGTAACAGAACAGAGTTTTGTAAACCCTTTCCCTTTACCAGCTTCCTAACCGTTGCTAATAGCAAATTCTGGAAAAGTATCGCTCCTTATTGATGGCACTGGTTTTAATAAAATTTTGTTCTAAATTGCATGTCAATATGAAAATGTCAAAAAAGTTTCTTACTAGTACAATCTATTGTTCAAAATCAATAAACACTTATCTTTTTGGAGGTTATGAATTGATGCTGGTATTTTTCATATACATGATATTTGTCAAGGCAATATGTTCTTATATTTTTTCAAATACAACATACATTTCATCTTCCTAAAGCAAAATATCCTAAATATGCATTGCTATATACCTTTATCATAAATGCATGTAATACTGGTCTTCCATCAGCCAAAATCTCTAATTTGTAATTATGTAGTGATATTTATAAATGGTCTGGTCATGTATCTACCAAAGTATATAACAAACTTATCTTTATCAACCCTAATTATCTCAATAATATTAGAAAACCATGGAGTTCCGAACTATGAATTCAGGTATTCTCAGAGTAATGGAGAAAGATAGGGTTATGCAATATTTCAGGTTTGTTACCAGCTTCTTTTCATATCTTTTGTAAATTAGAATTCGTAGTTACCTGTTTTGATCATTAGATGAACTAGTAGCCCATTAGGATCTTCTAGTTTGTTTTAGGTATTATCATACAGATTAATTGTGCATTACACAAGGTTATAGTTTAAAGACTAATGTACTACTTGAATATATTTTCTATATTCCATATTATTGTATGTGTTTTCTTGTTTTCTGTATCTATGACATTCAATAAAATATTTTGAACACAAAGTGACTATATGTGGTTAAATTGACGCAAACACATTAACTATTCCCCAAGATACTGTGCATAGGCAATGCCCTACAATCCAGATTCCTAACCAGAAAATTCAAAGGATTTTGGTGGCCAAACCTGAAAAACATTCACATGAAGCAGATGTATACTTAATTTGACATAATATGTTAATATCTACTTAAATCTGTTGGGGACTATACACAGGAGCAGTTTAGAGTACATAAAATAGCATTACTGCAGTATTCTTTTACATACTCTTACATGTATTTGTGAATTTGCCCAAAACTTGAAAATGGGTCTAAAATGGAAATATTCATGGAATATTCATATACCGTTAGTGTAAATGGAAAAGATGTATGTTCACTTTGCATTTTATTAAAAGGGATTTGCAAGTTTGGGGGCTAATGAACAAAGGCAGGTAAGAGTAATTAAAAGAGTACTCCACACTATTATGTGTTTCTTGCAACAGACAGTTAACTTCATTGTTATCTGAAAATGTTCTGTAGTTTGAATTGATTTTGTTGTGACAGTTTTCATAAAGTGCAATATAATAGATGTATGTTAGCATTACAGAGTTCAGCTAATAACAAGCAATCACTCCCCTACTTAAGTTGCTACCTTAATATCATATGTGTCTCAAAAGAAAGGTTATCGATGTCTGTGCAAATGTGAGGACCTTTATCGCTCCTCTTCTAGAAACAACATGCAAATTTAAGTGTGCATAACTCTCAGAAATTGACACCCGAAGCCTTTTGTTGTTGTTGTGCACTGGAGCAACCCAAAAGTAATCACAGGTTTCAGAGAGTCAAGGTAAGTAATATGTTCAGTCCATGCAGGAGTGACAGAGAAGCAACCCACAGGAATGCACTATTTACAGGCACCCTGGATAAATGCCCTATAGGGTCTACCAAATAGCAACCCAAAGAAATGCACTGGTTACATGTAGCTAGGGTAAATGTTCTATAGAGTGTACCCACAAGTGACAGGGTTTCACTCAAGAGCAACTCCTATCAATAAACTGGTTAAAGGAAAAATATAAATATTCTTTATAGCCTACTCTTGAGTGAGAGAAGAACAACCAATAGAAAGGTACTGGCTTCCTTACCATACTCTCTATGAAGTCCACTCAGAAGTGAAAGAAGAGCTAAAAACAGGAAAACACTGGTTAGAGGGAGGCTTAGTATATGCTCTTGCTAGTCCACCAAGGAGAGGCAAAGAACCAACACATACACAAAATCCCTGTAGAATCTACAAGGAGCAGCAGAGGTCCCCCGGAAGCAACAGATGAACTGACTGGACTGCACTGGATACTGGCAGACAGGGCGACCCTCTATATATTCCACCAAGGAATGACAGAAGACCAAAATACAGGAATGCACTGGTTGCATTCGGCCAGGTAAAAGCATATAGAATACATGCAGGGGCAACAGGAGAGGCAGATGAGCAACCCACAGGAATGATCTGGTCATAGGCAGGCAAGGTAACACTACATTGAATCATATACAGTTAGTATAGATGTAAAAGTCCAGTGTTGGCTCTTCCTTATAGGCTCCAGAGCTATGCCCTTCTTGTTTTTTGGTCTGTTTTTATTATACGAATTCACTTTTGGTATAATCAAATAATGCCATCAAGGAACAGACTGAGGCAGCTAGTGACTCTGTCTGATGACTGGCACAGTCGCACAAAGGCAACTGCACCAGTCATTAGAGAGATCCCTGCCCTGGCTTCAATGCCCTGGCATACCTCAGTGCCTCTCCCACCTGTGACGTGCTGCAGGCGTAAGCCCTGCAGAGTCTATGGCTATATGTGAATCAGCCAGTCACCCCACCCGTATCCAACTCATCACAGACTGATACCTTGAATCTGTGATTGCGCAGGTTTGAGGTTTCAGTTTCATGCTCCAGTGCTGGAAGCAGAAAGAAGGAGCAGGAGTCCAAATGGGGCCTGCTCAGGCAGCAAGGTAAGTGAATGGGGACGCCCAGGATCTGAAGGGGGCATCTTTTTTTTGTTTGTTTGCTGCTTGCTCCTGTCATTCAGCTCCATACTCTGGCAGGAGCTTAAGCCCAGAGCCCTCACCTACACACAGCCGGAACGTTTCACCGAGACGCCTCGGGGTTGCCATCCACCCTGGTGGGACTACGAGTCCCAGGGTGCACTAAGGGTCACAGCCTTCCCGCTTCCGCTACCGCAGGTGAGGGGGAGGCGCTTCCATCGCGCTACATAGCGCAGCCTCTCCCCCCGCGGCACGGGACGCCCAGGATCTGAAGGGGGCATCTTTTTTTTTTTTGTTTGCTGCTTGCTCCTGTCATTCAGCTCCATACTCTGGCAGGAGCTTAAGCCCAGAGCCCTCACCTACACACAGCCGGAACGTTTCACCGAGACGCCTCGGGGTTGCCATCCACCCTGGTGGGACTACGAGTCCCAGGGTGCACCAAGGGTCACAGCCTTCCCGCTTCCGCTACCGCAGGTGAGGGGGAGGCACTTCCATCGCGCTACATAGCGCAGCCTCTCCCCCCGCGGGGCGGGCCCGTCCTTGCCCGTCATTGCCAGGAAGAGGCAGGGCAGGGCCACCCCCCTTGGTTCCTGAATCATCGTTCCATCGGCACTGGTAAGACTGTCCGGGACCCTTAATTTAGTAGTCTGTCCTCAACACACCCAATTAATCCGGCAGAAGCGCTAGCTTGTTCCTTGCAACTCCTAGATGGACCTGGTGGCGAATACAGGGAACTTGTAACTCAGAGTCCCACAGGAACAACACGCGGAACTGCTCCATATTAAGTTGTTTATTAACTGAGGCACATTTCATATGCATATATTGTTTTTTATTATTTTTAGCTTATAACCTCAGTGTTATTGTTTTGGCATACACCTCGTGTATCAAATATCTTCCGTTTTAAATCCAATCTTGGTTTTGTGCCTTGGTTGGCTCTACGCCTCACTGGCTTGCACTAGGGGTGCCCCTTCCTTGAATTAAATATGGGCAAGCGCATTTGTGCAATAAAAAAAGGGCCCCAGGTCTCCATCCCAGCCCCTTTGCCCCAAACCTCAATAGATAGGATGCTCCAGAGGGCTATTGGGGTGGTGTCAACCGAAATAGAACTAACGGAGAGGCGTCTGTCTTTAACTCCAGACTTATTCAGACCAGGGCCTGAATCACCCATTCCTCAATCAACAACTCCTGGTTCTCCACTGAGACCAACAGAATCCCTGTCTAGAACAATTGAGTCATCCTCACCATCACCTAAACAACACCCAGTGAAGCCGAAAACCCGTAAAGGTGGCATCTTTACCACCTCTCTTAAGACCATCAAACGCAAGACTGGAAATGGGGCAGAAACCAAGAGAAGGAAAAACCCAGATATAGTAAACAGCGCACCTGAACTAGTTAGCAGTGATAGAATGGCTGAGCCTTTTACCAACCCCCTAACAGCTTCTGACTGTCCCACTTGGGTGAGGAACCTGGTAGTGGAGTTGGAGAACCAGATGAGAGCTATTGTAAAGGAAGAGCTTGCGCTCATACTCAAACAAGTAGGTACAGGGCAACTGACTGAGATGAGCAGCAAGGGCAATTCCCCTGGTAGAACCACTCTTGTCCTAGGGAAGAGGAAAGACTGTAGCTCCCAGACAGTCAGCGTAGCCCAATCTTTCACTGGCCAGAAGGGGTCCACGATGGTTCCAAACCCCGCTGCCCAATCAAGTGCTGGAAGGGCAGAGGCTCCTAGTGCCATGCCGGCCGTTAACATCCCGGCACGTTCTGAAAACCCTGCCATACATCCATCCCATGATCCTAGGGCGACATTCGGCCCTGCCCCTCCTAGGGAGGTCCCACATAGAAGAGGGCCCGTCCATATAGAACAGAGGGAAGGCGGGGAAAGGCTACATCCAGCAGTGGCCGAGGTTACAGGACCAGTGCAACAGATGAGACCGACCATAAACCTACGCCCAGCCTCCCTCCCCTATGTCATAATATTAACAGGGGTCCCTGAGATCAATAATGGGCAGAAAGAATCGCAGCTAGATTTAAGGAATAAGTGTCTTTTTTGGTTAACCAGGCACAAGCAGTTTACCTATGACAGGGCTGGGGAAATTTTAATGGTTTGAAGAGTGGGATGGGTGGGCGAAAATCCCAAAACAATCCAAGGAGATTGCATAGTTATCAATTTTAGCAACCCCCTGACCGTACAAACAATTGCAGGCCAGTTTGCTAGCACCCACGCACTGCGCACAGATGTCCGAGCTTACACTTTGGACTTTTTCTATCCAGGCAACTACATTCTGCCTTGGACTCCTGTATACAGGGCCCCAATAAATAGATTCCAACCTTATCCAATAGCAGTCCAACCCCTTAGACCTCTTTTTAACATCCCAGTGGCAAACAGATATGGGCCCCTCGAGGAGGTGGATTGACTCGGTTGCAAGACAGCTACAACCCCAACACTGGGACGGGGGGGTTCAAGAGGGTAGCTGGGATGAATACTAGTGTACTAGTGGGAAACAGGCAGAGCATATCCACAATAGCAACGAAGACGAACCAGGGGACCAACAACCCTCATCTCTCTGGGGAGCCTTAGATCATTACGGGATAGGTGTATCTATGCATAATAATCCATCTTTAACTCCTTTCGTTTATGTAACCCCTAGCCAAGCTAGGAGTGTTCCTACAACGAAAGAAGCTGAAGTAATTCCCATGGCTCAGCCAGATGTTATTCGAAGTCCTAGTAACAACTGTCACAATGCACACAGTGGTAATTCTTCCGCCGGTCATAAGTTAAGGATCCTATCCTGGAACATCGCTGGAATAAAAAACAAACTGCACTGCCCAGATTGGGGGCAGTTCGTAGGGAAGCATGATGTGTGTATGTTTCAGGAGACTTGGGCAAGAGAGGATATAGTGAGGGGGGGCTATGCAACCTTCAACGTCCAGGCCACCTCAGGGGGAAGAGGCAGGCCCTCGGGGGGCTTATGCACCTGGGTTGCCACCCTCCTGGATTGTACCGCGGTTCAGTTGAACACCGCATCCAACGATATCCAATGTATTGTTCTCACTTTTCCCTCTAATTTAAAACTTGCTCTCATTAACATCTATTCCCGTCCTGTAAACATCACACAGGAATCCCCGACCATAGATCTACTTAACACCTTCATCGACACAGTACCCCTAAATGTTAGACTGATTATTGGGGGAGACCTTAATTGCCAATTTGAGCCCTTGGTGGCCCCCACTGATGCCCCCTCTAGCGACGAGGATAGTCTTTGGCTAATCCCTGATCCTCAAATTCCACCGGTAAAGGCCTGGACTCCTCTGGTACTCCAGAAAAATGCAGTAACCCTAACCCACTCTTTGAGGGTGTGTAACGGCCGTACCAAGTCTGACCAGCCAGGGAAGCTAACCTTTAATAAACCAGGACAATCTTCCCTGCTGGATTATATTCTAGTGGAGACAAGCATCTGGCGGTGGGTGGTCGACTTCGCCGTCATGCCAAGAATTGACAGTGATCATAACGCCCTGATAGTGGAGTTGGAGCCCCCAGAATTTTGTAATGCCACGACTATTGGCACCCCTGTAGGTACCAACTTAACTTTTGCCAACAATCGAAGAAGAATAAGGTGGGGAAAACTCAAGCAGTCACCAGACAAAGCAGCCGCATTATATTCTCTAATCATCTCGCCCCTAATGGAAATGGAGTCGGCTGCCGCAAAACTCAACACTCCACAAACCATTAGTAGATTAGAGGCACTGCATGAAGAATTGTCAACAAGCCTGACTAACATTTTTAACCCTTTGACACATTCTAAGCCCAACAAGGCTGCCAAGCACACCTGGTTTAATAACTCTTGCCGCAAGGCAAAGGGTGCCCTTATTGACGCTATTAAACTCAAGGATAGATCCTTAATAAAATCAAGCAGGGCCCAGTATCGAGATAGTATCAAGCTAGCCAAGAAGAACTGGGAGCTTGAAAGGTGGGACGACATCAAGGCAGCGCTCTTTAATAGGGACATGAAGAAGTTTTGGTCTCTAGTTAGCGCAGACGGCAATATAGAGAACTCAGCGTTAGAGCCAAACATCGCTGCAGCCGCATGGAAGCTGCACTTCCAAGCTCTCTATTCTACTGAGGAACCCATAGAGCCCAAAGATGCAGCGTCTCTAGCAACTATAGGGAATCCTAATGAAGACCCCCAATGGATTACTCTAAAAGAAGTTTTAAATGCAATTGGGAAGCTCCCCCTAGGTAAGGCCCCTGGCCTAGACAAGATCCCCGGGGACTTATTTAGGGAGGAACCTAATATTTGGGGACCCTATCTCTGGGCAATATTCAACGCCATTCTGTTAGGCATGAAGATCCCGGATACGTGGTTAGGGGCCGAAATCTTCCCAGTCTTTAAGAAAGGCTCACCCCTCTTGCCCTCCAACTACAGGCCAATCAGCCTGATAGATGTCACCCAGAAATTTTTCGCCAGGATCCTCCTTGAGCGACTTCACTCTTGGATGGAAGAGCGGGAAGTTCTGAGTGTGTATCAGGCCGGGTTTCGGAAGAATACTTCCACCATCGACCAGCTCTTCAGGCTCCAACTATTATTCTGGAAGACGGTGTCAATAGAGGGTGGCAGCCTCTATTTGATTTTCGTCGACCTTAAATCGCCCTTCAATCTGGTCCCCCGAGCCAAACTGTGGGAGGTTCTTGAGCAGCTGGGTATCCCGCCCTACCTGTTGTCACTGATTATGGGATTGCATACAGGCAACTTTGCCCAAGTCAGGTATGGGAAATATGGAGAATTGACCCCCCGCTTCCCAGTTAACAGAGGAGTGAGACAGGGGTGTGTGCTGGCCCCTACCCTGTTTTGCCTTTTTATCAACGCCTTGGTGGCCCAACTAAACGAAGTAGCGAACAATGACGCCCCGAAGCTGGCGCAAGGCAGGGTGCCAGCAATGATGTTTGCGGACGACACTTTGCTGTTGTCCAAGTCCCCTATGGGCATTCAAAGGATCTTGGACAGTTTTTCCTTATTTTGTAAAAACCGAGGGTTGCAGATTAACACCACAAAAACCAAATTTATGGTCTTCAACCCGGCCAAAACATCTTGCCCAAACCCCTCCTTAAATGGCACCTTGTTAGAGAGGGTGACTGTCTTTGAATACCTTGGTGTCACGTTGTCCGAAACATTCGAATGGGGCCCACAATTAGACAAGGCAGGCTTGAGGCTAGCGCAGATGGTGGGGGGTATCACTAAAACCTTTAGGAATTCCCTATACAAACCGCCTGGCCCGGTTGCTGAATTATATAAAGTTCAAGTAAGGAGTGCTGTAATGTACGGGCGGAATTATGGGGTCACCACCCTCTGGCGGATTGACCAAAATAGAGAACCAATTTATGAGAAAGCTCTTGGGCCTACCGCCCAGCACTCCCCTCATCCCCTGCGCCTGGACCTAGGAATCAAACCCATTGCAGAGGAGATCGGACTAAGACCATTGACCTTCTGGCGCAGACTGTGGGCGACCCCTGAATTAGTATCCTACCAAAAGAACTCAAGGGGGTCATGGGACTTCCGGGGGCTGGAAAACTGCCATGGCTCAAGTTCAACAAAGAAGCCTGCGCTAGAATAGGCATGTCTAACCTGTGGAGCAATCCTGAGGAAGTGTCCCCAATAATATCTCGACTTCAACTCGTAAGAGCATATAGATCGCTCAAATTAGCCGATCTGCAGGGGAACACCAAACTCGGGCACCTAACGGCTGACTTCTTCAACATAAAAGCTGAGTATCTTTTTG
Organism: Calotriton arnoldi; assembly: GCA_963921515.1. Lineage (NCBI taxonomy): Eukaryota > Metazoa > Chordata > Amphibia > Caudata > Salamandridae > Calotriton > Calotriton arnoldi. The sequence goes on from CAWUFW010012553.1 coordinate 393,824, forward strand.
AGCCCTTTCTGGACGATATACAGCCCCTTATGGCTAGGAAGCTGTATATCCAGTTTAGAACAGGGACCCTCCCGGTTAACGCTTTTACGAATAAATGGTCAAAAGATCTCTTTGCTGGATGTCCCGCTTGCAACAGTCCTGAGGAGACCGATATTCATGTTTTTTTCTTTTGCCCCGGCTACAAATCTGCCAGACGGCGTTGGCTCATACCACTATGTAGGAACTTGGGCTGTACACAGTGTTTGGAGGTGTATAGAATTCTAAGATTTGACACACACCCCCCCATAGTTTTTGCCGTGTCCCGATTCCTCAATTCTATGTGGCACAGGCGTAGGGCCATTTGTAATATATCTCAGCAACTGTAAAAAAAAAAGTCCCCTCCAACAATGTTATTACTTTAAAAAAAAAAAAAAAATTATCTGGTTTTAACCATCTTCATTTTTAACTGGTGTAAAGTTATTGGACAAACTAAAATGTTTCTCTGGCCATATTTTGTAATCTGCTATCAATGAAATGTCATTATTTCTCCTAAAAGAGCTATTTATGTAGGTATATGTATTTTTTACTTTTTATGGCCTTTTATGACCGAAATAAAGTTGAATGGAATGGAATGGAATCAAGCTTTTAAATGTTGTGGGTGTGTGGGTGACAGTGTGTGCCTGTGAGAGAATATGTGTATGTGTGCAAATATCTGTGTGAATATTTGTGTGTGAATGGGTAACATTGAGAAAGAATCACAGAAGGAGCCAGTCAGAGTGAGTGAGAAGGAGTGATAGGAAGAGTGAGTGTGAATGAGAATGAATGAGAGTGAGGGAGAATGACTGAGTGTAACTGAGTGTGACTGTGTGTTAGACTGAATGAGTCACAATGAGAGTGAGTCACAGTCTGAGTGAGCCTTATTGAGTCAGAGAATGAGTGAGACAGTGAGTCAGTGTGAGAGTTAGTGAGAATGATTGAGTCAGAGGGAGTGACAATGTGTGACACTGAATGAGATTAGGCGAGTCAGACTGAGATTGGGTGAGTAAGATTGTGTGAGGCTGAGTGAGAATGAGATACACTAAGTGAGACAGAGTGAGAGTCAGTAAGTTAGAATGAGTGAGAACGGGTGAGAATGAGTGAGCCAGAGTGATATTGAGTGAATCGAAATGAGTGGGACTGAATGAAGCAGTGAGACTGAGTGAGAATGAGTCATACTGAGCGAGATCGCGTGAGTCAGAGTGATATTGAGTGAAAAGGAATGAGTGGGGCTGAGTGAATCGGTGAGAGCAAGTGTGTCAGAGATAGAGTGAGTGAGCATGAATGCGTCTGAGTGAGAATGAGTGAGTCAGAATGAGACTTAGTGAGACTAAATGAGAATGAGTGAGTCAGAATGAGACTGAGTGAGTAAGAATGAGTGAGATTGAGAGGGACTGAGTGAATCAGAGTGAGACTAGGTGAATCAGAATGAGCGAGAATGGGTGGGACTGAATGAGACTAAGTAAAAATATGTGACACTGAGAGGGTCAAAGTGAGAATGAGTGAGACTGCGTGAGTCAGTGAAACTGAGTGAGTCAGAATGTGTACAAGTGAATGCAAATGAGAGTATAGATGAATGAGATTGAGTGAAAATAAGTCAGAGAGTAAGACTGCATGCAAGAAGAATAATTCAGGCTCACTCACAGGAATTCGAGCAAGGATTCTGCTCCACCATTTATAAACGTCACCAGTCGCCACTGAGGCAGCCAGTATAAACACTCTATAGAATTATCCATGACTGACAGAGGTGTAACCAAAAGTGACAGAGGAGCAATCCATACGAATGCACAGGTAACAGACTGCCACGATGAATGTTCTATTAGACCCACCAAAGAGTGACAAAGCCCTGCAGGAAAGTATTGGTTACAGGCATCCAGGGCATATGCACTATGTAGTCTTCCCAAGAGCGATCAACCGGAATGGACTAGTTTCAGGCAGCCAAAGTATATGCTGTCTGGAGTCCATGGAGTCCATGCAGGTGCGACAGAAGAGCCTCAAGCAGCCAAAGTGTATGCTGTCTGGCGTCTATCCAGGAGTGACATGGGAGCAACCGAGAAGAATGGATTGGTTGAAGGGAGCCTGGATATATTCTTTATGGAGTTCACCCAGGAGTGACGTGGACAAATCTACAATGACATACTGGCTACAGGCAGCCATGATATATGGTTTATAGAGCTTCTCAATGATTGACTAAGGAGCTACACACAAGAACGCACTGCTTATATCCTGGCAGTGAAGATATATGCCCTATAGAGTATTTTATCTAGAGTCTTCCAAGGAAGGAAAGAGTGACACGAAAACAGGAGGCAACTGGGACACCCTGGAGAAAGAGTGCTGGTCAGTGAGTGTTCTGCATTAAATGCATCTTTAGGAGGGTAATGCGTAAGAAATATAAATATTAAGTGAGAATAAGTGAAACAGGGAGAGAGATTAAGGGAGAATGTGAGAGAATGCTGAATAGGGAGGCATTCTAGCCATAGGCTCTATCTGTCCCTAAAAGGTTGCATAGCAGGATGAGAAGAAAGATGCCAGAGAGCAAAGCTTGGGCCATATAAAATAGATGGGAAGCAATGAATCGCACAAATACCTATGAATGCAAAATACAGTCTATACTAATGAATGAAACCACAATTTCTAGTGGATATTCCAAATAAGTCACCACACACCAAGGACCATCGCCATGCTGATCGCTCAAGCTGGGAGCAGACCTCTTTTCTAGTGGCTTAAATAATAGGCAGGGAATGGTGGCACAGATGTGTCTCTTCTCTGACTAAGGCACTGGAAGATGGTAGGAAGGTGAAAAAAACAGAGGGTCAAGCACAGGTTATGACTGGTGCGTGGAGGAGGGAATTCGACAAGGAAACACAAAAATATATATGAAACCAAAATACAGGCAATAGCATGCATCAAAACTACAATTTATGATGGCTTTGCCCTATAATTCACTACACACAATTGTTCCTGGGCCTGCCGGCAAGCTGACAGTATTGCAGGACAAGTGGAAACAAGCAGCTCTGCCAGTAACTTGAGCGAAAGGTAGGGAATGGAGACCCAGCTATGTCTCTCCCCTCACTGAGGCACTGGCACATGGTGCTCCAAGTGTGGGAGAGAGGCTAAGAGGAGGAGGGTGGTAGGTGAGAGGCCAAACCAGAACTAACAATGGGTAGGCAGAGAAGGACCTTCAGCAAAGAACTGTAGAAGCAACCATGGATGCAAAATACAAGTAATACTATCTGAAGAAAGTACAATTTCAGGTGGATTTTCCAAATAGGGTCAGCAGTGCTCCGCTCCTAGTAGCTTGGGGAAAGGAAGGGAATGGAGGCACAGGTTCATCCCTCTACTCTGAAACACTGCTGCTATTCCTCAGGCACCGATCACATGGGGCGATCACCGATGCAGTAACATAAGACAGTTTATACTAGGGCAATGGGTAAGAAACATATGAAAACAATACACCTCCATTGCATTGCTTGGACACTTCAGCATCCATGCACTGCAATGTAAGCATTCCTTAGCTGCACTTACACATCTGCTAGCCAGGCAAATGTAGAGCGCCTGTAAAGACTTTCAACTGCAAATGGTGTGACCGAAGATGACTGAATATCGGAAACAGAAATATTGTGTGGACAGAATATAGGATCTGGCCTAGTGGCAAGAGTGTTTGACCTCGAAGCTGAGGAACCGGGTTCGAGCCTCGGCAGGGATGCTCAAAATCCTGTGATTCTGGACAAATCACTTAATCTCCCTGTGCCTAAGAAAATGAATGTGTCTGTCCTTAACGCAACTGGTGCTCATGTAAAGCGTTCTGATACCTTTGAATCGAGTGGTGCTATATAAAACTTAAAAAATGAAGAAAAAAAGAATATTGTGTCAAAAATATTGAGGACCAAAATATTGAGAACGTAAATGCAAATAGGTAGATATACATTTACTATTCTTAACCCCACATTTACGTACCTTGAAGATATAAATATATATATAGGTACATATATGTGGAGTTACATATAGTCAAACTTTACCTCCCTTTAGAACTTAACGTTCGTGATATTTTTGTCCTCGAAATTCTTGACACAATATTTTGTCCACAGGATATTTTTGTTTTCAATATTCTATTCTGTCTAAATACCCATTTCTTTTTGCATGTGAAACACACAGTGTGTGGTTGCGGGTCTCCCATCTCTATTTCCTTTCCTGAGTATCCTTCATTTTAGCGAGAGCGTGATCCAAATTTCCCTGTGGAAAGACATAATAGTTTCATTATTTTTTGCATCAACATAAAAATGCCAAGCCATTTTTATTACAAACGACATTCAGATTCAGATTAACGGATACTAAATATTCAGTGGTAGGCTCTGATTGGATTTTTTCTATGTAACTGCTCCTGCTATAAAGTCATGCTGAGTTTTCTGTGGATTTTATTTCCGTACACGTACAGGCATTCTCAGGACCGAGACTCGTAGCTGTTGATTCAAGAGCCTCCCTAAGTTATGTATAATGCAATCTGTCCAAACTGTGGCAACAAAGCCTTTCAGAATAATTTACTCCCCTAATTCCAAATTAAAATTCATGATAAAATTCTTTAATTATCATCTGAATCTTATTCTCGTGAAACTTTACCTTAATTGCTTTGTTGATATGCATGGGTGCCGATAAGATGCTAACTGGCTCCCTGTTATCGCTGGAGTGCCTGAATGTCAGCATCCTTGTCTTGGGTAGCATGCCTAATCAAGTCTGCACTGCAAACCCACCCTTTTACGTGATTCATGAAATGCATGCCACAATATGATGTTAAAATGCTGAACATCGTGAAAGCGCTTTATAACTCCCTGACCTTGGTTTTGACGAACAAAAGCACACAACGGTTGCTGGTTCGATTTCTATGCGGCAATTACAATAAAGACAATGGGGCAGATTTACAAGCCCCTTGTGCCACTTTTGCGTCACTTTTCCCATGTTAAAAATGACGCAAAAGTGGCGCAAGGGGCTTGTAAATAAGCCCCAAAGGGTTCGCAAATTAGAAGGATTTTACATGTAGAGGTAAATAATGGGCTTTTGTGCGCATCTGCACACTGATGGTCATGCCGATAGGCATTTGGCTTTCAAACATGCGAGGTGAGGGGAGACAGGAAGGCACGGCATGGACAAAGTATTTTACCAAGCTATCATCATTCTGCTCAATATACGGTCACTACAATGTGGAAGTGCGTCTGAAACATACACGTGGGCATCCATTCAGGCTGTCATGTAATACCGAGGACTCAAGAAAGCCCACACTCGACTGCTTCTGCAAATGAATATTCAAACAGTAGCCAGGGGGGACCCTTCCACCCAGTGCTTAATTCACCAAGAAAAACCCTTGGGCCTATTCACAAAGGCATCTGGGACCACGTACAATAGTACTCCTGCTTATGCTCGCATGCCTTCCTGAATTAGGCCCAAAACATCTGAAAAATAGAAGGGGAGTACTCAGGGAATATTTATATACACTCAGATCAAGTAGAAAGAGCCGTACTTTGGGGGTCATTATGATAGCGGGCGGATCCGCCCGCTATTTTCCACCGCCCGCACTCCATTTCCCCCCGCCATATTACGATGGCGGGGGGGACCCCGGCGGACGGAAAGACCGTCCGCCGGTTTTCCGCCGGTCTGACAGGGGACCGGGCGGAAAAGGGCTCTAACATGGTCTGCAAGACACCGCCATCCATATTAGAATGGTGGCGGAAAGCAGCCTTTCCATGGCGGTGTGGCCGCCATGGAAAGGCATGTGGTCTTTGCTTCCGGGGGCCCGTTGCGGGCCCCCAGGGTTTTGGGGGGGTGGGGGTGCACATGGGGGGTACCTATGGTACCCCCCTACATTTGAATGCACAAGGTGGCAGGCACCGCGCGGTGCCTGTCACGTTGTGCATTCAAATGCACAACATGCGTATTTCACATTGCGGCGGGTGCTGCTGACAGCACCGCCCGCCGCAATGTAAACAATACGGGATGCCACCGTGGCGGTGGCATCCTAATACACATGGCGGGACCGCCGCACCTCTTGCGGGCGGTCCCGTTTGCCGTTGTCCGCCCGCTATCGTAATGACCCTCATAGTTTGCATTTTTACTAATAGTGAGCAGGGCCGATTCACAAAGGCATCAATGAGCGCATGAAAGAATGCACCAATAGAACTACTCCCAAATCCTTTTAGTGAACCATCCCAAAATGCTGAAACTCATGGGTAACCAGTACAAAGCATGGAATACTGATGTAATGTACCATTAGCACTGTGGGTCTTTGGGAACGGAGTCACAAATCTTTTTGCACCCTTATTTGAACCTCTTTGCACACAAGCCATCTACATGAACATATTCCTTACCGTAAGGATGTGTGGACATTTTCATCAGGAAATAGAACTTGATGCTGTTGGTAAGCCTTGTGGTTTTTTCGTATTCACAACCACCTTTCCTGATGTTTCCTCATTGGAAGTCCATGGATATGTATTGCTGCAAAAGGTAGGAGTATGTCTAGTTACAAGCTGCCCATTCTCATATTCAGTAGGGAGTAAGAAAAACACTTAAAAAAGTGATGACACATTTCTGACAGGCATACTCCTGCAGATTTTCCATCCGACTGACAATCCACAGTAATATGCATATTGGAGCAGGGTTCCACGTGGAAATGCAAGATTTAGGAATATCACTATGCCTGCTCCAGGGGACTTTTGTGAATCTCCAACCTATTATAAATGTCTGTAAATTGTAGTTGTAAATATATGACACATAGATGTATGTGTTTTTTTTACTGTATTTCTGTGCCATACACTCCTACAGCAATGTGCTTTCATAGCAACATTGTGCAGTGGCATGATTAACGCACATTGTTGCCCCTTCGTTGAATTCAGTGTGTTGGGGTAGGGGATATGAATTTCTGAAATAGTAATTTTGCTATTATTGAAATAATTGACCAATAATCAATGGCATTTATCCACGCCATGTTTTCGCTGTCCCATACAGGTGAGATGACATAGTAAATAATTCATTAATATTTTGCACTGAAAATGACCACCAGCTGAACAGAAGTGGCATCTTGATTGACACGACCAGATTGATAATGAACATGATTTGAAGCACGATACAATGGATGAACAACTCTATACACAAACTTACAGCATTTGCCACACCAGAGCCTCCAGATACACTGAACTTACATCACAGAGAATGCGGCATTGTCAAGAACAGCAAGCAGTGCATAACAGCCCTCATGGGAGATGATATCAATATCAGGAAAGTTATGTCACCAATCCTGAAGCTTCTGTTATCGATAGTGCCTTTTTATGGGTGCTGTGTATGTTAAATAAATCACTTTTGGTTTGCTCGTTTCAGTTATACTCGCTATATATATTCAAGTCAAGTCAAGGAAAGCTTTATTCGACTGCATTTTTTAACAAGCATAAAAGCACATAAGAAAAATACAATATTTTCATAAAATTACACACAATCAAAAAACCACAATCAAATAGCAATATTTAAAATTCAGGATAAAATTAATGCGACCATGATAAAACCATCTAAGAAGCGGCAAATGCCCAATCAGTTACAATTCATCAATTAAAATACTTTTCCTTTGATGGAGTACCTTCTTCAAGAACATTGCTAAGCACCAGGCTATATGTTCATTCTCCAAGAACTGAAGTTTAATTAATGCCGTGCGGCATTGCCTCAGCCCCTGATGTTTTAAAAGTGGAAGAATCCATGCTTTCCTTAATGCTGTATACAATTTACAAAATAAAACTAAATGAATAGTGGACTGGTCAGAATGATTATCGCACGGACATGATTGCAGTTTTCCTGACCAGTCATTCATTTTAGGGAAGGTCACGAGTCTGTGGACATTGTCCAGCCTAAATCTGGTTAATAACCGCCTGTCAAAACCACCAGGTACAAATGTTAAATATGGTTCCATGTGTAAAGTAGTTAAAATTAACTGATGTTGTTTAACACTGGGCTTTAAAATCTCCCCTGACATTCTTATTGTAACCAATAACTGGAGACCCTCCTTTCTTAGATCCTTTCTGGTAGTTGCCTGCATAGACCTAGGGTCAGCAAAATATTCTCGGTGCCCTAGATCGTTCATAAAATCATGCACATACCTAACCCAGGGGATCTTTAGAACCCCTTCCAATTTGGGGCAATCCTGTAGAATCTCCCTGTTTAACTTCGTCTGCTCTTTTAACCAAATCCTTTGCCACAGGAGGATGGGTTCCAGTTTTATAAGGTCGGAGATGAAAGGAAGGCCCAGCTCATCATGGCAGGCATAAGAAGGAGTACTGGCTGGAACCGATAAAATATATCTTAAAAAGGAGTTTTCCACAACTTGTATCGGGTGGGTATTAGCAAAGCCCCAAACTCCCGCTCCGTACATTGCAGTAGTAGTGCATTTGGCTTTATAAATTTGAATAAGCTCTCCTGGCGGTTTCCTGCCTAGCTTCTTAGAAAAAGAAGCGAGGGCAGCGGTTGTCTTAATAAACGCCAGTTTTTTCGCAGATATGGCTTGAGCCCATGAATCGCCTTGATTAAATAAAATGCTGAGGTATGAAAAATTCTTTGTCAGGGCTAACTTCTGCCCGTCCACAAACATGCCTCTTGACCTCTGACTCCCACGACCACAACTCATAATAAAAGTCTTTGATATATTAATAGAGAGACCTAGGTCCTTCATAAAATCAGTAAAACTATCTAGGACCCTCTGGAGACCAATTTGTGTTCTAGATATTAATACTGCATCGTCCGCATAGAGGAGAGCAGGTATAGGTCGTCCACCCACTAACGGGAAATCTTGACTATTCCTAAACAAAGCTTGTTCCAGTCCATTAATATAAAGATTAAAAAGAAAGGGGGCCAGCACACAACCTTGCCTGACCCCCCTTCTGATGGGAATGGCAGCTGTACGCTCGCCACCCAATCCAAAATGCACGCTCACCGTTGCGCCGCTATACAGACGCCTTAAAAAAAGAATAATGTGAGGGTCGACCCCCGCAGTCTCAAGAACCTCCCACAATCTGCCATGCCTTACAGAGTCAAAGGCCGCCGTAAGGTCCACAAATGCCAGAAACAAACTTCCCTTCTTTACTCTTATGTATTTCCCCACTAATATGGCCAGGTTTAAACTCTGTTCGATCGTCCCCAGGCCCTCTCGAAAGCAATACTGTATATCTGATAGCACCAGGCTGTCATCTGCCCATACTTGCAGGCGTTCCAAAATGACTCACCCGGCTACTTTTACCATGGAATCCAATAGCGAGATGGGCCTGTAACACCCAGGATCATTATGGTCCCCTTTTTTAAAAATTGGAACGATAATGGATTCCACCCAGGTCTTTGGCATTGAAGCCAAACAACTGGCGTTAATAACCTGGGTTATTATGGGCCCCCAAAGAGCGATGTTTGACTTGAACAGGTCCACTGGTACTCCGTCAGGGCCGGGAGTCTTACCTCCCTGGCTCACTGACAGTGCTCTCTCCACTTCCTCCAGCGTAAACTGCAAGTCTACTTTATCGATATTATCCACTAACACATCGCTAACTGGTAAATTGAGGTTCCCCTGCCCATTATAAACCTTTGAAAAGTGTCTAATCCAGGACTCCTCAGGTATGGCGATTTCTATTGAAGGACCGCCCGCAGGTTGTAAAAACTGCGTTTTCACTGCTCTCCAAAAGGCGGCACTATCTTTCTGTTGTGCCGCACTATGAAGGGATTCCCAGGCTTCCCTTCTCATGGCACATCTTCTTTCCTAAGGGCCAGCCTATAATCCATTCTTGCCTGCCTAACCCTGTTAGGAATTCTGGGCTGCCTATGTAACTCATTCTTTAGGTTGGTGTATGCTCGTGTGCATTTAGTATTGAACCACCCCTGACTTTTAACTTTATTACGGAGTTGGACAAATAATAACTCCCTGACCCCCGCTGATATTATCTGAAAGGATGATAAAATACTATCACGGGAGGCTGAATCGCTCAGACAAGTATCAAAGGCGGTTTTGCACTTCATTATTAGCTGTTTTGTAACTGCAACAGGGTCCACCGTTGACCACCGTAGGGTATAACCATTGATTTTATCAAGTTTTACCCTTCCTATGGCCTCTGTAGCATCATCCGCCCTATCAGACCTATATGCTGGCAAATTAATCATTAGGCATAAAGGGAAGTGATCACTCATGGGGTTATCACCAACATTGAAGGAATGCAGCCTAGATGCGTAGTTACGGGATACTAATATGTAGTCTAAGGTTGAGGATAAACCTCTTCCATTGAATGTATAGGGCATGGGTATGGGTCTAGCCAATAAATCATTCACAAAACCCAGCTCAATGCTCAAAATCAGATCATTAAACAATTTCCCCGCCAATGTATGACAAAAATGAGTGTTACATATGTCCTCTTCATCATTAAAACCACAGATTCTGCTATCCTCATGTGGGCATAAAACACAATTGAAATCCCCCGCAAAGATTATCATTGTGTCTTTTGCACTAGCATTACAGATGGAATTAAGGTCACTGCCAATTTTTTTTACAACCTTTCCAAGGCTTTGATGTAGTTTGATTAGCTGATAATGACTATCCCCCAACTTTGACTCCATTTTGTCTATTGCTAGCTTGTTTGATATGTATGTACAAAGCCCACCCTTTGCTCTACCCCCTAATCCCTTCACTGCAGGCGTGTATAATGTTTTAATTTTAAATCCATTTATATGAATTGGTTCCCTAATCCATGTTTCCTGGAAACATACTATGTCATAATTTGAAATAAAATCGCACCATATTTCATTATTTATCTTATTGCGTAACCCTGCAATATTCCAAGAAATAACCTTACAAAGAGAACACTCAAGGTTGGACAAGGATCTAGTTGGAGCTATGATGGGGGGGGGGTGGAGTTTCCCGTACAAGGTGTTACTTGGGCTTGGGTTAAGGGCTCACACAATTCAGAGAGTGGGGCTAAACTTCTAGTAATAGTCTCTCTCTCGAAAGTTTCCCTCTCGATTGTATCAGGGAGTGGCCTAATCACAGATTCATCTTGATCTAAGGTGCTACCATTTAACAATATTACATCCTCACAACCCCTGGATAGGCGATCGTCCTGGTTCAAGTACCAACTTAAAGGTGCCAGTCAGTCAATATCCTCTAAAGTGTTGAAGATATCATAATGATTGCTGACTGGAACAGCATACCTAGCCTGTCTTGTCCCAAAACATCTCTCTTCCTCTGGTATATAATGTGGGAGTCTATGCGGTTGGTAAAAGAAGCCCAGGGGTAAGATGTTTATCCCCATAGTTCTAACTGGCCAATTGCCCCCCTTTTCTAGTATGGTTCGAACCAAATCTGGCAACCTAAATGTTAAAACTACACAATCTCCAGATAAGGACTTATTGGAACTTTCTACCCAGCCAATCCGCCGCGCCATCTTGAACTCTGCAAATAACGTGTTTGTGATACCTGTCCTTGCGTTTAATAAGTGCAGTGACTTATTCCTCAGTGTTGACCAATGTTCCACATCCCCAGATGGCAGAGGAGGAACATTGGCCAACACAATAGTGTATGGAGTTGCTTCAGGAGGAAGATTCAGGTTACTTGGGCATGGCGAATTACCCCTGGACAGGTTCAGGCGCCGTGAGTCATTTAGGGTCTGAACTCCCTCTCTACGCGTGTGGTTATCCCTAGCAGAGAGGGTCCCTTTCTGAGTATTTGCCATCTGATCACGCCCACTGTTCGTACCCTGTGCGGGCTCTGATTGCTTGCGGGTGGGGGGGCGCTTCTCTTAGGTGCGACGTCCCAGACCAGGCCGGATTGTTAGTTTTATGTGAGGGATCATCAGGAGGTTGCTGGGGCACAATTCCATTCCCAAAAATTCCTTCAGACTGGCTAGCTATTGCAGCCTTGCTTCTACATTGACAAGTGTCGGGCAGGGCTAGGGGAGTGCTGCTGGCGAGGTTTTCCAATTTACCTAGGCTCGCCTCCAGATGAGATAGTTTAAGCACCAGTGGATTCAAAAGAGCAGAGACCATCGTTTCCAGCCTTTTCCAGAACTCCTCATTATTAATATCCTGGATTGGGGGACCGTGTGGCTCTAATGATAATCTACGCTCAGTGAGTGCAATTTCATGTATTAGAGCCAACTCGGCCCTTAATAGGAAAGCGTCCAAAGTCCCTATGACTCCCTGCCCTGTTAGCGATTTACGTTTACTCATAGTTTACTACCCCATCACTCATTCAATACAATACAATCTCTAATTGTGAGTAGTGTGTTAAACCCCCTATCACAGTTCAACAGTGTCCATAGGCATCCACTAGTTTTTAAAATGTCAATAACAGGGCCCAGCCCTGCCTCCTTCGGCCTCTGACGGGCTCAGATGGGCCCGCCCTTAGCCCGACCTTCACCCGGCGTGCCCGCGCGCGTCCCGCGTAGCGGGGGTGGAGCTCACTTTATGGGCCGGCTGGCGCAGTTGCCGTGACGCGTGCGGCTCCTGCCGCAATGCGTGCTGAGTCCTGGGTCCTGTAGTCCTCTGAGAGCGGGATACGGGTTACTGAAGAAGCAGCGGGAGGAAAGAACAGAGGTGCCTCCGGTAAATAAAGTACAGCGTGCAAATTCCTCACATAAGGTGCGGCGTGCCTTAAGTGAAGCAGGAGTCAGGATTTTTTCAGAGGCATAACTTTTGTTCTATGGTTCTGAAAGTTGAACCACATCATCAGCCTATGTACTCTCCACTGACAGGCACTCGTGCTACACAACCAATGCTGTGGTTTTGCACAGCCTCAGTCATGCTGTGTATTCCGTTTAACAATTGGGAAACTCTCTTGACTGCTCTGCACACCCCTTATTGACCCACTGCTCACATTAACAAAGAAATATTGTAAAAAAGCAGTGATTCTACAATGCGGGCTAATTTGTTGGGTCGAATTGCCTTTATTTCAAACTGACCCCGTCTGACTGCTGAAACATCTATGATTCTAATCTCGATGTTTCTCTTTTTCCTATATTGTCCAGAAGTGTGCAAGACAAAATACAGTTGTTGCGAATCTATAATGTCTCTTGAATACGAAAAATATTTGACCATATGGGTAAGATAAGGGGTAGATCGCTTAGAAGTAATATGCTCTGGCAGTCATGTTCGAGTTGTGCACAGAGATGTCACCAGAGCTCGGACATGGTGTGACTACAGCCCAATGTTACACCATCATGGACACTACTTTGCCCTCTATGGTGAGGTAGAGGAGATTAAGATTTTTACTCCTATTGTTACAAAGACATATTGAGTCAATGGATTTCTTCTGCATTCATTGTTTTTTCGTGGGTATTCCATGAAAGTGTTGTCCCTCGGATCACTGACAGAATTTCGACAACAAAAATGTCGAGGTACAAAAATATCGTTGTCCAGAATATCGAAGTCCTATCTACATCATGGTAAGTACAAAAATATCGAAAAAAATATCGTAAAAAATATTGTTTTTTTTAAATGCTTAAAAAGTAATGTCAAATAAAGTAAATAATACATATAATTAAAAAAACATAGTTAGAGTTATTAGAAAATGTTTAAAATAATAAATAATAAATATTATGTTAAAAATAATTAAACATACATATATATAAAATATAATATATAAATTTACTTAATAATATTTATAAATAATTTTTATAATAAATTATAAAATGTTAGAAACACACTAAAAATTATAAATACATATATATATATACATATACCAGTAAAATAAAAATATATATATAATAATTTAAAATATTAAAATATTATAATCTTTTACAATTACATTTGACACTACATTAACAGTAACAGTAGGGAAAATGTTGGATAGCGAAGGGGATAAAATTACTATTCCCACTCCAGGGAGTGCAACAGTAGGGTAAGTGTGGGATAGCGGAGGGGAATAATTTACTATTCCCACTCCAGCAAGTACAACAGTAGGAAAAGTGTTGGATAGCGGAGGGGATAAAATTACTATTCCCACTCCAGCAAGTGCAACAGTAGGGAAAGTGTTGGATAGCGTAGGGGTAAAAATTACTATTCCCACTCCAGTGATAGCAACAGTAGGGAAAGTGTTGGATAGCGGAGTGGATAAAATTACTAATCCCACTCCAGCGAGTGCAACAGTAGGGAAAGTTTGGGATATCGAAGGAGAATAATTTACTATTCCCACTCCAGCGAGTGCAACAGTAGTAAAAGTGTTGGATAGCGGAGGGGATAAAATTACTATTCCCACTCCAGCAAGTGCAACAGTAGGGAAAGTGTTGGATAGCGTAGGGGTAAAAATTACTATTCCCACTCCAGCAATAGCAACAGTAGGGAAAGTGTTGGATAGCGTAGGGGTAAAAATTACTATTCCCACTCCAGCAAATGCAACAGTGGGGAAAGTGTTGGATTGCATAGGTGAATAATTTACTATTCCCACTCAAGCAAAATAATTAAAATTAATTATCGAACAATTAATTAATTTAAAAAAATGTAACTCCCACCATATTCCCCTATAAATGACAACACCAATATTGTAAAACATAACACTATTAACATAATTAATTAATAATTAATTAATTAATTAATTAAAATTAACAAGCAATTTAAAAGCAATCACTAATAAATGAATTCACACCATTAACACTATAAAACAACTTATAATAAATATTATACAAAAAATGTAATAAAATATATTATAATTAAATTACTTCCCAGCCTACTCCCCTATCAACCCACAACCCACTCTTAAAAAATGACACAAATAACATTATTAATAATTAATTAATAATTATAAATAACCAATTAATAAATAATTAACAATAAATTATTTTTCACAATTAACAGTATGAAATTTTAAATACATAAATATCAAATAATTAAAAATATACATTAAATAATAATTATTAAATTACTTTCCACCCTACTGCCCTATAAACCCACAACCCACTCATAAAAAAATAATGCAATTAAGATATTTACCAATTAATTATTAATAATTAACAACCAATTAATAACTAATTAATAATAAATTAATTACCACAATTAACCAAATAAAATATTAAATACATAGATATTAATTAATTAAAAATATTAATTAATTAATTATAATTAAATTACTTCCCACCCTATTCCCCTATAAACACACCACCCGCTCCTAAAAAAATTACAAAATTAAGATATTTACCAAATAATTATTAATAATTAACAACCAATTAATAACGAATTAATAATTAATTAATTACCACAATTAACAATATAAAATATTAAATAAATAAATATTAATTAATCACATTTATTTATTAATTAATTATAATTAAATTACTTCCCACCCTATTCCCCTATAAACCCACAACCCGCTACGAAACTAAAACGCAAAATTTACTTTAAAAAAAATTATTAACTTCTAAAAATGTAACACATATATTAAAAAACAAATGCAATACTTACACAAAAAAATAGAACACATACATATAAAATACACACTAAAATACATAACACTAAATAAAACAACGATATTTTTAACAACGATATTTTTGCTAACGATATTAATTACTTCGATATTTTGAAAAACAATATTACTTACCTTCAACTCGATATTCTTGACAACAATATTCTGACTGTCGATATTTTTGTAGTCCGAGATTTTGGACTCAATATTACTGCTACTCGATATTTCCAACTCGATATTATGTCTGTTCACCTTGTCCCTTATACCCATGTATGTACCTAATGTGCATCATTGCATGCTGGCAGTTCTTCACACAGGTAGCTCTTCACACTGCTCCACCTACATGCTGCCAGCCGCCCTAGTTATAGCCTTCCGCATGCACAAGAAGTCTTGAAGTAAAATTTGGTCTCTCCCTTTAGGCTATTTTTACAAAGCTCCTTTAAGGGGAGAATTACCAAGACCATCTCCCCTTGCACAATATAATAGATTTGTTGCGTTGAGCGACCTTGAAGATCCAGACTGACTGAGGCCAACCGCAATAGAAGAAGCTGTTCTGTCACCTACCTGTTTAATGTGTGAGCCCCGGGAGGTCGAGGCATGTTCTGAAAATACTGAGCTGGAATGTGGCTGAACTTCAATCTAAAATAGTAAAAACTGAATGGGTACACTTCATTAGGCAATATGATATTTTAATGTTTCAGGAAACCTGGGCTTCGAGTGACATATATATTGATGGTTTTGAGTGCCATAATATCTTGGCTTCTCTATTTTGAATGGGTCATGTCTCTGGAGGTTTGGCTATATGGGTGAATATTATTGCGGGGGTGTACCAGGGCTATAGCAACTAACAATGACAATTTTCTGGTCATAAGGTACAAAAGGGGCCTGACTTTGTATTTGATACATTTTTATAACAATGACTTCCAATCTACACTCAATAGTAAATTTCCCATTTTTTGATTGTATTACCGCCTTAAGAGATTCATTTGACGAAATCTGTAATCAAGTTGGTATATGCTTGGTAGGCGATTTTTTTTCAAAATATACCCCACAGGAGCCTTCATTGGGTGGTGTCAGTCGGGCAAGTGTTTGTGCCAGGAGAATAGAGCTGCAGGAATATTTCGTATCCCAGGATTTGTGTAATGTTGTGGATATTGCGGTCCAGTATGATAATGGCATAGTGCTACCTACCTATAGAGGTAGGGGATGTTCCTCTATAATTGATTACTTTTTTATTTAATCTATTATGGAGGATTTATTACTTCATGGTAAAGGAGTATCAACACATTATGGGGATCACAACCCGATTGAAGTTGCTTTTAAATTTTACTCAAAGCCCAAATATAGAGCTGAATGTGGCACTAGAAATCTAGGCTCATCTATAGACCACCTAAGGCTGGAGATGTGTTGATACAACTCATTTATTTCATAAAGTAGTCAGGGAGAACCTTGAACTGGCTACGACCTGCCTAACTGTAACTGATATTGGATCAGAAATAGTTATTGCATTTTCAAAGCTTTGATATAATATAAAAATGGAGTTAATGAAATCTGGACGCATAATCATTAATAGACCTAGATGGTTTAACCATGAGTGCTCAATTGTTAACCGCCAGCTATGACAGGCCCTTATGTGTAAACCTAGGAACCAACAGGAGGTGGCATTTTTAAGGAAAAAGTATAAGGTGGTTAACTCATTGAGGAAGAATGAGGTACTGGAACAACGGTGGGAATCACTAGCTGATGTGGCTAATAAAAGGAACAGCAAACTTTTTTGGGCGGCCGTTACAGATATGAGAGCTATGAACCAGATGTTATCACCAATTAGTTTTAATATAACCAGTGCAGCCTTGGAGGATATATGCGGCTGCCTTATTAGACAATGAAATATTGTTGGAACCCGACCCTAAGGGGATAGTGGTGTCTCTGACTGAGGTGGAAGATGCTATAAAACAGAGTATGGGCGGCAAGGCCCCTGGCCCTGAACGGGTAACAATTGATCTTATCAAATCTAACCCTGATTTTTGGGTGCCGCTTTTGCTTAATGTTTTTAATACCTTAACTTCTTATCCCTACCTAGTTCCTGGTCAACCCCCATTATTGTCCCAATCTTTAAAAAGGGTGACCTTTCACATCCTGGCTGTTACAGGCCAATTTCCCTGATAGCCACAACCCTGAAAATCCTGGGCAGGGTTTTGTATAATAAGATCAGAGATTGGTCTGTGGAGAAATCCATTCTGTACCCCTGCCAATATGGATTCAGAAACAACCTGGGCACAGTAGAACAGTCTTAATTTGAAATTCCTTATCGGGAAATATACAGTTGCCCAACATTCTCCAATTTATTTGGCTTTTATGGATATGACCTCAGCTTTTGATTGTGTTAACCGATCAAAGTTGTGGTCAATCCTTTTAGAGATAGGGATGGATGAGACCATTTTTTAGCTTATATACAGAGAGACATGAAGGCTAGGATCACAATAAATTCTCAGGGGGCGTCTCAAATGACATCAGGGCTTTTAGAGGGGTGAGACAAGGATGTGTTTTAGTGCCATTGCTTTTTATCTTACACATTATTAATCTTCACAGTTTTTAATAACTCTTACACAGGATGTCCCAAGGATTAAAGGCTCCATTTTACCTTGCTTATTGTACGCTGACGATGCTGTGCTGATGGCCCGTACCCCTAGAGCCTTGTGCCTTTTAGTACAGGGATTTGTTGATTTTATGACTTTGTCAGACTTACGTACAAATTTTACAAAATCATATATTATGGACAGCGGACCAAGGAAGCACAAAATGAATTCTCTTCCTATTGGTAACCATTGTTTATAATGCACTAGTACTTTCTCAAATTTGGGATTGGTTTTTGCCAATGGTTCTCGGGTGGATCATACTGCCCTTGCAAGAACAAATTCTCTAAGGGGCCGATTCCGATTCGGGCCGGAAAAAATACCGACCGACTCGGTACGGGAATATAGTCCGACCGACACGTACCGGCGTTGCCCGACCTGGGAAGTACGATGAAATGCATGTGAATCACGACTGACTCGTACAGAACACAAGCCGAATGACCGAACCGGACGGAAACAAGCTATCCGGCCGGGAAACCACGCGAATAGAACCGACCGACACGCACCAGGAATCAACCCGAACGAAACGTACCCGCGAACTCCGACCCGCGCAGTACGATGCAATGCGTGGAAAAACAGACCGAGTCGCACGGAGCGCAAGCCGAACGACCGACACGCATACAAAAGCCAGCCGAAGGAAGCCAATACTCGGCGACCGACACGTACGCCGCACAAGAAACCCTGCAGAAACACAGCGTGGACGACTCGGAGAAGCTCGCACGAGACAACTGCAGCGTCCTACTCGGTCCGAAGAACGTCTCCTACATGCACAAAAAATACTAAGGAAAAAAACAAAAAAAAGGGCCAAACAAGCAATGACAAAGTCAATAAATACAGTGAAAAAAATCATGGAACAAGGACACACCCCCAACTCCACCTATATAAAGGCCACAAATCCCTACCATGATCCTTTGCAAATTCAACTGACCTGCCAGCACAGAACACCATACACCGCAACCACAGACACACTCACAGCTCATCCATCACACAAGCCACACACCATTAGCACCTCAACAAATAGCACCCTCACATACACCCAGCAAAACCTACACTCACACACCCTCACCTGCACACACACACACATCAATCCCCACCACCACCCATCACCATGCCCCTAAAGAAGAATCCAAAGTTCCTAGACAGTGAATTGGAAGTCCTGGTAGATGAGATCCTCAGGGTAGAGCCCCAGTTGTTTGGTACATTGGTACAACAGACCCCCATGTCGCAGAAAACCAAGATGTGGCAGAGGATCGTCGACAGGGTCAACGCACAACCACCATGTTTGCGCACAAAGGAAGACATCCAGAACAGGTGGTATGACGTGCGCAGGAGGGTCAGGGACCTACTAAAGAAGGATTACATCCTGAGTCAGCACACCGGCAGTGGCCCTCCTGCCAAACCACTATACCTCAGGTCCTGGGAGAAGAAGGTGCGGGCCATCCTACCACCAGTGAGCGTATATGGACTATCAAACATCCCAGAGCCTGGTGAGTACACAACAAATATACACAATATTGTGTGACAATACACACACATCACTGTCAAGGGGATAGACAAACCATGCACCCTTAGCAAATACACAGCAATCAAACGATAATCACCCCAAGATCTGTCTGTCAGTCAGATAAACACAATACATGCCATCTCATAGTGACATGTAACTGTGTCAAGATATGTACAAAAATAACTACAAATACAGCAAGGCAGTGGCACAAATCTAACCAACAAACACAGTCAGATATTTTGCCACCACTAGAACACCACCTCACAGGGAAGCTCACTGAAAGGAAGGAATTCTGTGTATGCTGGTGAAGTCAGTGTAGCCAATAGCATGATGGGAGTTGTAGTCACAGATATTGCTCACCCTCACAATTGGCCCATCAACACCACTCTGAACCATGCTCACATCACTGGGAGTGGAAAACAACTGACAAGATGGCTGACACTGGGTACTGCTGTGGGGAGCACAAGCCCCTGCTGGGAACTGGGCACCAACCAACAGCAGGACACCACTGACTGACATCCTGAAAGCCAACTTGCACTCCCTGCAATGGAAGCACGTTCCATGGTGGGATATCTGGCTGGGTGGGAAGGAGGACTGACAGCCCTGACCATAGTCACCAGCAGATTTTCTCACACACCCCCTTAACACAAACTCCACACAACTCACCTGGGAGAATGCATTGCCTCACACTCTAATTAAATATCCCACAAAGAACAACCACACTGGGTTATGCTGTGTGAAGCACAGGGACACTCTTGGGACTTGTAGCCAAACAAACGCCAGGACAACACTGTCAGCCATCCTGTCAGCACAGGCACACTACACCACAGGGAAGCAGAGTCAAAAGGAAGGAAGTATGGGCATGCTGGGAAGGGGGGTGTAGGCAATAGCATGATGGGAGTGGTAGTCACAGCTCAACATCCCCCACCCACATGGCCCAGCAAGCTCACACTGAAGCATGCACACCTCACAGCCAGTGAAAAGCCACTTCAAAGATGTCTGACACTGGCCTCAGATGTGGGGAGCACAAGGCCCTGCTGGGACCTGTGCACCAACAAACAGCAGGACACCACTTGCCATCTTGCCATTGCTGTCACACTCACACACTGTGAACTCCACTCAAAAGGAAGGAAGTATGGGCATGCTGGGAAGGGGGGTGTAGGCCATAGCATGATGGGAGTTGTAGTCACAGATATTGGTCACCCTCACAATTGGCCCATCAACACCACTGTGAACCATGCTCACATCACAGGGAGTGGAAAACAACTGACAAGATGGCTGACACTGGGTACTGCTGTGGGGAGCACAAGGCCCTGCTGGGAACTGTGCACCAACAAACAACAGGACCACACTGTCAGCCATCTTGCCATTGCTGTCACACTCACACACAGTGAAGTCCACTCAAAAGGAAGAAAGTATGGGCATGCTGGGAAGGGGGTGTAGGCAATAGCATGATGGGAGTGGTAGTCACAGATATTGGTCACCCTCACAATTGGCCCATCAACACCACTCAGAACCATGCTCACATCACAGGGAGTGGAAAACAACTGACAAGATGGCTGACACTGGGTACTGCTGTGGGGAGCACAAGCCCCTGCTGGGAACTGTGCACCAACCAACAGCAGGACACCACTGACTGACATCCTGAAAGCCAACTTGCACTCCCCGCAATGGAAGCACGTTCCATGGTGGGATATCTGGCTGGGTGGGAAGGAGGACTGACAGCTCTGACCATAGTCACCAGCAGATTTTCTCACACACCCCCTTAACACAAACTCCACACAACTCACCTGGGAGAATGCATTGCCTCACACTCTAATTAAATATCCCACAAAGAACAACCACACTGGGTAATGCTGTGTGAAGCACAGGGACACTCTTGGGACTTGTAGCCAAACAAACGCCAGGACAACACTGTCAGCCATCCTGTCAGCACAGGCACACTACCCCACAGGGAAGCAGAGACAAAAGGAAGAAAGTATGGGCATGCTGGGAAAGGGGGTGTAGGCCATAGCATGATGGGAGTTGTAGTCACAGATATTGGCCACCCTCACAATTGGCCCATCAACACCACTCTGAACCATGCTCACATCACAGGGAGTGCAAAAGAACTGACAAGATGGCTGACACTGGGTACTGCTGTGGGAGCACAAGCCCCTGCTGGGAACTGGGCACCAACCAACAGCAGGACACCACTGACTGACATCCTGAAAGCCAACTTGCACTCCCTGCAATGGAAGCACGTTCCATGGTGGGATAACTGGGCTGGGTGGAGAAGGAGGGCCGGATGTCCACCAAATACCACCAATGCTGGCCATGCACACACCTCAACATTCACATAGAAAAGCTTCAGGTTGGCAGGACAATGTGCTACACCAATATCAACCTCTGACTGTGACAACTTAGGACAATGCAATGTACAGGCCCGCATCCAGAGGTACAGTCACAACTGTCAGGTGTGTGAACCATTGATGCCCGTAGAAACATAACATACATTGTGTGTCTCTTCCAAAAACAGGTGATGATGGGGACACAGCAGCAGACGAGGAGGAGTCCCTGTCCCAGGCTCCGGGGGACACTGAGCTCACTGGTGTGGAACAGCCTCTGCACTCCTCGGATGGCGAAGACCTACCTGGCCCCTCCGGTGCGAGTCATCATGCAGCACCAGCAGGACCAACATCTGCACCCCCTGCACCCACCCCTCCAACAACTGCCAACACACAGACCACCCTAGCCAACACGGACAGACCAAGGACCACCGATGACAACAGCACAGGGACCCCGGCCCAACGTGGAGCAACGGACAACGAGCCCAGTAACAACCCCCCAGTGGGCCTACGGTCACCTGTGCGTGCCACCACAGGTCCTGCACGTGTCGCCAGGGGTGGTGGGAGGGGTGGTAGACCTAGGTCGCTGTTTGCAGAGAGGCCTGGACTGCATGATGACCCACAACTGGCACGCATTGCTGAGGCGTACCAGAATAGCACTGGAGAGGTCAGCCAGGTAGTGGGGATCCTCAAGGACATTCAACAGCAGCAGGCTGCCCATCATGCCCGCTTGGACTCACACATGTCCCGTGTGGAGACACACATGTCCCGTGTGGAGACACACATGTCTGGCATGGAGTCCAAGTGGGACACATTGGAAGAACTGACAGCGGTGCACAGGGACATATTGACATGCCTCCGCCAGATTAGCACCAACATGGCCACACCTCCCTGTGTGCCCACAACATCTGGTGCTGCAACAACTGCAACTGCCACAGGGAGGGAGGAGGACTCTGGCGGAGAGTCCTCTGCACCGCAGCAGCCTGCACGTGAGGGTCCCCCCCGGAAGAAGAGGGGTCGTCCGAGGAACGAAAACTGAGAGGCCGATGGCCATGTACATGCCCCAGGAACCCAACACCTGTTCTGGAAATTCTCCTTTGTGTGCAAACTGTTTACCCTGTCGAATGCAACACAACTCTCCCACATGACATGGGGAGCTTAAGTTGGCCCAATGTATCAGATGACTGTGGACTTTACTCAGGACATTTCTGCTACCAAGCCTTCCAACTCATCTGGGAACTTTGGATTTCAATCCCAATGTACAGCACCCACCATCCTGTGCACTATCCTCACACATGTATGTAAATAAACTCACTAATACACCATACTTGTCTCTGTTGTGATTCCAACGTGGTTTTTGTCATGTAGATGGTGATCTGCTAAATGACACTGTGCATGCTAACTGCTACAGCAAGTTCAACACCGTCATGTGAGTCATGGCAACGTGACACATATGAGGGAGACACACCACTAGGGCTACACAACACATACACACCAGGGCCATCAGACTCATCACCTACACTGATGTTGCCAGGAAATACAGTGGAATGCACAGACACCACACCTATTCACAGTCTGTGTTAACTAGCCCACAGGTGCAGTAAGCACATGTCAGTCAGATGTGTGACCACAGACAACGCACAACCCAAAGTGAAGCACAGGTTTATTACACATTTGCAACATGTTGTTTCCACTACAGATGCAAGGTAATCCTACGTGGCAGTGGCCACACAGTCAACAAGTGTAGAAGAAATAAAGTCCAGGGGTGTGTGGCACATCACCTGTAGGGAAACGACTGCTTCCACCCTGGAAGTTGAATCATGGTGTCGGGGGATCACAGTTCACCAAACAACTCTGAAAGTAACCTGTGAAGGACAGACATGACACACAGTCAAAAGCACGGAAGAACAGGATAGAACTGCAATACTCATGGCCAATACATGTCACAAGATACTCACAGAAATCCAAGTTAGCATGTCAACACTGTTGGGGAGTACAGACTACCTGTAAGGACACATCGCTGCACGCTTCCAGTCAAGTAGCACATGGCCACACTCAAACAGCACCAGAGCACCACCAACACATATCACGCAAACACACATCATTGACATGACATCTCTGGATACTCACATTCAGCTGAAGAAGTTGGTGATGAGCTGTGTGCGGACATCACCATCATCATCATCATCATCACTGGCATCGTGGCCCAGTCCAGGATCCTCCACAGGTGGCGGATGTTGGTCATCGTCATCCAGGATGAGAGGCAACTCCTTCCACACTGCCAGGTTGTGTAGCATGCAGCAGACGATGACAATCTTGCACACCTTTGCTGGGGCATATGGGAGGGCCCCTCCTGTCTTCTCCAGGCAGCGAAAGCGGCTCTTCAGGAGACCAAATGTGCCCTCGATAACTCTCCTGGTCCGACCATGTGCCTCATTGTAGCGCATCTGGGCTCAGGAACCCTCAGGTTCCTGAGGGGTGTCAGCAACCACGGCATGTTGGGGTATCCGGAGTCACCTACAGACAGACAATTGCACATTAGCTGAGTTGGAAAAGAGGGCGGAATACAATATAGCAGAACACACACAATGGTACAAAGTCAGTACACACCGACAAGCCAGGCACGCTGGTTCTGCATCTGTGACATCATCCTCGGGATGCGACTACTCCCTCATCATGTAGGCATCGTGTGCCGAACCAGGGAAACGGGCACACACATGTGAGATGCTCATATCTGCAAGACATACCACCAAAGCATTGATCGAATGATAATGTTTCCTGTTCCTGTATGCCTGCTCATGTGCCTGTGGTGGTACCAAAGCCACATGTGTCCCATCAATGGAGCCAATGACATGTGGCATCCTCCCCAGGGCATAGAAGTCACTCTTGACGTCAGTGAGTTGTTGACGTGTAGGGAAATAGATGTACTGGTTCAGGCATCTCAACATTGCCTCCAAAACATCGCGTAGCACACGGCTGAACATAGTCTGTGACATCCCACCAGCAGTCGCAACAGTGTGTTGAAAGGTACCGGTGGCAAAGAAGTGTAGGGCTGCCATCACCTTCACCTTGGGGGTCAGCGCTGTAGGGTACGGCCGGCCAGGTTGCAAATGTGGGGCCAAGCGCACTGCCAAATCCTCAATCAGCTGCCTGGTGAAGCGGTACCGTCGGATGCTGTCACGTTCCACCATCGTTGCCAGGTCAGGGAATGGTCTATGGACAGCTGGTGCCCTGCAGTGCATAGGTGAAGAAAGAAAGATTGTCAGTCACCCCACATATGTGCCATTCACTATACTCAATTTCACATGATACATCATTACGAGACACAAGTACTTGATGTGTGTGCCGTTCTGTATGGACATATATGGCACCTACATGGACATCATCTAACATCTCAGTTCAACATGTGTTGACAACAGGTTCCAGGTTGTGCTATGGGAAACCATTAGGCTGTGTCACAGTACCCATTTACTGCTGTCACGTTCCACACACACACCACAGTGACATGTCTGGACAGATGCGCCACAGGCATCACAGCTCATTGACAGGTAGATTCCCAGTGACCCTGTCTTGCCACATGGACACTGGCATGACATGGCGTATAATGTACACGTCAGAAAAACAAACATGACTCCCACAGGTAGTGGCCCCTGTTGCCTCCGCAGGACAGACATGGACGTCTGTGACACACACACGCACAACATCAAAGTCCATGCAACATTGATGTGGAGACTGTCTCCCATTGTGCACATGGAATCAGAGACATCGGAAACACAACATGCACACAGACTGTGGAAGGCCATAACTATTGTGGCAATGGGTCACCCTGTGACGTACATGCCTTCCCACATGGGACTCTGGGGGTATGTGACATGTCATACACATACACAACCTGGAAATGTGACCATGCCACATGCTCCGAAATGAACAGTTGCACATCACAGTGGTCATGTGCACAACACACAAAGGATCCTGTCCCCATGAACACGTGAACAGCCTGGGAGTGGCTGCCCCCAAGCGCCACCCCAAAAACCACATGTTTACCCCCATTCACAGAAAAGGTAATGCAGCCTTACATGCCTTAGGATACAGTGTGGACTGGGTGTGGTGTTGTAGGTGTGCCCCGGAGTCCCTGGCAAGTATATGTGGCTGGCATACGTTCACCAGTGACAAGCATGGTGACATATGCGAGTGACCTGTACAGGGACGCGTTGTACAGCAATGGACCGATCGGTGTGCACGCACTGGCCATTGCATCTGTTGTGAGCGGGTACGCGTTGTTTCCCGGAATACGCATTGTACAGCAATGGACCGATCGGTGTGCACGCACTGGCCATTGAATCTGTTGTGAGCGGGTACGCGTTGTTTCCCGGAATACGCGTTGTACAACAATGGACCGATCGGTGTGCACGCACTGGCCATTGCATCTGTTGTGAGCGGGTACGTGTTGTTTCCCAGAATACGCGTTGTACAGCAATGGACCGATCGGTGTGCACGCACTGGCCATTGAATCTGTTGTGAGCGGGTACGCGTTGTTTCCCGGAATACGCGTTGTACAGCAATGGACCGATCGGTGTGCACGCACTGGCCATTGCATCTGTTGTGAGTGGGTATGCGTTGTTTCCCGGAATACGCGTTGTACAGCAATGGACCGATCGGTGTGCATGCACTGGCCATTGAATCTGTTGTGAGCGGGTACGCGTTGTTTCCCGGAATACGCGTTGTACAGCAATGGACCGATCGGTGTGCACGCACTGGCCATTGCATCTGTTGTGAGCGGGTACGCGTTGTTTCCCGGAATACGCGTTGTACAGCAATGGACCGATCGGCGTGCACGCACTGGCCATTGAATCTGTTGTGAGCGGGTACAGCGTTGTTTCCCGGAATACGCGTTGTACAGCAATGGACCGATCGGTGTGCACGCACTGGCCATTGAATCTGTTGTGAGCGGGTACGCGTTGTTTCCCGGAATACGGCGTTGTACAGCAATGGACCGATCGGTGTGCACGCACTGGCCATTGCATCTGTTGTGAGCGGGTACGCGTTGTACAGCAATGGACCGATCGGTGTGCACGCACTGGCCATTGCATCTGTTGTGAGCGGGTACGCGTTGTACAGCAATGGACCGATCGGTGTGCACGCACTGGCCATTGAATCTGTTGTGAGCGGGTACGCGTTGTACAGCAATGGACCGATCGGTGTGCACGCACTGGCCATTGAATCTGTTGTGAGCGGGTACGCGTTGTACAGCAATGGACCGATCGGTGTGCACGCACTGGCCATTGCATCTGTTGTGAGCAGGTACGCGTTGTACAGCAATGGACCGATCGGTGTGCACGCACTGGCCATTGAATCTGTTTTGAGCGGGTTCGCGTTGTACAGCAATGGACCGATCTGTGTGCACGCACTGGCCATTGAATCTGTTGTGAGCGGGTACGCGTTGTTTCCCGGAATACGCGTTGTACAGCAATGGACCGATCGGTGTGCACGCACTGGCCATTGCATCTGTTGTGAGCGGGTACGCATTGTTTCCCGGAATACGCGTTGTACAGCAATGGACCGATCGGTGTGCACGCACTGGACATTGAATCTGTTGTGAGCGGGTACGCGTTGTTTCCCGGAATACGCGTTGTACAGCAATGGACCGATCGGTGTGCACGCACTGGCCATTGCATCTGTTGTGAGCGTGTACGCGTTGTCTTTTGAAATACGCGTTGTACAGCAATGGTCCGGACGGTGCGCATGCATTGGCTAGGGCCTGGCATGCCAACGGACGCGTTTTCGGAGCTGTAACGAGTCTGATGCAGTGAATTCAGTTGGCCAGCCACAACAATGTTGCAAAAACATGGGTGTCATGAAGTTTAACTTTTGAAGGATGCTGTGGGCGTGTATAAGTGGTGCAATTCCATGGATTGGCTAGATTCAGAAGATGCAAACGACTTGGACCTATCACTTTGGACACATGGGACAGTATCTGCCTCTGCAGCACACATATAATGCTGGCTGTTCCCCTGAGAGCTCACTTGCCTGCACTACATGCTCCAGGACGACATCTGCCACCAACACTGCTGCTGTCTCTGCATCCTCTGGCTACTGCAATGGCACGTACTGGGGAGAGAGCCCCAGCCTTCAGCCTTGAGGAGAACCAGGCCCTGCTGGACAGCCTCCTTCCACAGTACAGCAAGCTGTATGGGAAACCAGGGGAGCAGGTGAGTGTGCTGTCCACTGCCTTACTAATTGTGCATGTTGTCTGACTAGCAAGACTTACAGTGTGCACACCACTGGCTAGCATGCTCACTGAGTAGCTCTCCCCCAAGTGTGTAGTTACATGCACTGAACAGGTACAGTGCAGTAACAGTGCATTCCAACAAGGTTTACTTCCCATGCAATGATACCATGTAGTAACTGCTGGCAAACTGTTCATAGCCATCGTTGCACTGCCTGTGTACATCATATGCACCTGTGATTGAGACATGCATATCCAACTGTGTGATGCACGTATATGTTGCATGTGTAGTAATGGCATTTTCACTTTGTCATCCTCACAGGTTGATGCCCACCAGAAGCAGGAAATCTGGCTGACCATCGCCCGGGCAGTAAGATCCGTGAGGGTCTACAAGCGCTGGATCCGCAACTGCCAGACGTGGTGGCAGGACCTTCTGGGCTGGACCCGGAGGATCGCAAGGGTCCAGCTGAAGCTGTCGCCTCCTCGCAGGAGGGCCGGACACCGGACCCTGACCCCCCACATGCTCAGGATCCTGGCGGTGGTCTTCCCTGACCTGGATGGGCAGCTGAAGGCCAGACAGCAGCAAGGAGGGGGTGAGTCCATGACTGCACTGTGCACTTTGTCTGACATGCTATGTGCCCTCCTCTGGCCTGGTTAAACTTCCACAGTACATCAGTCTTGTGGTCCAGGACCCATGTCCCTCAATTGTGACATGCCCACTCCTCATCTGATACGCATATGTGTGGCCCTTACAGTCAGGAAATTGTGTCACTTGGATACTGTGTCATTGCATTTTGCTTCGCTCAAGGTGGGGGACAGCATTTGTTCCCGTGACTATGTTGTGGGATTCATGGGTGGGTCAATTGCTTACACAATGCCTAAGTTCTGACATGTAATCTGGGTGTAACTTTGATATGTGGTCCACTTGCTGATCTGAATCACCACATGTCCCTGGGGTATTTGGCACACCCCCATGTTGCGGGTGGGAACAATGTTTGGGCCTCAGGAGTATGTATATCAAGTTTGTCACACATGCTTAGCCACCTGCCTACTGTCCAGGGCTCATCCCTCTTTCAGGTGGAACAGGACAGTCATGCCTACTCCAGGGCATACAATACACTCTGGGGCAGATTTACAATTCCTGGCGCATCCCTGCAAATCAGCAGGGATGCGCCAGGAAACTTACGACACGCATCACCATCCTTGCGCCACCACTGATGCACCGCATTTACAATGCATGGCACATTACTGGTCATCAGGGTGTCATCCATAGGTGTGTTTGCTGTCAGGCCTGAGTTTGTGGGCAAACGCAGATGAGACACAGTCAGGATTCCCCTTGGCACTTGTTGGTTACACAAGTCATGTAATTTACATTTTGTGTTAGCTTTCAGTGATTGTGACACGTTGTGTGTGTGACTGCTGCCACTCCTCAGGGTCAGAGCTGCAATGTTGGAAGTTGTCTATGTGTGTTCTTGGTGGGTGACCTTGGCTTCTTCATTGGTGTGTGACTGTGGCCGGGATCCCATTGGTTGGTGTGGATTTGACGTCATGCCCATGTACAGCATACTGTGCAGTGTGTCAGACATTCACAAGTCTTGTTGACTGGCCATGTGTGATGGGTATCTCCACCTTAGTTCCCCCACCACCCCTGGGATTGTCATGGGTGCATGTGCAATGTCACCAGTCCATGTGAGCTTCACTGCTGCACATTGGTGGAGGTCAAGGTGTGTGGTGTTGAGTGTGTGCAAATGAGAGTTGTTGCACGGCTAGACCCCTACCTCCATGTTGGCCTTGGCTGACAGGCCGTGCTGATTGCTTTGTGCTTGTGTAGGTGTGATGGTAGTTAGTTGTTCAGGAAACATGACTGTGGTTCACTGTGTGTACGACATCTACCTTTGTCATCACACTGGGATTATCATGCAGGCCAGTGTCACCACAATGTGGGGTCCCTGGGGGTAGTGCTGTGGTGGGTCTGTCTCTTGCTGTGTTAGTTGCTGTTCCTACAAGCTTGTGTGACATTTGTAATTTGTGCTCCCTCTCATCTGACAATGCCTGATTGCCCACATAGGGGAATCCGATCCATGAGTTACTTTTGTGTGGCACTGTATACACATCTGTGTAATAGGGATTCAGGCCTCCTCGCGTGTTGTGTGGTTGCCTGGGGACCCTGGCACACCCCCCCATCACCTGTTGTGTTTGATATGCAGTGTGAGTCTGCCTGTTTGTGTTTGTGCATTTGCACCACTGCATTGGCATTTCTTTAGTGTGCCATTGGCTGTATGTTGTTTGGTGGGTTTCCCCTGCTGTCCCTGGGACTCCTAGGTCATCAGTCAGCACAATGATCATGGTTTGTATGTCCTATAGCTGCCATGGAATGGTATTTGTTCACCTGACATCTACGGTCTCCACAGGATATCTACATTTGTGTGTCCATTGGTGCTGATGTGTGGGTCTGCATTATGATGGTCACTTCTGTCATTGTGTAATTCGTGAATGTTGACAATGTAAGCCCCCATGGGTGAGGTTTGTCTTAACATGGCCAAAGCGATGTTTCATTGGCACTGCACTGTTTGCCTCACCCAATCTATGTTGCTATGGGACACAAGCACTACTATGCCACTGATGTGTTTGTTGTTGTGTGACCAGGAATCATCAATGCAGTTTGGCATTTGCAGCTTTTCACATGACAACACTTACATTTTGGTCACTGTGGTGATGGGGCTTTAGACCCCATTGCCACAATGTTCAAAATGTGCTTCAGCTATGGACCCCACACTTACCTTTTGGTCACTGTGGTGATGGGGCTTTAGACCCCATTGCCACAATGTTCAAAATGTGCTTCCGCTATGGACCCCACACTTACATTTTGGTCACTGTGGTGATGGGGTGTTAGACCCCATTGCCACAATGTTCAGAATGTGCTTCAGCTATGGACACCACACTTACCTTTTGGTCACTGTGATGATGGGGTGTTAGACCCCATTGCCACAGTGGTCATGGTCTGCTTGCATTGTGGAGGCCACACACATTTATGTGTGACACATGTGATAGGGGGTCACATTGTATGTTCAATGTCATGTTCAGTGTTGTAGGCATTTGACACAGACTACACACGCTTGTCATGGTGTCGGGGGATGTATTTTTCAGACATTCCTTATGTTGGAGTATGCTGGTTGTGTCATGCATTACCCGTCCTATGAGTAGGGGTTGTGTGGGTAGTAGGCATCCATCCCCCTATGAGTGGGGATGGTAGTAGTGACAGGCATCCAGGCCCCCATGAGTAGGGGTGGTGGTAGTGGTAGGCATCCATCCCCCTATGAGTGGGGATGGTAGTAGTGACAGGCATCCAGGCCCACATGAGATGGGGTGGTGGTAGTGGTAGGCATCCAGGCCCCCCTGAGTAGGGGTGGTGGTAGTGGTAGGCATCCATCCCCCTATGAGTGGGGATGGTAGTAGCATCAGGCATCCAGGCCCACATGAGTAGGGGTGGTGGTAGTGGTAGGCATCCAGGCCCCCCTGAGTAGGGGTGGTGGTAGTGGTAGGCATCCATCCCCCTATGAGTGGGGATGGTAGTAGGTACAGGCATCCAGGCCCCCATGACTAAGCAGGTCAACGCCGTTTCCTCATCCTGCTTCAACATCCTCCGAATGCTCCGCAGGATCTTCAAGTGGATCCCCACCGAAACAAGAAAAACAGTCACCCAGGCCCTCGTCACCAGCAGGCTGGACTACGGAAACGCCCTCTACGCAGGAACGACGGCTAAGCTCCTGAGACGGCTGCAACGCATCCAGAACGCCTCTGCACGTCTTATCCTCGACATCCCCCGACGCAGCCACATCACACCCCACCTGAGAGACCTGCACTGGCTCCCTGTCAACAAGAGGATAACCTTCAAGCTCCTCACCCACGCACACAAAGCACTCCACAACACCGGACCAACGTACCTCAACAGACGACTCAGCTTCTACACCCCCACCCGCCAGCTCCGCTCCGCCGCCCTCGCCCTCGCCACTGTCCCCTGCTTCTGAAGAGCGACCTCCGGTGGCAGATCGTTCTCCCACCTCGCCGCCAAGACCTGGAACACCCTCCCCATCCACCTACGGCAGACCCAAGACCTGCTCACCTTCAGAAAACTCCTCAAGACCTGGCTTTTCGAGCAGTAGCATCATTCCCCACCCCAGCGCCTTGTTATAGGCCCTCGCCTGCGGCTCAGGCCTATAACTCGGGATCAGGGCCTTTAACAGCCGGTATAGCCCTCGGCAGCGGGCTATAAGGCTATACTATAGCCTTATAGCCCGCTGTAGCAGGCTATACGGCTATTAAAGGCCCGCTACCGCGTTAAAGGCCCGAGCCGAAGGCGAGGGACTTTAACAAGGTAGCGGGACTTTAATAGCTGGTATAGCCCTGCTACGAAGGGCTATAAGGCTATTAGAACATTCTGCCACTAGAGGGCAGAATGTTCTAACAAATAAAACAAAGGCGTCTCGAAGCTCGAGGGGATTTAAATCCCCTCGAGCTCCGAGAGGCCTTTGTAAGACATTGGAATGTTGCTCTGCGGGCCTTTACCGTCCGGTAGAAGCAGGGAGCACTCCATTGTCTACAATGGAGCTCCCAACATTCCAATGTTCTATTATAGAATATTGCCTTAGTTGTGATAAAGGCATGGATCTTCTGTGGTTATCAGGAGTGAAAACGAGTCTGTGCAGGGCTGATTATGCTCATGTTTTTGATAGACCTAAGAGCCTGGATGCTGTAAAAAAAAAAAGGAGACTCAGGCGGCTTTATAGAAGTGTTACCACGAGGAAAGATTGACTAAGGAGGCTAGGAAATTAAACTGAGTGTAGCCCTGTACCTGAATGTCAAGAATGATAATTTGATAGCTGTGTACTTGCATAAATCAATGGGTTGTTGGGAGCGTAGTCTTTTGTTTTGTCTGAGAGCAGGTACTGTTAAGTACTTATTATGCTTCCCCTTGGGTTTTTAACTCAATCTTGACTCTTTTCCCTGCCCATGTGAAGGGAGATCGGGCCAATCTTTATTACATTTTATATTTTTTGTGAATATTATATGATGTGCACAAAGCTTTTTTATGCCCTGTTTTTAAGATACGTTTTATTATAGATTACAGGGAAGCATTTAGCACACTCCTTATACTGGGCAATGATGAGTTAATTATTTCTGTGGGGGCATTCCTGAAATCTGCCATTCAAGCCTGAAACTCTATGAGTACCGTATGATGTGCATCGTGTATTTTAAATGTATTTATCTTATTTATCTCTTGTCCTGCTTTTGTATGTTTTACTGATGTTTGGATCTACACTTTTATGGATTTATTTTATCTGAATAAAGAATGCAAATGAATGAATCAAATGAAATGAACTCCTGAAGTAAACGATCCAGTGTATCGTGCAAAAACGCTTGGTAAAGTGGTCAACCACGGGTTGACATGGCCGATTTTGAGAGAGCAACAATTCAACGCAGTCTAATCCACTGCACAGGTATTTTGTGTTGCCTCTACTGAGGAGGCATCTGACCTTGTCGTAAAGGAGGGTTTGATTGCAGTCAAGTGCACTGTTGCAGTTCTAAATCAAAAAGGGGCCAACTCGGGGGAGGTTAAAAAAGATGGCCCGCTGAGCACTTGCCAGATACTTTGAATGGCCCATCCATCCCAGTCCACCTCTGCATCTTGAGCTCAGATTCACAGATGGACGGGTAAATCATTTTCTATCCTGTGAACACGCTGTGCTTCTTTTTGAGCAGGAACTTTACGTTATCTAATAGTTTTTGTTTACGTTCTCATTTAAACTCTAAGGAAATGTGACCCCGTTTATGTGGTTATTTGTAAACGAGTGATGAAAGTGTGCTTCAAAGAGGGCCTAATTTAAAAGTAAAATCTCTGTACAGATGCACATATTGTAGACCTCTTTTCCAATTTAGGGGCCGATTCCGATTCGGGCCGGAAAACATACCGACCGACTCGGTACGGGAATGTAGTCCGACCGACACGTACCGTCACTGCCCGACCTGCGTAGTACGATGAAATGCATGTGAATCACGACCGACTCGTACGGAACACAAGCCGAACGACCGAACCGCACGGAAACCAGCTATCCGGCTGGGAAACCACGCGAATCGAACCGACCGACACACACCAGGAATGAACCCGACCGAAACGTACCCGCGAAATCCGACCCGCGCAGTACGATGCAATGCGTGGAAAACCAGACCGAGTCGCACGGAGCCCAAGCCGTATGACCGACACGCATACAAAACCCAGCCGAAGCAACCCAATACTCCGCGACCAACACGTACGCCGCACGTGAAACCTAGCAGAAACACAGCGTGAACGACTCGGAGAAGCTCGCACGAGACAACTGCAGCGTCCTACTCGGTCAGAAGAACGTCTCCTACATGCACAAAAAGGGAAAAATACAAAAAAAAGGGCCAAACAAGCAATTACAAAGCCAATAAATACTGGGGGGGGAAACATGGAACAAAGACACACCCACAACTCCACCCATATAAAGGTCACAAATCCCTACCATGATCCTTTGCAAATTCAACTGACCTGCCAGCACAGAACACCATCAGACAGCAACCACAGACACACTCACAGCTCATCCATCACACAAGCCACACACCATTAGCACCTCAACAAATAGCACCCTCACATACACCCAGCAAAACCGACACTCACACACCCTCACTTGCACACACACACATCAATCACCACCACCACCCATCACCATGCCCCCAAAGAAGAATCCAAAGTTCCTAGACAGTGAATTGAAAGTCCTGGTAGATGAGATCCTCAGGGTAGAGCCACAGTTGCTTGGTACATTGGTCCAACAGACCCCCATGTCGCAGAAAACCAAGATGTGGGAGAGGATCGTCGACAGGGTGAACGCACAATCACCATGTTTGCGCACAAAGGAAGACATCCAGAACAGGTGGTATGATGTGCGCAGGAGGGTCAAGGACCTACTAAATAAGGATTACATCTTGAGTCAGCGCACCGGCAGTGGCCCTCCTGCCAAACCAGTATACCTCAGGCCCTGGGAAGAGAAAGTGCGGGCCATCCTACCACCAGTGAGCGTATATGGACTATCAAACATCCCAGAGCCTGGTGAGTACACAACTAATACACTGAATATTGTGTGACAATACACACACATCACTGTCAAGGGGATAGTCAAACCATGCACCATTAGCAAATCCACAGCAACGAAAAGATAATCATCCCAAGATGTGTATGTTAGTCAGAGAAACACAATACCTGCCATCTCATAGTGATATGTAACTGTGTCATGACATGTACAAACCTAACAACAAATAGAGCAAGGCAGTGGCACAAATATAACCAACAAACACTGTCAGATATGTTGCCACCACTAGAACACCACCTCAAAGGGAAGCTCACTGAAAGTAAGGAATTCTGTGTATGCTGGTGAAGTCAGTGTAGCCAATAGCATGATGGGAGTTGTAGTCCCAGATATTGGTCACCCTCACAATTGGCCCATCAACACCACTCTGAACCATGCTCACAACACAGGGAGTTGAAAAGAACTGACAAGATGGCTGACACTGGGTACTGCTGTGGGGAGCACAAGGCCCTGCTGGGAACTGTGCACCAACCAACAGCAGGACCACACTGTCAGCCATCTTGCCATTGCTGTCACACTCACACACAGTGAAGTCCACTCAAAAGGAAGGAAGTATGGGCATGCTGGGAAGGGGGTGTAGGCAATAGCATGATGGGAGTGGTAGTCACAGCTCAACATCCCCCACCCACATGGCCCAGCAAGCTCACACTGAAGCATGCACACCTCACAGGGAGTGGAAAAGAACTGACAAGATGGCTGAAACGGGGTACTGCTGTGTGGAGCACAAGGCCCTGCTGGGAACTGGGCACCAACAAACAACAGGACCACACTGTCAGCCATCTTGCCATTGCTGTCACACTCACACACAGTGAAGTCCACTCAAAAGGAAGGAAGTATGGGCATGCTGGGAAGGGGGGTGTAGGCAATAGCATGATGGGAGTGGTAGTCACAGATATTGGTCACCCTCACAATTGGCCCATCAACACCACTATGAACCATGCTCACATCACAGGGAGTTGTAAAGAACTGACAAGATGGCTGACACTGGGTACTGCTGTGGGGAGCACAAGGCCCTGCTGGGAACTGGGCACCAACCAACAGCAGGACACCACTGACTGACATCCTGAAAGCCAACTTGCACTCCCTGCAATGGTAGCATGTTCCATGGTGGGATATCTAGCTGGGTGAGAAGGAGGACTGACAGCTCTGATCATAGTTACCAGCAGCTTTACTCACACACCCCCTTAACACAAACTCCACACAACTCACCTGGGAGAATGCATTGCCTCACACTCTAATTAAATATCCCACAAAGAACTACCACACTAGGTTATGCTGTGTGAAGCACAGGGACACTCTTGGGACTTGTAGACAAACAAACGCCAGGACAACACTGTCAGCCATCCTTTCAGCACAGGCACACTACCCCACAGGGAAGCTGAGTCAAAAGGAAGGAAGTATGGGCATGCTGGGAAGGGGGTGTAGGCAATAGCATGATGGGAGTGGTAGTCACAGCTCAACATCCCCCACCCACATGGCCCAGCAAGCTCACACTGAAGCATGCACACCTCACAGGGAGTGAAAAGCCACTTCTAAGATGTCTGACAATGGTCCTCTGTCGTGGGGAGTACCAGGCCCTGCTGGGAACTGGGCACCAACCAACAGCAGGACACCACTGACTGACATCCTGAGAGTCAACCTGAACCCACTGCAAGGGTGGCATGCTTCATGGTGGGATAACTGGGCTGGGGGAGAAGGAGGGCCGGATGTCCACCAAATACAACCAATGCTGGCCATGCACACACCTCAACATTCACATTGAAATGCCTCAGGTTTGCAGGACAATGTGCTACACCAATATCAACCTCTTACTGTGACAACTTAGGACAATGCAATGTACAGGCCCGCATCCAGAGGTACAGTCACAACTGTCAGGTGTGTGAACCATTGATGCCTGTAGAAACATAACATACATTGTGTGTCTCTTCCAAAAACAGGTGATGATGGGGACACAGCAGCAGACGATGAGGAGTCCCTGTCCCAGGCTCCGGGGGACACTAAGCTCACTGGTGTGGAACAGCCTCTGCCCTCCTCGGATGGTGAAGACCTACCTGGCCCCTCCGGTGTGAGTCATCATGCAGCACCAGCAGAACCAACATCTGCACCCCCTGCACCCACCCCTCCAACAACTGCCAACACACAGACCACCCCCGCCGACACGGACAGACCAAGGACCACCGATGACAACAGCACAGGGACCCCGGCCCAACGTCGAGCAACGGACAACGACCCCAGTAACAACCCCCAAGGGGGCCTAGGGTCACCTGTGCGTGCCACCGCAGGTCCCGCACGTGTCGCCAGGGGTAGTGGGAGGGGTGGTAGACATAGGTCGCTGTTTGCAGAGGGGTCTGGACTGCATGATGACCCACAACTGGTACGCATTGCTGATGCGTACCAGAATAGAACCGGAGAGGTCAGCCAGGTAGTGGGGATCCTCAAGGACATTCAACAGCAGCAGGCTGCTCATCATGCCCGCTTGGACTCCCACATGTCCCGTGTGGAGACACACATGTCTCGCATGGAGTCCAAGTGGGATACATTGCAAGAACTGACAGCGGTGCATAGGGACATATTGACATGCCTCCGCCAGATTAGCACCAACATGGCCACACCTCCCTGTGTGCCCACAACATCTGGTGCTGCAACAACTGCAACTGCCACAGGGAGGGAGGAGGACTCTGGCAGAGAGTCCCCTGCACCGCAGCAGCCTGCACGTGAGGGTCCCCCCCAAAGAAGAGGGGTCGTCCGAGGAAGGAAAACTGAGAGGCCGATGGCCATGTACATCCCCCAGGAACCCAACACCTGTTCTGGGAATTCTCCTTTGTGTGCAAACTGTTCACCCTGTCGAATGCAACCCAACTCTCCCACATGACATGGGGAGTTTAAGTTGGCCCAATGTATCAGATGACTGTGGACTTTACTCAGGACATTTCTGCTACCAAGACTTCCAACTCATCTGGGAACTTTGGATTACAATCCCAATGTACAGCACCCACCATCCTGTGCACTATACTCACACATGTATGTAAATAAACTCACTAATACACTATACTTGCCTCTGTTGTGATTCCAACGTGGTTTCTGTCATGGAGATGATGATCTGCTAAATGACACTGTGCATGCTAACTGCTACAGCAAGTACAACACCGTCATGTGAGTCATGGCGACGTGACACATATGAGGGAGACACACCACTAGGGCTACACAACACATACACACCAGGGCCATCGGACTCATCGCCTACACTGATGTTGCCAGGAAATACAGTGGAATGCACAGACAACACACCTATTCAGAGTCTGTGTTAACTAGCCCACAGGTGCAGTAAGCAAATGTCAGTCAGATGTGTGACCACAGACAACGCACATCCCAAAGTGAAGCACAGGTTTATTACACATTTGCAACATGTTGTTTGCACTACAGATGCAAGGTAATCCCACGTGGCAGTGGCCACACAGTCAACAAGTGTAGAAGAACGAAAGTCCAGGGGTCTGTGGCACATCACCTGTAGGGAAACGACTGCTTCCACCCTGGAAGTTGAATCATGGTGTCGGGGGATCACAGTTGACCAAACAACTCTGAAAGTACCCTGTGAAGGACAGACATGACACACAGTCAAAAGCACTGAAGAACAGGACAGAACTGCAATACTCATGCCCAATACATGTCACAAGATACCTACACAAAACCAAGTTAGCATGTCAACACTGTTGGGGAGTACAGACTACCTGTAAGGACACATCGCTGCACGCTTCCAGTCAAGTAGCACATGGCCAAACTCAAACAGCACCAGAGCACCACCAATACATATCACGCAAACTTACATCATTGACATGACATCTCTGGATACTCACATTCAGCTGAAGAAGTTGGTTATGAGCTGTGTGCGGACATCACCCTCATCATCATCATCATCACTGGCATCGTGGCCCAGGCCAGGATCCTCCACAGGTGGCGGATGTTGGTCATCGTCATCCATGATGAGAGGCAACTCCTTCCGCACTGCCAGGTTGTGTAGCATGCAGCAGATGATGACAATCTTGCACACCTTTGCTGGGGCATATGGGAGGGCCCCTCCTGTCTTGTCCAAGCAGCGAAAGCGGCTCTTCAGGAGACCAAATGTCCGCTCGATCACTCTCCTGGTCCGACCATGTGCCTCATTGTTGCGCATCTGGGCTGGTGTCACAGTGTTCCTGAGGGGTGTCAGCAACCACGGCATGTTGGGGTATCCCGAGTCACCTACATACAGACAATTGCACATTAGCTGAGTTGGAAAAGCGGGTGGAATACAACATTGCAGAACACACACAATGGTACAAAGTCAGTACACACCGACAAGCCAGGCATGCTGGTTCTGCATCTGTGACATCATCCTCGGGATGCGACTACTCCTCATCACGTAGGCATCGTGTGCAGAACCGGGGAAACGGGCACACACGTGTGAGATGCACATATCTGCAAGACATACCACCAGAGCATTGACCGAATGGTAATGTTTCCTGTTCCTGTATGCCTGCTCATGTGCCTGTGGTGGTACCAAAGCCACATGTGTCCCATCAATGGAGCCAATGACATGCAGCATCCTCCCCAGGGCATAGAAGTCACTCTTGACATCAGTGAGTTGTTGACGTTTAGGGAAATAGATGTACTGGTTCAGGTATCTCAACATTGCCTCCAAAACATCGCGTAGCACACGGCTGAACATGGTCTGTGACATCCCACCAGCAGGCGCCACAGTGTGTTGAAAGGTACCGGTGGCAAAGAAGTGTAGGGCTGCCATCACCTTCACCTTGGGGGTCAGCGCTGTAGGGTATGGCCGTCCAGGTTCCAAATGTGGGGCCAACCGCACCGCCAATTCCTCAATCAGCGGCCTGTTGAAGCGGTACCGTCGGATGCAGTCCCGTTCAACTATCGTTGCAAGGTCAGGGAATGGTCTATGGACAGCTGGTGCCCTGCAGTGCATAGGTGAAGAAAGAAAGATTGTCAGTCACCCCACATATGTGGCATAGACCATACTCAATATCACATGATACATCATTACGAGACACAAGTACCTGATGTGTGTGCCGTTCTGTAAGGACATGTATGGCACCTACATGGCCAACATCTAACATCACAGTTCAACATGTGTTGACAACAAGTTCCAGGTTGTGCTATGGGATATCATTAGGCTGTGTCACAGTACCCATGTACTGCTGTCACGTTCCAAACACACACCACAGTGACATGTGAGGACAGATGTGCCCCAGGCATCACAGCTCATTGACAGGTAGATTCCCAGGGACCCTGTATTGCCACATGGACACTGGCATGACATGGCATATCATGAATACACCACAGCAAAACAACCATGACCCCCACAGGTAGTGGTCCCTGTTGCCTCTGCAGGACAGACATGAACTTCTGTGACACACACACACGCACAACATCAAAGTCCATGCACAAACAACGTGGATGTGGAGACTGTCTCCCATTGTGCACATGGAATCAGAGACATTGTAAACACAACATGCACACAGACTGTGGAGGACCATCACTATTGTGGCAATGGGTCACCCTGTGACGTACATACCGTCCCACATGGGACTCAGGGGGTATGTGACATGACATACACATACACAACCTGGAAATGTGACCATGCCACATGCTCTGAAATGAACAGTTGCACATCACAGTGGTCATGTGCACAACAAACAAAGGAATCTGTCCCCAGGAACACGTGCACAGCCTGGGAGTGGCTGCCCCCAAGTGCCACCCAAAAAACCACATGTTGACCCCCATACACATAAAAGGTAATGCAGCCTTACATGCCTTAGGATACAGTGTGGACAGGCTGTGGTGTCGTAGGTGTGCCCCATAGTCCCTGGAAAGTAAATCTGGCTGGCATACGTTCACCTGTGACAGGCATGGTGACATATGCGAGTGACTTGTACAGGGACGCGTTGTACAGCAATGGACCGATCGGTGCGCACGCATTGGCCATTGCATATGATGTGAGCGGGTACGCATTGTACAGCAATGGTCCGATCGGTGCGCACGCATTGGCCATTGCATATGATGTGAGCGGGTACGCGCTGTACAGCAATGGACCGATCGGTGCGCACGCATTGGCCATTGCATATGATGTGAGCGGGTACGCGTTGTACAGCAATGGTCCGATCGGTGCGTACGCATTGGCCATTGCATATGATGTGAGCGGGTACGCGTTGTACAGCAATGGTCCGATCGGTGCGCACGCATTGGCCATTGCATATGATGTGAGCGGGTACGCGTTGTACAGCAATGGACCGATCGGTGCGCACGCATTGGCCATTGCATATGATGTGAGTGGGTACGCGTTGTACAGCAATGGACCGATCGGTGCGCACGCATTGGCCATTGCATATGATGTGAGCGGGTACGCGTTGTACAGCAATGGTCCGATCGGTGCGCATGCATTGGACATTGCATTTGATGTGAACGGTGCACGCGTTGTTTTTTGAAATACGCGTTGTACAGCAATGGTCCGATCGGTGCGCACGCATTGGCTAGGGCCTGGCATGGCAACG
The DNA here is from genome assembly GCA_963921515.1 of Calotriton arnoldi. NCBI lineage: Eukaryota > Metazoa > Chordata > Amphibia > Caudata > Salamandridae > Calotriton > Calotriton arnoldi. Next base: position 435,691 of record CAWUFW010012553.1, read on the forward strand.
GACGCGTTTCGAAGCTTTAACGAGTCTGATGCAGTGAATTCAGTTGGCCAGCCACAACAATGTTGCAAATTCATGGGTGTCATGAAGTTTAACTTTTGAAGGATGCTGTGGGCGTGTATAAGTGGTGCAATTCCATGGATTGGCCAGATTCAGAAGATGCAAACGACTTGGACCTATCACTTTGGACACATGGGACAGTATCTGCCTCTGCAGCACACATATAATGCTGGCTGTTCCCCTGAGAGCTCACTTGCCTGCACTACATGCTCCAGGACGACATCTGCCACCAACACTGCTGCTGTCTCTGCATCCTCTGGCTACTGCAATGGCACGTACTGTGGAGAGAGCCCCAGCCTTCAGCACTGAGGAGAACCAGGCCCTGCTGGACAGCCTCCTTTCACAGTACAGCAAGCTGTATGGGAAACCAGGGGAGCAGGTGAGTGTGCTGTCCACTGCCTTACTAAATGTGCATGTTGTCTGACTAGCAAGACTTCCAGTGTGCACACCACTGGCTAGCATGCTCACTGAGTAGTTCTCACCCCCAAAGTGTGTAGTTACATGCACTGAACAGGTATAGTGCAGTAACAGTGCATTCCAACAAGGTTTTACTTCCCAGGCAATGATACCATTTAGTAACTGCTGGTAAACTGTTCATAGCAATAGTTGCACTGCCTGTGTACATCATATGCCCCTGTGATTGAGACATGTATATCCAACTGTGTGATGCACGGATATGTTGCATGTGTAGTAATGGCCTTTTTCACTTTGTCATCCTCACAGGTTGATGCCCACCAGAAGCAGGAGATCTGGCTGACCATTGTCCGGGCAGTACGATCCGTGGGGGCTACAAGCGCCGGATCTGCAACTGCCAGAAGAGGTGGCAGGACCTTCGGGGCTGGACCCGGAGGATCGCAAGGGTCCAGCTGAAGCTGTCGCCTCCTCGCAGGAGGGGCGGACACCGGACCCTGACCCCCCACATGCTCCGGATCCTGGCGGTGGTCTTCCCTGACCTGGATGGGCAGCTGAAGGCCAGACAGCAGCAAGGAGGGGGTGAGTCCATGACTGCACTGTGAACTTTGTCTGACATGCTATGTGCCCTCCTCTGGCCTGGTTAAACCTCCACAGTACATCAGTCTTGTGGTCCAGGACCCATGTCCCTCAATTGTAACATGCCCACTCCTCATCTGATACCCAGGTGTGGCCCTTACAGTATGGAAATTGTGTCACTTGGGTACTGTGTCCTTGCATTTTGCTTAGCTCAGGGTGGGGGACAGCATTTGTTACCGTACCTTTGTGGTGGGCTTCATGGGTGGGTCAATTGCTTACACAATGCCTGAGTTCTGACATGTAATCTGCGTGTAACTTTGATATGTGTTCCAATTGCTGATCTGACTCACCACATGTGCCTGGGGTATTTGGCACACCCCAATGCTGCGGGTGGGAACAATGTTTGGGCCTCAGGAGTATGTATATCAAGTGTGTCACACATGCTTAGCCACATGCCTACTGTCCAGGGCTCATCCCTCTTTCACGTGGAGCAGGACAGTAATGCCTACTCCAGGGCATACAATACACTCTGTACTCCCACTCCCGTGTATCAGTTGACACGTTGTGCTCAGTGAAATGTTCCCTCAGGTGTCTGCCTCTGTGTCATTGTGCTGTAGCTTCGTTGTCAGGACTACTGGGGTGTTTATCAGTTAGGGCTCAGCATGCCATCTGAGATGTGACCATGAGAGACGATACTTGGGTGACATATAGCTGTTTGATCACTTGACTGTGCAGACTGGTGCATGCGACTGAGAAGTTCAGGCAGCTGTTTTTCATTCACAGCAGACTGTGAGGTGCTCAGGTTCAGAGAGTTGTGTTTCATGTCTCCCATATGTCCAATTGGTATGACGTGGACAAATAAGAGTTCAGATGATGTAGTGTGGGGGGGATGGACATGTGCACTTGTCAGCTACAGAACTTGCATTCCCCATGACCTAGGATTGTGACACAGTGCAGACTGTTGTTGGCTGGCTGCCCTGCCCATGTGACTGGAGACAGTGATGTATGACTTTGCAGGCATGCATGTGCCATGGCATTAAACTTCCTACGAGTGATCCTGCAGGGGAGTGACATGTGCAACATGCACCCCATTGTGGCATTGACTATGAGGACATGGGTGCATCATGGTGTCTGGTGCTGGTATGCATCACATGCATTTCAAATTAGACTCTGGCCATCCCTTTATCCGGACACCTGTACTGACTCAGTGGCAAGAGATGTGATGTGTGCATGTTCACATACTTCACTGTGTTCCCTGCAATGTCCAACAACTGGGTAGGTGGTGCATGTGTCCACACTGGGGTATTACCATCCGACAGGCACCAGACAGATGGGTGCAAGCTGTTTGAGGGTAAATGGGTGGTCACACCCTTCTGCTTACCGGCTCATGAGAGCATGACCCACACTCTGCTCGTTCACTTGAAAAGAAGGAACAACGGTGTGAAATACAGTGGCACTTTGTTAAGCAATTCAGTAACACCGAGAACTGTTCATTTAATGCTGCTCGTCAACACATGAGCAGGATGAAAATGAAAGCATCAACAATATTACAAATCATATTTTAAGTGAAGCACAAAGATCTATGTAACTATCTATCAGTGAGCTACAGCCTATGGGCAAGACTTAAAAGAGGGATCATGAATAGGCAAGCGCCTAGAAGGCAAATCTTAAATAAGAGAGCAAGAACCATCCAAGGCTACACAGTTTAAGCTAGGATAAATGCAATGAATTGGGTGTGGATGAGCTAAATTAGAGAGGCTGACAAATCCAAAAGGCTAGCAATCAGAAAAGAGCATTACCACCTTGAGAGTAGAAGTTCTAGGCCCAAGATCAGGAGAACGGCCGACCGGGAACCCTCCCCATGCAATGCACTGGTATGAAGAGTTCATGGTGTGGACATGGGTGCAAACCTTTTATATGGCTTAATGCAGAACTCCTACCCACAGTTGACGTGGGCCCTGACGTGGGTCCTTGACCACACGCTTACAGTAACTGTGGAAAGTTTTTTGAAGAACAGAGAAATGGTATCATGGTGAAAACAGGGGCTTTTATCAGGTGGTCGGTGCTCTTGACCGCAAACATAAGAAAAAGATAACTTTTACCGTAAGATGCTCAGAAATTGAGATTTTATATATTATTTCTCTGTCACGTAGCCGCCTTTTCAGTTTCAGTTGAGCAAGCGTGGAAAGTTTCATAAGTTAAAATATTGCAAACATTGCTTGTGAAAGAGCAAGATGTACCAGCAGAGTGTCACATACGTGTGGGCTAACCTTATTCTTGTGACTGTGGAAATTTACAAGGGGGCTGGTGCCGCGGTGGATGGCACAGGTCCCTGCTGTCAGGTCAGAAAGGCCTACAAGATTTGTTGTATTAAAAAATGATAGCAAGAGGCAGTGGCCTCTTGGGCCTACATGTGTGTGTGCATCTAAGGAGGTGGGTTTGGGCCTAAGTGTATGTATCTAAGGGGGTGTGGACCACTGTGAGGGCTTGGGCCTAAGTGTATGTATCTAAGGGGGTGTGGACCACTGTGACAGGTACTAAAAGGCTAAAAGAAAAATGGACAGCTTAGGTCATATATCAGGGCCTGACTGGTGGGGCCTATATCGGAGTGCCATGTTTCATGGGCAGAGCAGAAAGGTACATAGGTCTGTGTTATATGCTAGAACAGAACCCTACTACAAAGGCCAGGAGGGGTGTGAGTGCCATGGTTGACCATCAGACTGACAATTGGCTTCTCCTAATCTGTGTGAGCACTTTTGGCAATGTTCAACTAAGGATGCCAGGGCTTGCTCTGTAATGTGCTGTACTTACTGTGGTGTGTGCGGTCAGTGCAGGTGACTGATGTTTGTCTGTTTCCCTAATTGTTTGCAGATACATCCACGGCCACAGGAGGGGACAGCTCCACGGACCAGGAGGAGCTGCAGAGCCAGACTGGGTCAGCAGCCGATGAGTGGTCGGAGGGACCTAGTGGCACGGAGGGCGAGGGAGCCACACCGAGGAGTCCTCAGCACCATCCACCTCAGCTGAGGACCACAGCAGCTCGGAGGATGACTCCCTTGTGGAGGCGGGTGTCAGCAGCCACCACACCCCAGCTAGTATGGCTGGCCCCGCCACCACCACCACCACCACCGCCCTCCCATCGGCTCCCATTCCAGAGGTCCGTGGAGGCTCCCGTGTTCGGGAGCGTGTCTCCTTCGTGCCAGGCACCGCACCCCCTGCCCCTGTGTCCCCTGCTGCCCTGAGTGAGGAGTCTGTGTACTTACTTCGCCAGCTCCATGTAGGGCAGACAGCAATGCTGAGTGTCCTCCATGCACACACCACTCTGTTGACACAGCTGGTGTCGTTCATGGAGGGCATCTCATCTGGCATGTCTGCCCTACAGAGGAGCAATAAGTCCATGGACTCCTCCCTGACGGCATCAGTGTCCCTCCTCCAACAGTCCCTCACCCCTCCTACCTCTGCCCCATCCACACTTCCTGGCACCCTACCTGCCCAAGCACATGCACACCTGCACAATCACCCAAACACACAGACACAAGCAGCACAGAAACACCCAAAACAAAGGCAAAACTTGCACGCAAGCATCCTCAGGGGACTGATACCACACCCACAGGGGATGGGGAACAGACACACACACAGGCATCCACAGTCACTCCGCAGTCCTCCAAATCCTCTCCCTCCAAGACCCCTTCCCTTGCCTCACCTGCAACCCCACCTAAACAGCAGCTCTTCCTCTGTGACCTCGGCCTCTTCCCCTCCGATCCAGCTGATCCAGCATACAGGGGGAAGAGGAAGTCCACCCACACAGAGGGGAGTGCCCCTCACCCCCGGACACCCTCCCTCAGGCATAGACAAACTAAGGACCCCACACGCAAGTCCCCCCGGTCCCGGAAGAGCAAGACCCCACCACCGCCCTGCAGCTCAACCACACAGTCTCCTTACTCCATCCCTCAGGCCCCCACAACACAGGTTCCCCCACCACACCCTGCCCCAGGTTCCCCCACCCACAGATACACCATCCCCAAAATGATCCGGCCTTCTCCCCCTACCACTTGCTCTTCCAGCCTCACACCCCCGCTGCACATGTTTGTGCCACTGGTGTGGAGACCGTGTCCTCCCCCTCTGTCCTGCCCACCTTACCTGAACCCCATTCTACTCCCCTGGAGATAGGCACTGCAGTGGAGTCCACTACCACCCCGTCTGACTTGGGCACTGCAGTGGGGAACCTGTCCACTCCATCTGGCCAGCCCACTGCAGTCGTGCCGGCACCCACACCATCTGACTCATGCCCCCAAGTTGTGCTGGCACACACCATGTCAGACACCTCCACTGCAGTTGTCAGTGACTCTCCAGCACCAGCCACCCCTTCCCTGCCTCCTTCTGGTGAGCCCTGATCCTGTCCCTGCGGTGCCTGGCCTGCCCCCCCGTATGCCCCTCCGAGGGGAATATCCCTGGTCCGTAGCAGTGCAGGCAAGCAAAGCGTAACATCTGCCACTGTCACCCTGTTCGGACTTAACTGTTGGACTGGCCATTGGCCTTTGTCTTTTTTCTGGACTTTCTATTTCACACACATATGCTGAATAAAGCTCCTTTCTGTTCTCTGGTGGTTTTGCTTCAGATGTACATGATGTTCATGATGCTAACCATGCCCTTGCTGCAGTGATGGTGATTTTTGATATCATGAAAATGAAGTGTTACTGTGCAGGACCCCATGTGGTCCAGGGGGAATGTGTCCTATCCTGGTGTGTAGCCATGTCATCCTTTGCAGCAATATGAGGGTGTCATGTTTTCAATATTTGCCAATGGGATTTCCTACATTTATTTGCAATATCACATCTGTGGCTTACACCCCTGCACATCAGTTGTGCTTGCCATTGTTCAATTTGTCTATTTCCCTGACCGTGTGACCATCTCCACTGGACATGCAAGTTTGGGCATCAATGGGGAAGGACTCATCTGTGTTATCAGTGCAACTTGCTATGCATGTGTGTTGGATCTGTGCAGATGATTTCGGTGACACTCCCATGAGCAGGCTGATGTGACGAGAGCCTTCATTTTGTGCTAATTGTTGACTGAGTGACCAAGTGTTCTGCTGACATGATAGAGCCCTGCAGAGACAACGTATGGCACAGCTTTCCTTACACAGGAGTGGAGTCCCCTCATGGCAGTGTGTAATTCCGTGACATTGCCTGAGCCCAAGGTGTGTGTTGTGTGAGCATGTCTGTGTGTGTTCACTTCCATTTTGCTACGCAGGCTGGGATCCCTAGTGATGTTCCTGTTTGTGATGCTTGCTGAGTTGACCTATGTTCCCCCCAAATATTCGCACTGGGTTCTCTGGGATGTGGGTGCATGGCACATTACTGGTCATCAGGCTGTCATCCATAGGTGTGTTTGCTGTCAGGGCTGAGTTTGTGGGCAAACGCAGATGAGACACAGTCAGGATTCCCCTTGGCACTTGTTGGTTACACAAGTCATGTAATTTACAGTTTGTGTTAGCTTTCAGTGATTGTGACACGTTGTGTGTGTGACTGCTGCCACTCCTCAGGGTCAGAGCTGCAATGTTGGAAGTTGTCTATGTGTGTTCTTTGTGGGTGACCTTGACTTCTTCATTGGTGTGTGACTGTGTCCGGGATCCCATTGATTGTGGTGGATTTCACGTCATGCCCATGTACGGCGTACTGTGCAGTGTGTCAGACATTCACGAGTCTTGTTGACTGGCCATGTGTGATGGGTTTCTGCACCTTAGTTCCCACCACCACCCCTGGGATTGTCATGGGTGCATGTGCAATGTCACCAGTCCATGTGAGCTTCACTGCTGCACATTGGTGGAGATCAAGGTGTGTGGTGTTGAGTGTGTGCAAATGAGAGTTGTTGCACGGCTAGACCCCTACCTCCATGTTGGCCTTGGCTAACAGGCCGTGCTGATTGATTTGTGCTTGTGTAGGTGTGATGGTAGTTTGTTGCTCAGGACACATGACTGTGGTTCACAGTGTGAATGACATCTAGCTTTGTCATCACAGTGGGATTATCATGCAGGCCAGGGTCACCACAATGTGGGGTCCCTGGGGGTAGTGCTGTGGTGGGTCTGTCTCTTGCTGTGTTATTTGCTGTTCCTACAAGCTTGTGTGACATGTGTAATTTGGGCTCCCTCTCATCTAACAATGCCTGATTGCCCACATAGGGAATCCGATCCATGAGTTACTTTTGTGTGGCACTGTATACACATCTGTGTAATTGTGATTCAGGCCTCCTCATGTGTTGTGTGGTTGCCTCGGGACACTGGCACACACCCCCATCACCTGTTGTATTTGATATGCAGTGTGAGGCTGCCTGTTTGTGTTTGTGCATCTGCACCACTGCATTGGCATATCTTTAGTGTGCCATTGGCTGTATGTTGTTTGGTGGCTTTCCCCTGCTGTCCCTGGGACTCCTAGGTCATCAGTCAGCACAATGATCATGGTTTGTATGTCCCATTGCTGCCATGGTATGGTATTTGTTCACCTGACATCTACAGTCTCCACAGGATATCTACATTTGTGTGTCCATTGGTGCAGATATGTAGGGCTGCATTATGATGGTCACTTCTGTCATTGTGTTATTGACGAATGTTGACAATGTCAGCCCCCATGGGTGATGTTTGTCTGCACATGGCCAAAGGTATATCTTATTTGCACTGCACTGTTTGCCTCACCCAATGTATGTTGCTATGGGACACAAGCACTACTATGCCACAGATGTGTTTGTTGGTCTGTGGCCAGGAATCATCCATGCTGTTTGGCATTTGCAGCTTTTCCCATGACAACACTTACATTTTGGTCACTGTGATGATGGGGTTTTAGACCCCATTGCCACAATGTTCAAAATGTGCTTCAGCTATGGACCCCACACTTACCTTTTCGTCACTGTGGTGATGGGGGTTTAGACCCCATTGCCACAATGTTCAAAATGTGCCTCAGGTATGGACCCCACACTTACCTTTTGGTCACTGTGATGATGGGGGTTTAGACCCCATTGCCACAATGTTCAAAATGTGCTTCAGCTATGGACCCCACACTTACCTTTTGGTCACTGTGGTGATGGGGGTTTAGACCCCATTGCCACAATGTTCAATTGGGCTTCAGCTAAGGACCCCACACTTACCTTTTGGTCACTGTGATGATGGGGTGTTATACCCCATTGCCACAGTGGTCATGGTCTGCTTGCATTGTGGAGGCCACACACATTTATGTTTGACACATGTGATAGGGGGTCACATTGTATGCTCAATGTCATGTTCAGTGTTGTAGGCATTTGACACAGACTACACACGCTTGTCATGGTGTTGGTGGGATGTATTTTCAGACATTCCTTATGTTGGAGTATGCTGGTTGTGTCATGCATTACCCGTCCTATGTGTAGGGGTGGTGTGGGTGGTAGGCATCCATCCCCCTATGAGTGGGGATGGTAGTAGTGACAGGCATCCAGGCCCCCATGAGTAGGGGTGGTGGTAGTGGTAGGCATCCAGGCCCCCCTGAGTAGGGGTGGTGGTAGTGGTAGGCATCCATCCCCCTATGAGTGGGGATGGTAGTAGTGACAGGCATCCAGGCCCCCATGAGTAGGGGTGGTGGTAGTGGTAGGCATCCATCCCCCTATGAGTGGGGATGGTAGTAGTGACAGGCATCCAGGCCCCCCTGAGTAGGGGTGGTGGTAGTGGTAGGCATCCATCCCCCTATGAGTGGGGATGGTAGTAGTGACAGGCATCCATCCCCCTATGAGTGGGGATGGTAGTAGTGATAGGCATCCAGGCCCCCTGAGTAGGGGTGGTGGTAGTGGTAGGCATCCAGGCCCCCATGAGTAGGGGTGGTGGTAGTGGTAGGCATCCAGGCCCCCTGAGTAGGGGTGGTGGTAGTGGTAGGCATCCATCCCCCTATGAGTGGGGATGGTAGTAGTGACAGGCATCCAGGCCCCCATGAGTAGGGGTGGTGTTAGTGGTAGGCATCCATCCCCCTATGAGTGGGATGGTAGTAGTGACAGGCATCCAGGCCCCCTGAGTAGGGGTGGTGGTAGTGGTAGGTATCCAGGCCCACATGAGTAGGGGTGGTGGTAGTGGTAGGCATCCAGGCCCCCTGAGTAGGGGTGGTGGTAGTGGTAGGCATCCATCCCCTATTAGTGGGGATGGTAGTAGTGACAGGCATCCAGGCCCCCTGAGTAGAGGTGGTGGTAGTGGTAGGCATCCAGGCCCCCTGAGTAGGGGTGGTGGTAGTGGTAGGCATCCAGGCCCCCTGAGTAGGGGTGGTGGTAGTGGTAGGCATACAGGCCCCCTGAGTAGGGGTGGTGGTAGTGGTAGGCATCCATCCCCCTATGAGTGGGGATGGTAGTAGTGACAGGCATCCAGGCCCCCTGAGTAGGGGTGGTGGTAGTGGTAGGCATCCAGGCCCCCGAGTAGGGGTGGTGGTAGTGGTAGGCATCCATCCCCCTATGAGTGGGGATGGTAGTAGTGACAGGCATCCAGTCCCCCTGAGTAGGGGTGGTGGTAGTGGTAGGCATCCAGGCCCCTTGAGTAGGGGTGGTGGTAGTGGTAGGCATCCATCCCCTATGAGTGAGGATGGTAGTAGTGACAGGCATCCAGGCCCCCATGAGTAGGGGTGGTGGTAGTGGTAGGCATCCATCCCCCTATGAGTGGGGATGATAGTAGTGACAGGCATCCAGGCCCCCCTGAGTAGGGGTGGTTGTAGTGGTAGGCATCCATCCCCCTATGAGTGGGGATGGTAGTAGTGACAGGCATCCAGGCCCCCCTGAGTAGGGGTGGTGGTAGTGGTAGGCATACATCCCCCTATGAGTGGGGATGGTAGTAGGGACAGGCATCCAGGCCCCCATGAGTAGGGGTGGTGGTAGTGGTAGGCATCCTGGCCCCCCTGAGTAGGGGTGGTGGTAGTGGTAGGCATCCATCCCCCTATGAGTGGGGATGGTAGTAGTGACAGGCATCCAGGCCCCCCTGAGTAGGGGTGGTGGTAGTGGTAGGCATCCAGGCCCTCCTGAGTAGGGGTGGTGGTAGTGGTAGGCATCCATCCCCCTATGAGTGGGGATGGTAGTAGTGACAAGCATCCAGCCCCACATGAGTTGGTGTGGTGGTAGTGGTAGGCATCCATCCCCTATGAGTGGGGATGGTAGTAGTGACAGGCATCCATCCCCCTATGAGTGGGGATGGTAGTAGTGACAGGCATCCAGGCCCCCATGAGTAGGGGTGGTTGTAGTGGTAGGCATCCATCCCCCTATGAGTGGGGATGGTAGTAGTGACAGGCATCCATCCCCTATGAGTGGGGATGGTAGTAGTGACAGGCATCCAGGCCCCCTGAGTAGGGGTGGTGGTAGTGGTAGGCATCCAGGCCCCCTGAGTAGGGGTGGTGGTAGTGGTAGGCATCCATCCCGCTATGAGTGGGGATGGTAGTAGTGACAGGCATCCATCCCCTATGAGTGGGGATGGTAGTAGTGACAGGCATCCAGGCCCCCATGAGTAGGGGTGGTGGTAGTGGTAGGCATCCATCCCCCTATGAGTGGGGATGGTAGTAGTGACAGGCATCCATCCCCCTATGAGTGGGGATGGTAGTAGTGACATGCATCCAGGCCCCCTGAGTAGGGGTGGTGGTAGTGGTAGGCATCCAGGCCCCCTGAGTAGGGGTGGTGGTAGGCATCCATCCCCTATGAGTGGGGATGGTAGTAGTGACAGGCATCCAGGCCCCCATGAGTAGGGGTGGTGGTAGTGGTAGGCATCCATCCCCCTATGAGTGGGGATGGTAGTAGTGACAGGCATCCAGGCCCCCATGAGTAGGGGTGGTGGTAGTGGTAGGCATCCAGGCCCCCTGAGTAGGGGTGGTGGTAGTCGTAGGCATCCATCCCCCTATGAGTGGGGATGGTAGTAGTGACAGGCATCCAGGCCCCCCTGAGTAGGGGTAGTGGTAGTGGTAGGCATCCAGGCCCCCCTGAGTAGGGGTGGTGGTAGGCATCCATCCCCCTATGAGTGGGGATGGTAGTAGTGACAGGCATCCAGCCCCCCATGAGTAGGGGTGGTGGTAGTGGTAGGCATCCATCCCCCTATGAGTGGGGCTGGTAGTAGTGACAGGCATCCATCACCCTATGAATGGGGATGGTAGTAGTGACAGGCATCCAGGCCCCCTGAGTAGGGGTGGTGGTAGTGGTAGGCATCCAGGCCCCCTGAGTAGGGGTGGTGGTAGTGGTAGGCATCCATCCCCTATGAGTGGGGATGGTAGTAGTGACAGGCATCCAGGCCCCCATGAGTAGGGGTGGTGGTAGTGGTAGGCATCCATCCCCCTATGAGTGGGGATGGTAGTAGTGACAGGCATCCAGGCCCCCTGAGTAGGGGTGGTGGTAGTGGTAGGCATCCATCCCCCTATGAGTGGGGATGGTAGTAGTGACAGGCATCCAGGCCCCCATGAGTAGGGGTGGTGGTAGTGGTAGGCATCCAGGCCCCCTGAGTAGGGGTGGTGGTAGTGGTAGGCATCCATCCCCCTATGAGTGGGGATGGTAGTAGTGACAGGCATCCAGGCCCCCATGAGTAGGGGTGGTGGTAGTGGTAGGCATCCATCCCCCTATGAGTGGGGATGGTAGTAGTGACAGGCATCCAGGACCCCCTGAGTAGGGGTGGTGGTAGTGGTAGGCATCCATCCCCCTATGAGTGGGGATGGTAGTAGTGACAGGCATCCATCCCCCTATGAGTGGGGATGGTAGTAGTGATAGGCATCCAGGCCCCCTGAGTAGGGGTGGTGGTAGTGGTAGGCATCCAGGCCCCCATGAGTAGGGGTGGTGGTAGTGGTAGGCATCCAGGCCCCCTGAGTAGGGGTGGTGGTAGTGGTAGGCATCCATCCCCTATGAGTGGGGATGGTAGTAGTGACAGGCATCCAGGCCCCCTGAGTAGGGGTGGTGGTAGTGGTAGGTATCCAGGCCCACATGAGTAGGGGTGGTGGTAGTGGTAGGCATCCAGGCCCCCTGAGTAGGGGTGGTGGTAGTGGTAGGCATCCATCCCCCAATTAGTGGGGATGGTAGTAGTGACAGGCATCCAGGCCCCCCTGAGTAGAGGTGGTGGTAGTGGTAGGCATCCAGGCCCCCCTGAGTAGGGGTGGTGGTAGTGGTAGGCATCCAGGCCCCCCTGAGTAGGGGTGGTGGTAGTGGTAGGCATACAGGCCCCCTGAGTAGGGGTGGTGGTAGTGGTAGGCATCCATCCCCCTATGAGTGGGGATGGTAGTAGTGACAGGCATCCAGGCCCCCTGAGTAGGGGTGGTGGTAGTGGTAGGCATCCAGGCCCCCGAGTAGGGGTGGTGGTAGTGGTAGGCATCCATCCCCCTATGAGTGGGGATGGTAGTAGTGACAGGCATCCAGTCCCCCCTGAGTAGGGGTGGTGGTAGTGGTAGGCATCCAGGCCCCCTTGAGTAGGGGTGGTGGTAGTGGTAGGCATCCATCCCCTATGAGTGAGGATGGTAGTAGTGACAGGCATCCAGGCCCCCATGAGTAGGGGTGGTGGTAGTGGTAGGCATCCATCCCCTATGAGTGGGGATGATAGTAGTGACAGGCATCCAGGCCCCCTGAGTAGGGGTGGTTGTAGTGGTAGGCATCCATCCCCCTATGAGTGGGGATGGTAGTAGTGACAGGCATCCAGGCCCCCTGAGTAGGGGTGGTGGTAGTGGTAGGCATACATCCCCTATGAGTGGGGATGGTAGTAGTGACAGGCATCCAGGCCCCCATGAGTAGGGGTGGTGGTAGTGGTAGGCATCCTGGCCCCCTGAGTAGGGGTGGTGGTAGTGGTAGGCATCCATCCCCCTATGAGTGGGGATGGTAGTAGTGACAGGCATCCAGGCCCCCCTGAGTAGGGGTGGTGGTAGTGGTAGGCATCCAGGCCCTCCTGAGTAGGGGTGGTGGTAGTGGTAGGCATCCATCCCCCTATGAGTGGGGATGGTAGTAGTGACAAGCATCCAGCCCCACATGAGTTGGTGTGGTGGTAGTGGTAGGCATCCATCCCCCTATGAGTGGGGATGGTAGTAGTGACAGGCATCCATCCCCCTATGAGTGGGGATGGTAGTAGTGACAGGCATCCAGGCCCCCCTGAGTAGGGGTGGTTGTAGTGGTAGGCATCCATCCCCCTATGAGTGGGGATGGTAGTAGTGACAGGCATCCATCCCCCTATGAGTGGGGATGGTAGTAGTGACAGGCATCCAGGCCCCCCTGAGTAGGGGTGGTGGTAGTGGTAGGCATCCATCCCGCTATGAGTGGGGATGGTAGTAGTGACAGGCATCCATCCCCCTATGAGTGGGGATGGTAGTAGTGACAGGCATCCAGGCCCCCATGAGTAGGGGTGGTGGTAGTGGTAGGCATCCATCCCCCTATGAGTGGGGATGGTAGTAGTGACAGGCATCCATCCCCCTATGAGTGGGGATGGTAGTAGTGACATGCATCCAGGCCCCCTGAGTAGGGGTGGTGGTAGTGGTAGGCATCCAGGCCCCCTGAGTAGGGGTGGTGGTAGGCATCCATCCCCCTATGAGTGGGGATGGTAGTAGTGACAGGCATCCAGGCCCCCATGAGTAGGGGTGGTGGTAGTGGTAGGCATCCATCCCCCTATGAGTGGGGATGGTAGTAGTGACAGGCATCCAGGCCCCCATGAGTAGGGGTGGTGGTAGTGGTAGGCATCCAGGCCCCCCTGAGTAGGGGTGGTGGTAGTGGTAGGCATCCATCCCGCTATGAGTGGGGATGGTAGTAGTGACAGGCATCCATCCCCCTATGAGTGGGGATGGTAGTAGTGACAGGCATCCAGGCCCCCATGAGTAGGGGTGGTGGTAGTGGTAGGCATCCATCCCCCTATGAGTGGGGATGGTAGTAGTGACAGGCATCCATCCCCCTATGAGTGGGGATGGTAGTAGTGACATGCATCCAGGCCCCCTGAGTAGGGGTGGTGGTAGTGGTAGGCATCCAGGCCCCCTGAGTAGGGGTGGTGGTAGGCATCCATCCCCCTATGAGTGGGGATGGTAGTAGTGACAGGCATCCAGGCCCCCATGAGTAGGGGTGGTGGTAGTGGTAGGCATCCATCCCCCTATGAGTGGGGATGGTAGTAGTGACAGGCATCCAGGCCCCCATGAGTAGGGGTGGTGGTAGTGGTAGGCATCCAGGCCCCCCTGAGTAGGGGTGGTGGTAGTCGTAGGCATCCATCCCCCTATGGGTGGGGATGGTAGTAGTGACAGGCATCCAGGCCCCCTGAGTAGGGGTAGTGGTAGTGGTAGGCATCCAGGCCCCCCTGAGTAGGGGTGGTGGTAGTGGTAGGCATCCATCCCCCTATGAGTGGGGATGGTAGTAGTGACAGGCATCCAGCCCCCCATGATTAGGGGTGGTGGTAGTGGTAGGCATCCATCCCCCTATGAGTGGGGCTGGTAGTAGTGACAGGCATCCATCACCCTATGAATGGGGATGGTAGTAGTGACAGGCATCCAGGCCCCCCTGAGTAGGGGTGGTGGTAGTGGTAGGCATCCAGGCCCCCCTGAGTAGGGGTGGTGGTAGTGGTAGGCATCCATCCCCCTATGAGTGGGGATGGTAGTAGTGACAGGCATCCAGGCCCCCATGAGTAGGGGTGGTGGTAGTGGTAGGCATCCATCCCCCTATGAGTGGGGATGGTAGTAGTGACAGGCATCCAGGCCCCCTGAGTAGGGGTGGTGGTAGTGGTAGGCATCCATCCCCCTATGAGTGGGGATGGTAGTAGTGACAGGCATCCAGGCCCCCATGAGTAGGGGTGGTGGTAGTGGTAGGCATCCATCCCCCTATGAGTGGGGATGGTAGTAGTGACAGGCATTCTGGCCCCCATGAGTAGGGGTGGTGGTAGTGGTAGGCATCCAGGCCCCCTGAGTAGGGGTGGTGGTAGTGGTAGGCATCCATCCCCCTATGAGTGGGGATGGTAGTAGTGACAGGCATCCAGGCCCCCTGAGTAGGGGTGGTGGTAGTGGTAGCCATCCAGGCCCCCTGAGTAGGGGTGGTGGTAGTGGTAGGCATCCATCCCCCTATGAGTGGGGATGGTAGTAGTGACAGGCATCCAGGCCCCCTGAGTAGGGGTGGTGGTAGTGGTAGGCATCCAGGCCCCCTGAGTAGGGGTGGTGGTAGTGGTAGGCATCCATCCCCCTATGAGTGGGGATGGTAGTAGTGACAGGCATCCAGGCCCCCATGAGTAGGGGTGGTGGTAGTGGTAGGCATCCATCCCCCTATGAGTGGGGATGGTATTAGTGACAGGCATCCATACCCCTATGAGTGGGGATGGTAGTAGTGACAGGCATCCAGGCCCCCCTGAGTAGTGGTGGTGGTAGTGGTAGGCATCCAGGCCATGAGTAGGGGTGGTGGTAGTGGTAGGCATCCAGGCCCCCCTGAGTAGGGGTGGTGGTAGTGGTAGGCATCCATCCCCCTATGAGTGGGGATGGTAGTAGTGACAGGCATCCAGGCCCCCATGAGTAGGGGTGGTGGTAGTGGTAGGCATCCATCCCCCTATGAGTGGGGATGGTAGTAGTGACAGGCATCCAGGCCCCCCTGAGTAGGGGTGGTGGTAGTGGTAGGCATCCAGCACCCTATGGGTGTGTATGGCATTGGTGGTAGCCATCCCGCCCCTATGGTTCTGCTGTTGCTAGTGTATGTCATTTCTGCATCCCTATGTGTGTGTGACATATGTCGGGGATGTGTCATTTCTTTGTGTAGTGGCTGTTTGACTTACCGTCTGCGCCGTACGCGTCCGTACCTGTTCCGGTAATAGATGTAGAGTATTGGTAGGACCTGCGCGATGGGATTCATGGTTTGTTCGTCTCGTTCGGCTTTCTCGTGGCTTCGACTCGTACTTGTCGCTGGCTTGTTCGTCTCGTCGCCGTGGATCGTCTTGTGGTGCGAATCGGAGCTTATGTTCAGCTCTCCCGGATGCTCTGACGTGCCAGACGTAGCGACGGGTTCGGCGCGTATGGAGTGCGCATCGTACTAGTCCGGCCGGAAGGTGCTGTGTATTTGGTTCCGTGCGACTCGATTCGGCGTTTACGGATCCGGCTCGGGCGGGGAACAGGAGCTGAAATGGGTGAGTACGGCTCGCTCGGAATCTGGGCTGTTATGCGCATCGTACTTGCTCGTTGGGACGACTGTTCGAATCGGTCGGGAAACACGCATTCGGCTGGGTTTTTTTCCGGACGAATAGTGTTAGGTGCGCTTCCGGCCCAAATCGGAATCGGCCCCTAAGTCTCCTGAGCAATCACTGAACAGCAGAACATGTGCGCAAGGGAACCCATCCACATACATAATAGAACACAGTAAATGTATCAGCAACAGGGTGTTTGTTTTGACTCAGACAGCATTCTGAATTGCTGTGCTGAAGTGGTAAATTTCCCCTTGCTGGTACCTTCCCATGCATAATATAGCCCCTCATCCTTACCAGAGCCACCTAAATTGTTTCACAGACAAACAGAGTAAAGGGCAAGCAGAAATGTCATGGGGCATCCATATATCATCATGCACTAGAGGGCTTGAGCTGCATCTGAGAACAGACAGAACTCCCTGCTGTCATCTACCTCTACAGATCCTGAGGAGGCATAGGTAGTCACTGGAATATGATCAGCAGCACTACCTCACCTCTCCTTCCCTCGGGTATGAGCAGACCCAAGGGAGGCAGAGGAATGAGATAGGAAGCAGCACTACAACACCTGTCTATGATGACCTGGCGTAATAGGGCACAGTGGTTGAAAATAGAACCATAGCACCTGTCTTTCTGATAACAAATCTCAGGCCTACAGCGACCGGTAGGTAGGCAGAGAAGGTGCTGGCAGCATCTTCAGCAGCCTTCTTCAACTTCCCTCGAATCTGAGGACACATGGAGGAAGTGAGGAAAGGCCGATAGAGTCCCCGTATTATTAGACCAGTTGACAACCAATTTAGTTGTCAACTGCTATGAGATCAAAGAAGTTGAATACTGCGGGGATCAAAGGATAGTCTTCAAACAGGTATTCTTTAAAGATTTATTTTCAGGTTCAAGTACAGCGACCTATCAGGCAGAACAACACTTCCAGCTGCCGGTCAGTTTGTTAGAAAACCATTCGCAATCCACCCCTCTTACATATAATACGAAAACCATCAAAGATTGTTAGACCTGGCCCTTTTTTGCAGGGTTATCCCCAAACTTTTGCCTTCCTCCTGTATTTCTTATGACCTATTTTTGTTGGTTTTATGACTCTGGGCACTTTACCACTGCTGATCAGTGCTAAAGTGCATGTGCTCTTGCCTGTAAACTTGGTATGATTGATCTACAACTGCTTGGCATATTTAATTTGCCTGTAAGTCCCTTGTACAGTGGTATCCTATATACACAGGGCCTTTAAATGTAAATGCTACTAATGGGCCTGCAGCGCTGCTTTGCCACCCACAGAAGTAGCCTTTCAAACCTGTCTCAGCCCTCTGCCACTGCAGGGCCTGCGTGCACAGGTTACTGCCACATTGACTTGGCATTTAAAGTTACTTGCCAAGTCTGGAACTCCCCTTAGGTAGGCCCTAGGTAGTCCTATGGGCAGGGTGCTTTGTAGGTTAAAGGTAGGACATGTGCCTTTGTTGTGTGGCATGTCCTGGTAGTGACAAACAGCCTATTTGTTTTCTCACTACTGTGAGGCTGCTCCTCTCATAGGTTTGCATTGGGAATTCCCTGATATGTGTCATCAAAGTCATTTTGAGTATAAGTACAGGGGCTCTGCCCCCATGTTTTTAGACACTGCATGGGGTTTGTACCCAGACACTGCTGGCTCTACATGCTGCACCAGAGGATTGCTGTGCTGCCACGGAGAACCCCTATTGGACTGACTTGCTTGTTGTGCTGACCTGTGGCCTGCTGAGCTACAAGGTACTAGAAGGACTGCAACTTTGCTCACTCACTTCTTTGTGCTGGCCTGCTGCCTGCTTATTGCTTATTGTGTGCCCCGTGATCTGCTAGAGCTTGTTGGCTTGCCCCCCTGTTCTCTGGATCTCAAGGCCAACAAAGATCCCTATTTGCCTGCCCTGTGCTTTTAAAAACTAAGCGCGGGTGAGCGCTTTATTCTTCACTTTCTGTTCAGGTTAACTTATTTCTGGCAGCGCATGGCTAGCACTGGTGTGTGCTCCTGATTTATACTGCCATCGTGTGGTGAGCACTTTCTTATCCCAGACACAGGAAGAATGGTGCTTTGGGACGAGGCCATCATGGTGTTCTGTGTCACCGCCTCGCGGTACCAGCGTTGCCAGAACCTGTGCCCAGAGGAAACCGGGATCTGGGTGCTGTGGGTCCTGCCTAAACATATTAGGGCTGCTGTCTGAAAACCCTGTGGGCCCCACCCCTTCTCCTTCTCAAGGAAGTCGTCGCACTAGAGGAGCATCTGATCACCCCAATGATGCGGGGACCACCCCACGGTACTTCAGGACCGCGGCCCTACATGAGTCCCTTACAGGCAGCCAGGCATTGCCTTGTTAGAGGGGAGACCAAGTAGCTCCACGAATGTGGGGGCGTGAGGGCCTTTCCCTGGTCTGCAGTCCTTGCACAGAGGGGCTGAGTTTTGGCGGCTGCACCACACGCTCGTGGGGAGCTGCCTTGGATGATTCCATACGTGGGAGACCTAGTGAGGTCTCCCCGCCGACGTGGGGAATGTGTCTGCCCTTCTCCTGTGGCATACCTTTGGAGGGGCAGCCACGACTCCACTGGCAGGACAGGAAGGAATCCTCGACGGAAGTCCTATTTCTGCTGAAACCATCAAATGCTGTAATCTCTGTTGTAGAAGGGCGGGTGGCCCAGTGACCTATGTCTGAGGACCAGTGTACCACATTTCTGCTAAGAGGCGCGTAGGTACACTTGTGTCCCATATGGAATCTAGTTTTGCCATATAATGGGAGCACTGGTGAACTGTGGTCTATTATGTTAGGGTGATCTGTATGGTATTGATGTGTTCTTGGGGTTGCTGGGGTAATTCTATATGTTTTGCATTTCTGGGCCCTGATGTAAAGAAGTATGTTCTGCTTATGCCATGCACAGTCAGGATAACAAGTACTAATACAGGATTGGCTAGTATGCTCAGCATTTATGATTCTATGTGAACTCCCTAAACTAACTGCTGCATTTTATGCCCTGATGTTATGATATGTGTCATTTTATGCCTTGCAGTGACTTTATTTCAGGATCGGCATAATATGCACAGTGATGGTGTTTTTATGAGGTGTTCAACATATGTGTCTTTACTTTATTGCACTAACTGTGATGTAATGACAATTGCCTAGTTGGCAAAGTGATGATTGGTTTATGTGGTTTTGGTTTATGTTTATATGCAATACAGAAAGGTGTTTTTATAAAATCCTGTGTGGAGTCTCTTTTGTGGTGTATTTATTGCGTCACTGTGTGTGTGTGTTGCGCAAACACTTTACACATTGCCTCTGAGATAAACCTGACGGCTTGTGCCAAGTTACCAAGGGAGTGTGCAGGGGTTATCTTGGGTGTGTAACTTCCTTACCCTGACTAGAGTGGTGGGTTCTGCTTGGCTTAGGTGCATAAGAGGAAGTCTTCATAAGTCTCTCCAGCATGAAGTTGGCAACTTACACCTCTGACCCCCTCCCTGCCGCGACTGTGAAAAACTTCAGGCACCTCATCTCTCCTAGTTGGACCAAAATCATCAACTCTTCCCTATCGAGTGACTCCATGCCGGCTCCACTCAAACTTGGCCAAGTCACACCCCTCATCAAAAACCAAGACGCCAACCAGAACGACCTTAATAGCTACAGACCTATATCCAACCTCCCCCTCCTTGCTAAGACAATTGAAAAATGCGTTCTTGCTCAACTCAACACCCACATTGAAAAATACCACCTACTTGACACCTTCAAATCAGGATTCAAGAAAGGCTGCAGTACAGGGACGACTAAACTAAACATCATAGACGACCTACACAAATCTTTGGACGAGGGCCAGGCCAGCCTCCTAGTCCTCCTAGATCTCTTGTCCACCTTCGACACTGTAAACCATGACATCCTCCCAAACACCCTCTCACAGTGTGCAGGCATCAACGGGACTGTCCTCCAATGGTTCACCTACTTTCTAAGCCAGCGCTCGCAGCTTATCAAGCTCAACAACTCAACCTCAAACACAGAGAAAGTAAAAAACCTGGGTATAATTATAGACAAAACATTGTCGATGCGTTCTCAGATCCAAAAGCTAACTGGTGCTTACTTCGGTACTCCCCGAATGCTAAAAACTTTGTTGCCGCTTCTACCGTTGGAGAGCAGGATTGTGGTGCAGGCTCTTGTAACATCAAAGCTTGATTATGTCAACTGCCTGTACCTTGGTCTTTCCAAATCCTTGACCCAGCGCTTACAAGTGGTGCAAAACGCTGCGGCCAGAGCCATCGTGAGACCAAGACCTAGAGCTAGTATGACCCCGATTCTCAAATCCTTACACTGGCTCCGCATTAAAGAGCGGATTGACTTTAAGGCTTTGACCATCTTTTTCAAAGTCTTCCACAAGGTTGGAGCCGGGTACTTAACTAAACGAGTCAATCATTACTCTACTTCCAGACCCCTGTGTTCTTCTAACACAAACCTGGCTATCGTGCCCAAAACACGTCTTGCACGTACTGGTGATAGATTTTTCGGCTTCCTGGGTGCTAGACTTTGGAATAGCCTTCCTGAGACTTTGAGGCTTAACACCAACTTACTTTCCTTTAGGAAGAATCTAAAAACATGGCTTTTTAATTAATAACTGGCCTAGTCCACTCTTGTTCCTCTCGCTGTCCATGTGCCAGGACACTTTTGCTTGAGTAGCTGAGCCCTTTATCAAATGCCGTTTTTCAATTCATTTCATTTCAAATCCAGTCTCACAAGGTGTTCCCCCAATGGTCAATCCTGTCTCCTAACTTATTCAACCTCTATATGGAACCCCTTGCTATGATCCCGAAGCAAGCCAAAATAGTCTACCATCTATATGCAGATGACACCCAAATCTACATGAAAATCTCATCAGTCAAAGACATGCAGCACCAAAATAACACTCTCACCACAGTTCAAGCCTGGCTGGCAAACAACCACCTCAAACTCAACCCCAGCAAAACTGAACTCCTTCTTATCCATCCCAAAGTAAAAACCTTTCCCGTAGACGCCTGACTCGACAACCTCACAGCATTAAACTGCAAGCTGTCCATCTTCAACTCTGTTAAATCCCTGGGATTACTCTTGACTGCCACATCAGCATGAAAGACCATATCAATGCCTCTGCACAAAGCGCTTTCTACACACTGAAAAACCTTGTAAAAGTCAAACCTTTTAACCCCATAGAAGATTTAAAACCAACGGTGCAATCACTAGTCATTCCCAAGCTGGACTATGGAAAAACAGTGGTCGGGAACGCCCCAAAATCTTATCTAACCCCATTGAAAGCTACTCTCCATGCTGCGCACAGACTTATATTGGGGTAAAGTCTCTTTGACCACATCACTCTTACCCTCAAGCAACTCAACTGGCTGCCAATCGAGGCAAGGGCCATATTAAAAAATGTATTCCACAGAAAAAGGGAAGAGCGATAAAGCCTTCCCTCGTTCTCCCACACACTGTACGACTCACTGCACGAGAAGGACTAGTAACTAAAGGTAATAACTCAGAAACAATTTTTCTATATGTATTACCCTCTAGGACGTGGGCCAGCCAGTCCCCTCCCGCTACAAAAAAATATTTTTTTCAATAAAAATGTAGAAAATCCTTCTTCACCTACACAAAAGAGAGAGGCAAGAGCTGCAAATTAATGACCCAATTTGGGAGTCCCACAGGGGTGCAAATACTGCCCTCACCCACTCAATAAGTGGCATGCTTCATCATAGGGCCGCTGCGACTCCCTGGTGCAGACCAACATCCAGGGAGGAGCGCTGAGAAAAACAGAATATAGAAAAGAAAGAAATCATAGAATAGGGATCCCTTACGCATCTTAAAAAATGCCTGCATAACTCGCAAAGTGCTCTACACTGAAAAACTAATCTACCTCACAAATAAATGATCAAAACCAGGTCAAAAGAGCCATCTATGAAGCTCGAACAGTCTACTCCTGATTCCACCAAAATTTAAGAGAGCAAAATCTCTCACCCGCTCCTTCTCTGAGAATACTCTTAGAATTTGGAACTCCCTGCCCCAGGACCTATGGGAAATCAATCCTTCCCGCACTTCGAGAATAAACTGAAGCTTTTACTCTTCAACAAATACCTAAATCCACCCCCTTGAGCACCTGACTAGCCTGCGGGCACTTGACTTTGCACCCTCTAAATAAATCAGTGCAACACTACCCAGAGGAAAACTGTGCCTCTAATCCTCCTTGCCTGCATGAGGCCTTACCCCAGCTACCTCAGAGCTACATTGTCCATCTCAAAGACTGATTATTCTTGCTCTGCTTTTTTTTGCTGTTACTATGTACTTTTCTTTTTAACTACCGCTTCGGCAAGGATGTACAATTGATGCGGTGCACTGTAAAGCGCCATATAATTATGTGTACCTGTAATCTATCTAAAAATCAGCATCTTTCCCTAATGGTCTTGTATACCTTGTTACATACTGTCACCATGTGCCTATATTTCACTCAAAATGTGTCTTACGTACTGCTGCTTATGGAATGTTTGTATACCACGTTACTTTCTGTCACTATGTATATGTATTTACTCCAAACATATCTCAGGTATTTGCTGCTTGTGTGAATCTCTGTGAAGCGCTCTGATGCCCTCGGGTCAAATCAGTGCTATATAAAACTCAATAAATAAAATAAAATAAAAAACAATAAACACACTTCTCATTATGACCATCCGTATAATAAAGAGTAATAGAAAATCATGTACTACATAGAAAATCACATTAGGAAAATGATAACACAACTACACATAGTTTCTCGCCTAATATCAACCCGGAAGATCAGGCAGCTTCATGTCCAACTTGCCTTCTGCCCCTCCCCCACATCATGGCCCATCCTATTAAATGTTTGGGTAAGCGGGCAGGAGATACAACTAAGCAAAGTGATTCTGCTCCCATTAAATGCTTACTTCTTAATGCCAGGTCATTGATTAAGCATAGTATGGAATGTTCTCTGTTTATAGAGGAGCATAATATCAAGTTAGCTTTTATAACCGAGTCCTGGACTGATGACACCTCAGGACCCGATATTGTTAAAGCATCATCTCCAGATTTCCTCTGCCATACACTTGACAGACCACTTAGTAGGGGTGGAGGGCTGGCAGTTATCAATCATAATACCCTAGAGCCCTCATTCCTTACAGCCTCTAATCCAGCTTGCGAAGCGCTGTCACTAACCGTACGCACTTCATCCCATGACACATTCAAGGCCATCCTTCTCTATCGCCCCCCTGGCCCCAGAAGTGCGTTCCTAGAATCCATTGGAACGCTCTTGGAGGAAGGGCTTTGCGCCAACTCTTTTACAGTAATGGGGGACTTCAACTTCCACCTTGAGGATCTCACTGACCCGGATAATTTGAGGCTGAAACAAGTTATGAGCGGTGGGGACCTTGAGCTGCGGGTAGTTGGCCCTTCCCACGTAGCAGGTCATTCCTTAGATGGAATCTTTTCCAACAATTCTAGCCTTTCCTTCTCCGAGGTACTGCCACTCCCCTGGACCGATCAGGCCGCCATCCTATTCGAATTATCGCGGACTCATCATTATCAACCAAAACCAGAGCCCAAGGATAAGGTAGTTATAAGGGCCTGGAAAAATGTCAACAGCCTTGTATTAGGGAATCTTCTGAAAGATACTGCCCCCATTCTTCCATCTGGAGTGGAGGAGGCTGCAGCTGCTTACTCAGGTTGGATTGATGCCGCTTGTAGTAAATTTGTCCCGGTCAAATTGTATACCCCCAAGCGTGCCATCCCTTCAGCCCCCTGGTACTCTGAAAACCTACAAAAGCACAAAACTGATTGTAAGCGGCTAGAACAAGCCTGGAGAAAAGGGTACAATAGTATTGATAAAGAGGCTTATAAAGTAAGTCTCTCACGATATAAAAAACTACTCTTTGAAACTAAAATGACATATTTTGCGGAGCAGATTAACGAGGCCAAATCATCCTCCAAAGAACTTTTTAAAACTATATCTAAACTTACGAACCCTGCCAGGCCCAACTCACACAGCAGCCCCGAACTCTGCAAAACTCTTGCCTCCTTCTTTCGGCAAAAGGTGGAAGTCATCTTCTCCTCCTTCATCCTTCAGCAAACAGAGGACACGGGGGTTCTAGTCAAGTTGGTGCCCACTGACACCAAATCAGCACCTACATTAGATGACTTTACACCAATAGAGGCTCAAGATGTAAGCAAGTTCTTGACGGCGAGTCGATCCGGATCTCCCTTGGACCCTTGTCCAGTGTCCGTGATCAAACACATCCCCAATGTCATTGCCACTGTCCTTACCACCTTGTATAATACTATGTTTGATCAGGGCCAGTTTCCGAAAACCTGGAAACGGGCTTCTATTCTTCCTCTGATAAAAAAGCCAAAATTGGATCCCAATGATCCGAACAATTATAGACCCATTTCGCGCCTCCCTTTGCCAGCAAAAATTATTGAGAAGGTCATGAATGTTCAACTTAGTACGTTCTTCCAGACCAACTGTTTACTGGATCCTACGCAGTACGGCTTTCGTGCTGAACACAGCACGGAGCTGGCCCTGATTAAAGCTACGGAGGAGGTAAGAGAGGCCTTGGACCAAGGAGGCGCTGCGATCCTGATTATGTTGGACCTTTCAGCGGCCTTCGATATGGTCTATCACGAAGTGCTGATGGACCGTTTATCAACAGTAGGGGTTCAGGGTAAGGCCTGGAACCTCCTAAAATCCTTCTTAGCTGACAGAACCCAAACAGTGGATTTGGGTAGGGATAGGTCCAAGCCTTTTTCCTTCCCTTTGCGGGGTGCCACAGGGATCGTCCCTTAGTCCTACGCTTTTTAACATATATGTGTCCCCACTGGCAGCCCTGATTAGATCATTTGGGTTCCATCTAACATCTTATGCGGACGACACATAAATTGTGTTGTCCCTCCAGCGAGGCAAAGAAGCGAAAACTGGATTAAGATGCCATGATTGCATGAAAGCCATTGCAGGTTGGATGTCATCGAACTGCTTGAAACTCAATGCGGGAAAAACGGAGGTCATCATATTTGGGAACAACAGCAATCTCTGGACGCCTGACTGGTGGCCAGATGAAATGGGAAAACCTCCAGCTCCCACTACGAAGGCGAAGAACCTGGGGGTGGTTATGGACAACAAACTTACCTTCGGCGATCATGTCAGCTGGGTTGTCGCCACCTGCTTCTTCCTCCTCAGAATTCTGAGGAAAATAAAATTTCTTCTTCCAGAAGATAGCTTTGGACAGCAGTCACAGCGCTCATTTTGTCACGACTGGATTACTGCAATAGTCTGTATTTGAGCATACAAAAGAAACATCTTAACAGACTCCAGGTCGTGCAAAATGCTGCCGCCAGACTGCTAACGGGTACACCTAGATTTGTTTCAGTGAAAAGGGACTTCGACACCTTCATTGGCTTCCAATAAAACAACGGGCCCAATTTAAAGCACTTTGCACGGTCTTTAAGGCCATGAAGGGCAGCGGCCCTGACTATCTGAGACAACGACTCCAATGGTACGTTCCTGGAAGAACGCTGCGCTCCTCGGAAGCAAAGCAAGTGACCGTCCCCCGAGTTAAAAAAGCAATCTGGGGAGGCGGGAGTTTCATCTTTTGTGCTGCAAAGGCATGGGGCTGAAAACCTGGCTCTTCTCCGAATAATCACCTTTTATTGGTAACCTTTTAGGCAGTGCTCAGCGCCAGGACACCCTTGGGTAACAGTTGCGCTTTATAAGCTCCATTAACATAACATAACATAACATAGTCACGTAATTTCATAGGAGGTCTCCTCTCCTTAGGCGTCCTCAACATCATCATATTATTCCCCAAATCATCCTCATTTCCACAGTTACTTCCTGACTGAACTTCCTGACTCACACCAACACACCTCTGGGAAGACAACGTCTCCTTATTCCATCACTTGCCACCCTCTAATATGATCACACAATCCTTGACACGAATAACATTTTTTGGGCATGAAAACTTGGACTGACCCTTGATTATAATGCCCGTAATCAAACTCTGACCACATCCTCTGGTTTAAACACTAAACATATTTGCACCCCCAGGCTTTGTACCACAGGCATACTTCTTTTGTGCCATCACTGATGACAACTTCTCATCCAACCTAGAACTTCCCATCCACGGACAGACCAACTTGGTGGCTGGCACCGGACTCTTGAGGAGGGTAAATGGAGACACACCAGTGATGGCATTGAGAGTTGTGCGAATAGCCCATAGCAAGTCCTTAATTTCCTTGCACCAGTCCAAACCACTAGCAATGGATAATTGAACATTGTCCTTAATGACTCTATTACACCTTTCTAACTAGACCATTGCTATGGAGATGGTACAAAGATGTTTTAGCATGTTTCCCACCTCAATGTGATAGAAATTCCTCTAATTCACTCGACGTAAATTGAACTTCATTATCTGTCATTAATTCACTAGGAGCCCCTTCTCTCATAAACACAGATTGCAAAAATCTAATAACTTCTGACGTGTTAGATGACCTCACAAATTTCACCTCGGCCACTGCAAAAAGTAAACAATAAGCACAATCCCATGTTTACAACCCTCTTTAACAACATTGATAGGACCTATGATATCCATACCAAGTTTGACCCAAGCTTTGTCGGAGACAGGCACAGGTTCCACAGGACTGGGTACAGTGACTTGAGACTTATCATTAATGGCATACTCTACACACTCTATCATAAAATGCTCCACTTCTTTGTCCAATCCTGACAACCAAAACCTATCCCATATCCTCCGAATCATGGCCCTCATCCCTACATGACCATCATGTGCTAGCTCCAAAACCTTGCCACTGAGACCACTGGGTACAACCTGTAAATTACAACTTTTTAGTATACCATCCAATATACTTAGCTCTGAAAATACATCCTTAAAGGAGTTAATATGCATAACCATCTTGTCGTTGGGCCAATCCTTGCCAATCAAACCCTTTACATCCTGTAAGATGTCATCACAGTCCAGAGCAGATCTCCATTGGCTCTCTGAAATACTACCATTGGTGAATCTGCCAACTGTCCCAACCATGCTGAAATTTTCTTCCTCAGTCTCCACCACACTCACATTCTCCTTTAAAGGTAAACAAGATAAACAATATGCAAAGATATTCTTCTCACTAGGAATATATTCTACATGATACTGAAATTCCTGTAGTTTAAATTGGCAATGCGTGGGGAAGCATTGCTAGCTCCTCTAGTTGTAAACAAATTGACCAAAGGCTTGTGGCCCACCCTAATGGTATACTCCACACCCCACACGTAGCTCCTAAAATCATCAACCCTCCACCAGCAAGCTAATGCTTCTTGCTCTATCACAGAACACATACTTTCAGCACCCCTAAGGGCACAAGACACAAATGCAACTATTTCATCCTTCTCTTCACTCGTCTGCAACAAAACTGCCCCCAATCCATACTGACTGGCATCACTGACAATAATGGAAGGGTCACGTGTGTCAAAAGGTTTCAAGGGAATGGCATTATTCCCTTCTTTCTTGATAATTTCAAATTCTTCCTCCACATCTTTGCTCCACACAAATTTCTTGTTCTTCTTGAGCAAAGATCTAAGGTTATGTGTTCTTTCGCACACTTGGGATAAACCAGGAATAAAATTTCAGCATGCCAAAAAACGAACGTATCTGATCTTTGTTGGCAGGAGTGGGAAAATTCTGATATTGCTTTTACTAGGCTTTCTTTCAGTTCAACACCACATGCTGTAATATTGTAACCTAAATAGTCGACACAATCCAATGGAAATTGCACTCATCGGCTTAATGTTATGCCTTTCTCCTTTAACACAGACAAAACCATGCCTAGAGACTTGTAATGGGAGGACATATCTTGACTAAAAACTAATAAATGATCCTGAAAACACCTGACATTTGGTTTGCCTTTACACAAAGCCTCCACCACACGTTAAAAAACAGACGAGGCAGAGGCCAGACCAAATGGCATTCACTTAAATCTAAATGCCCCTTCAGGAGTACTGAATGATGTCAAATGACTTAATGCATCCTTCAATGTAATCTGATGATATGCAGCCATCATATCTAGGGTTGTAAACACCTTGGCAATTTTAAGTGAAGCTACCATTTTAGTTATGTTCAGCAAGGGATGCCTGTCCTACCAGATTCTCTGATTTAGGTCTCTCAAATCAATGCACATTCTCAAGGATCCATTTGCTTTCCTCTCCACACAGACTGGATTTCAAAGGGGCAGGGCACAGAGATCAATCTACAATGTATGTCGATCTTAATCAATAATGCTACTAAAAGGGAGGCTGGGCAGCTTTATAATGCATTTATTGATTTTGCAGCGGCCTTCGAGAAAGTAGACAGAAAATTGCTGTGTGCCAAACTGGCAGCATGGAGTATACCACCACATCTATTGGTTGCTATTAGGAGTATTTATACAAATACATGGGTCAAAGTACTAATGTCCAGCAAATGGGCCTACTCAGCCAAGATTTATACCAACTGGGGCCTGAAGCAAGGTTGTATTTTGGCACCTTTGCTTTTTAATTTGTATCTTGCAGACCTGAATGACCACCGTGGCAGAGCAAACTGCTTTCCACCAAAACTCCAAGCGAAGAGGGAGCATATGCTATAATATGCTGATGATACAAACTTTTGAACCAAACTGCAAATGGTCTTCAAAGAGCCTTGACATGCCTGGCCGAATATTGTGCAATAAACAAACTCAGTATCAATACATCGAAAACTAAGATTTTAATCTTCGGTAATAGGAGAATCAAAAAAGGAGTGTGGTTTATAAACACCCAGAAGATTGAAAGGGTACCTAGCATAGGGTACATAGGAGTTTTGATCAACAAACGCGGCCTTCAAACGCCGCATATCGAGGCTTTGGCAACATCAGCTAAGGCTCTTACTACCTTCGCCTTCCAGCGCCTTCTTCAAAATCTTTCTGGTCCGGACCTGACAGCAATCCGCAAAGTCAGCAAAAGCAAATTGATGCCCACACTTGCATATGGAACATTATATTTACTTAAATCGGGCTCAATGTCAATGCTACAGGCATTTATTCAAGCTACCAGTCTGTACTGTACAAGCACAAATTTGCCTGGAGTTTAATCTGGCTCGCCAAAACTATGTTTTATACGCCAGCTGTGTATCTATGTGCCCCAAGTCCGCAATTGCTGAGCAGGGATCATTAAAAAGACTCTTGTGGGACATTACTCAGGATCCGAAAGCAGATTTCTACAAGCTCATCCAGGTAGCCTCCGACCAACCTGCTGCTAGAGACCTCATGAAGACTGCACTGCTTCCAAAAAGTCTTTCAAAGTTACTGATGAAGCAAGTGAGGATTTTTTCAGCCCAAGAGGACTTACGTTTCATTAATACCAAGAAGTATGCTGACCTGAAAACTGCTTTATATCAACCAGTGATTCTTCCGGTGTACTTATCACTTCCTATACATTTTTACGTAAAGTTACAACTGTTGCACTTGAGATTCCGCTTAATACCACTCAAAGAGTACAAGTATGGCCGCCTGAACTGCCATCCAGGATGCTTCATGTAGGGGTTGTGATTTTAGTCAGGAATCACTTTTACACATTTTTTGTTAGTGTTCCTTTTTACCTCCACTTAGACACTATTATCTTTTTCCAATTTTCAGGCAATTGAGCATCAGGGCCTGCAGCACTGCTGTAATTGAATTTCTGAAAGGTGACTCATGCCAATTGACTGCAAGATTTATTAAGTTCATGGTGATTGCCTTATCAATTCTCAAAAATGCTTAATGCATAAAGCAATAGGACCCTTGCCTGGTCCGGAAAGCTCTCCCCTTGATAGTTTGAGTGGCCCTGTGGTTACTTGGTATTAGCACTTTTTTCACTTTAACTATGATATGTGCAGGACAAGGGTTCTTCCTTTTCATAGGCACTGATATACACTTTTATCTGCACTTGTTTTAGCCCGCCCGCAACTTCTTGGCTGCTGCTAGTATGAATGGGTGTTTTCTGCTGCTATTTTTTCTATTTTTAATCATGTGATAATGTTTACTTTTCTTTGTTTGTGGTATTTCCTATAATTGGTATGGTACAATCCTCTTATATTTTTGTGATCTTTTATAATGTAATGTTTGCTATGATTTTAATTCATCGTGCAATCAGAATAAACTTTGAAACTTCCTTGGCAAAACAATAGGGGACAGCCATTCAGAGCTCTCAATGGCTTCAATTATCCCTTGATCACACAGGTTTTTCAATATATATTTTTAGTTCTTTCTTCATGGCGATGGGTACACATCTCACTTTATGTACAACAGAAGTGGTGCCAGACTTCAGAATGATCTGATGGGTAAAACCCTTCAACTTTCCCAATTTCCCTTGGAAAACCTCAGGAAATGCCTGACCCAAGGGCACTTGTCGATAGCACCCACCATGATGCAATCTTTTTGAAATAATACCTGATCAGGACTATTGGGATCCAAAATAACCCCTAAATTCCTTTGTTCCAGCCACCCCAACAGACATGAAACATCCTTAGCCAAATACACTGTAACCTGTGCTTTTTTCCCTTTGAAGTCCAGAACAGCACCAAATTCCCCCAACACTTCTATGTGCTTTCCTCCATATGCAACAGGTCGCAAACACCACTTACTAAGATCCACTTTGTTAAATGTTTCCCATTCCTTGATACCAATTAACGTGAAAAAGGATCCAGAATCCACCATCATGTTAATTGGAACACTCTGCACATTAATGAGACAATATGGTATTTTTATACCACATGTTCCAATTTGCATTACATCACCCTTCAAGTACACCCCCTCTGTTTATTGTACACAGAGTACCACACTGTTCTCGTAGGACTCAGACTTGACTTCATTATTCAATGTTGTCTAAAGAACATTAACATATTTATGTGTTGATTTTGGTATTATCAGAATTACACACCTTAGCAAAATGCCTCTTTCTTTTGCACTTGGCACACTTTTTGTCGACAGCAGGACACACTGAGGAATTTCCCAGATTATTTTGGTGCCCACATCTGCCACGCTCTACAATTTTCGTTTTCCCCGCAAATTTCTTCTCTTTCTATTTTACATAGTCCACTCTCTGCACTACATGTACTTGAGTGCTTAGTGACATCTGTTCCATATAGGTGGAAGCAGACTCTATGCTACTAGCAATTTCAACTGCTTTCTCCCAAGTTAAATGTTCTGTGGTTAACAACTTCTCTTGTACCTTTTTGTTAGTTTTTTCCACAACCTGATCTCTTGTCATTTCATCCTCAAATGATCCATACTCACATGAGACTGCTAAAATTTTCAAAGCCCCAAAATGGGACTCAACTGACTCCCCTGACAACTGATGTTTAACATAAAATTTGTGCCTCTCCATTATCACATTTTTTCTTTTTCCTAACGCGAGAGTACAGTGTCTTAATGGCAGCAGTGCATTCACCGAATACATCCCCTTCCCCCATCACATTGGATGCTGGTAAATGTTTTAAAATTTTCCTCACCTCAGAACCCAAAGAAAGCCTTAAAATAGCAAATGTTTTTTTGTGTGTAAATACTTCCCCCTCTATAGTCTTTAAATAAGCTTCAAATCCTTCCTTTCACTGTTCCCACTCAATCTGTGGAGCACCTGGGCTCATTAAAAATGCAGAAGGAGGAATTATGTTTTGCTGCATCCTGCTCATACAAATATAGTAATAATACACACACACACACTTCTAAAATACAATAGCAATAAAGATGTGAAATTCTAATGGCCATGATATATGCTAACCATACAGTTACATATGAGCAACAAGCTTGTACAACAAAACTGACAATGTGCAAAGTCTTAACTCCTATTTAAAGATGTGGTGTACAAATCATAGTATAGGGAACCATCCGCCAATTCAGTTACTGGTGTCTGTAAATCCAAATAATTGAAAGTTTCCAATGTAGAAATTACTTAAAGTCACTTGGGTGTGCGAATCAACATGCATGCGGGGATCAGAGTATTATTAAGAAAACAAATATGCACTTGAAGTGCCAAAGAGTTTAACTATTAGCACTAGTGCGCATGTGCATGCGGGCGCCTGTTCTGAAGATCCTGAAACGCTCAGCACACCGCATCGTTACGATGCAGAATGTTTGTTCTGGTGCACTCATGGAATTACGTGTGCATACGCACACATACGGGCTCCTTAACACCCTGAAAAGCCACTCCAGCACCAGCTGATAAAAACCATTTTACCCCGGAACTGCTTGTGCTCCTGAACAGCTTACAAAAGTCATCTGAGTCATCAAGCGCCCGTCCCACGCTGATCCGCTCCTCTTCTCCACACACCGAGTGACCAGAGAAGGAAACAAAAGGAAAGGAATGCAACATAAGCCTCGGCCGGTCGTTCTCCTTGTAGTCCTCCTCGTCGCCTGTGGGGATCAAAGGATAGTCTCCTATTCTTTAAAGACTTTTTTTCAGGTTGAGGACAGCGACCAACCAGGCAGAGAGACACTTTCAACTGCCAATCTGTTAATTAGAAAACCATTTTGTTAGACCTGTCAGCCCTAGGGTGGTCTTTCCCTGTTTTTTTTCCCTTTTGCGCCTCATTTTTGCCACCATATTTTTACTGGACCTAGGACTTTGGGCACCTTGCCACTGCTAGCCAGTGCTGAGGTGCAGGTGCTCTCTCTCACTCAAGATGGCTACCACAGGCCCCTGCTACTGCAGAGGGGCCTTACACGCATACACACTAGTAGCCAGGGTCAGGCTGGGACATACGGATACAGTATCCATTCCGTCCCCGCCTCTGGGCCACATAGCCAGGCATGTAGAAGGTTCCAGAACCTTCTGGGCTTTGGGAGGAGTTATGTTTTGCCGCCTTTGGGAGAGTCACCTGACCTAGGGGTATAAAAGGCTTGGAGGGAAAACTTTCTAGTCAGTTGATGAGGCACCACTGATCCTGGGAGAACCTCCGCCGGAGTATAGGCTTTAGGGCCTAGGGGGAGACCTACACTACTGCTGCTGACAGGGCTGAGGCCCTGCTGTAGTAAGATAGCTGAGGAACACCCACCACCCACTGACCTTGCCCAGTGTGAGGGGACCCAGGGAACCACCTTCAGCGTGCGGGGAGGAACATCAAGCACTCCCAGACCACCAACTCATTCCCCCCTCATAAGAAGAAACTTCTGACAAGAAACTTTGACAAGAAACTTATAATAAGGAACTTCTGACAAGAAACTCCTAACAAGAAGCGCCTAAGAAGCAACCAAGCTGGAGCAGTCGCCAGACACCTTAATTTGAGAAGGCCTGACCGTCCAGCAAGGCCTGAAGCCTAAACTGCCCAACTGGGGATCACCAGGTAAAGCGCCGTACCCTGAAGCGCTAGACCTTCACCCCCTATTCATTTCTGCCTGCTGCGGGGCTGCCCCCAAGTACTTTTCCAGTCAGCCCTGCCCACAGGCTGCTGGTGCGCCCTGCGTTCTGCCACCCCTCAGGTCACTGACCTTGTGTGGAAATCACCGCCGCCGCCACCTGAGGAGAAGTGCCGTGTGGTGAGGTGCGCCGTCACGCCCTCACCGAAGGGAGCGCTGAGGTGAGGGAAGCCCCTCAAGTAGATGTGGTGAGGTGCGCCGTCCGCGCCCTCACCGAAGCCTCTATAAATTGCCCCAAATTGTTGCCACCGGGCCCAGGGCCCCACCGCCGCCGTCGCGGCCGAAGAAATCACCCCTGCCGCCGTCGCGGCCGAAGAAATCACCCCCGTCGCCGTCGCGGCCGAAGAAATCGCCATCGTGGCCTAGCGCGACCAGCGAGGCCTCCAGGCCCCGCCGACGCCGTCTCCAAGCAACCGGGGACGCCGGCCGCGCCCCCAGGATGGCCGCGCAACGATTGGGCGCCGGCTCCCGCCACGCCCCCAGCGCCGACGGAGGCCGAGGAAGATTCCCGGCCGTGCAGAGGGAGACTGGGAGCCGGCCGGAGAGGACTGCCGGCTCCCGCTCCCTTCCCCAAAGACCCTGAGCCCGCACAGTCACTCCCTGATCCCGGGGGCAGGAGGAAGGTGATCCCGGCCCCCGCAACGTGCGCACAGTCATTTCCCTGATCCCGGGGGCCGGAGGAAGGTGTTACCGGCCCCCGCAACGTCCCGACAGTCCGGCCTGAAGGCCGAGGTACCCCGACCGGGCCCCGCCCTCCAGAACACGGGCCGGGCCTGGGGAGTGCCAGTCGCT
Organism: Calotriton arnoldi; assembly: GCA_963921515.1. NCBI lineage: Eukaryota > Metazoa > Chordata > Amphibia > Caudata > Salamandridae > Calotriton > Calotriton arnoldi. Next base: position 470,095 of record CAWUFW010012553.1, read on the forward strand.
AAAGAAGCGCGACCAACGAACAAGCAACAGGTGAGCCCAGGAGGCCCCTAGGGCCCACAAAACGCCACTGGGGGCCACCATTAACCCCTAAAATTAACAGTGTACCTTTCCCCATGAGGCGAGGCCCCGGAGAGGAGTGGGCCTAGCCTGGAGTTAACCCCTAAGGGTCATAGAAGCCCCAGGATACAGGACATGTTGAGGGGTTCCCCACAGTATTTAATAATTTATTGCAGATGCCTATTGTAATTACTGCCTAGGCCATGCTTTTAACTGCTAAGTCTTTACCACAGGGGGAAAGTGTTTAATTGAATTGAGCTGAAGTGTACACCGCCAAGAGTTGAAGTGTTTTATGTTACAGGTGTACTGGAATTGCGACGCCCACTGTACTGAATGTGGGCGCGCCTAGATTAATGCAGGCCTATTTAAATGTAAAGTGAAAAGCCTTCTTTTAAGTAATTGAATATGCTAAAGTGAACTGTATGTTTAGGCCCGTGTTTTATTAACGTACCTTGAGATCATTATTAAGTGCTACGTTTAGGAGATAATTCCTGCGGCCTCTTAGTGGCCTACAATGTTGATGAACTATGATGCTTTATTTAAAATGTGCACCAGTTGAGTAATGCAATGAATTTGAATGTAGATCTGAATTAATCTGCCTCATCTGATGCTAACTTAATTTATATATAAAAGATCTTGATTTTAAATACAAAAGCCTGGTGTGGTGTCATGTTATTGCGTTCGCATTTCTGAGTCAAAGTAAGAGTGTGCTGCACAACTGCCTTACACAATGCCTTCGCGTGCTTTCCCGCTTCTCGCCATGCTACCGTGGCGGACTCGGTAAACCCGGTTCCAACATTTGGTGGCAGCGGTGGGATAAGGACTGGTGTTTGTGCAGCACCCTACAGTGACTCAGTGTGCGCCGCAATTAGACACCTATTGTAATGAAAGTGCTAGGAATTCTTTTGTAATTGCCGATTGTGTACATTCCTGCGTTAGACCTGCTACCTACAGTCTAGAACCCTTTCCTTAAAATTGTCTGGGACCCCACCTAGGAGGATGGAGTTTGAGTTAGCCAACCTAGAAAGGTATACAGTGACACAGCTCAAGGAGTTCTGCCTAGAGAGGGGGGTGGCCGTCAAGCGAGGCGTCAGGAAGGAGGTGCTTCAGAAAGCTTTGAGGGCATGGGTAATGGCCCACCCGGAGGGAAGAGGGGACGAGGAGCAGGGGGAGGCAGACAACCCAGGAGAACTGGACCTACTGCGCATTGATGTCAGCGAGAATGTGTTGCCAGGAAGACGTTCCAGGGCAGGCAGTAGTGCGTCAGGGGGGAGTTTGTCGGCAGAGGAATTGGAGGACAGAAGGGAGCAGAGGCAATTAACATTAGAACTTGCTAGGATGGAAAGGGAGCGAGAACAGGCAAGGCTAGCCATGGAGGAAAGGAAGCTTGTACATGAGCTTAGCCTGAAGGAACTAGAGCTCCGAACCTTGCAGATGGAGATGCAGGGCAAAGTGAATGGTGGCAGCGTACCTGCTGGGGTACCACAGGAGCCCAAATTCTATTTACCAAGAGAGGTGATAGCCAGTTTTAGTGTAGGTGATGACATCGACAAGTGGTTGGCGGCGTACGAGGTGGCTCTGGTGGCCCATAGAGTTCCTGAGAGCTACTGGGGGGGAGGTCTTTATAGGTACATACCTCCACTAGTAAGGGACACACTTTTGGCTTTGGATAAGGGGGAGCAGACTAACTACCCTATCATGAAGGAGGCCCTGCTCAAGAAGTTTGGCCTCACCCCAGAGAAGTACCGCCAAAAGTTCCGCAACAGCCACAAGCTTCACACACAAAACTGGGTGGATTTTTTTGATTATGCCCGGAAGGCATTGGAAGGTTGGGTGCGTGGCAGCAACGTTGACAATTACAAAGGGCTGTACGACCTGTTCTTGAGAGAGCACCTCCTAGAGAAATGTTTTCCGGAGCTGCGCCAGTACTTGGTGGACCGCAAGCTGACCAATCCTAGGGAGCTTGCAGAGGAGGCAGACACGTGGGTCAGCACTCGGGTGTCCCACAAGGGAGCCGGGGCGGACCCCCGAAAGGTGGACAGGGGCTCCCCAGAAGAAAGAGGGGGAGATAAAAAGAGGGAGTTCTTTAAAGGCCCCCAAAATAGACCGCCTGGGAGAGGGGTAGGTTCCCCATCCCAATCTGGATCCCAGAAACCCACTTATCCTGACAGGAGTCAGCAGCCCAGAACTGTCCGGTGCTACGAGTGCGGGGAGGTTGGACATTACAAGGGGGATCCCCAGTGTCGCAAGAGAACCCCAGCCCCCACAGGAGGTAAGAGCCCCGGGGTGGCCAGTGTAGCGCTTGGGGAGGAGTTGTCCCTAGGTAGGGGAGGTGAGTGGACAGGCTTGACCTTAGTTTCCCTGGGGGATAGAGAGATCATCCCACGGGTTCAGGTACCCGCGAACACTGCCAAGTATCGGCAGAGGGTCCTGGTGAACGGGGAGGAGGTGGAGGCTCTGAGGGACACAGGTGCCAGCATGACAATGGTGAGACATCAGCTGGTGTCCCCAGAGCAGGTGATTCCTGAGGAATTCCACCCGGTTGTTATGGCTGATAATAGCCTGGGTCATTACCCCGTGGCCCAAGTTGAGTGGGGAGGAGTATCAGGTCTGTTGAAGGTTGTGGTGAGCCCTGCCATGCCAGTTGACTGTCTGCTGGGCAACGACTTGGAACATACTGCCTGGAGGGAGGTAGAGTTCAATGCCCATGCTGAGATGTTGGGATTACCAGGATGGACTTGCGTCGTCACGCGGTCCATGGCTGCCTGACAAGGAACTCAGCTGGGGTTGGAGCCTGAAATAATGGCCCAGCCCACTGCTGGACGAGGAGATGTCCAGTAGGAGACACCCGGTGAGATGGATGGGGAGCCCGCGGAGGTGACCCCGGAGTCCGCTGAGGTGGTTGGTGTTCCCGTGGGGGACCTGCCGACCCCTGCAGAGTGGCAGGTGGAAGGAGGGCCTACCCGGGAGGAATTTTGCCGGGCGCAGAAGGAGTGCCCTACGCTTGAAGGCATGCGGCAACAGGCCGAAGCCCAAGCAGCTGGAACAGAGACTGGTAACTACCATGTCTACTGGGAGGATGGTCTCCTCTACAGTGAGCCTAAGGCTACGGTGCGTGGGTCATCAAGGGCCGTGGTGGTCCCCCAATGCTACCGAGCCTTTCTGCTAGAGTTGGCACACGAAATACCACTAGCAGGACACCTGGGCCAAGACAAGACGTTTGCGCGTCTGGTCCCACATTTTTACTGGCCCAGGATGCGCGTCACTTCTGACACTTTTTGCAAGACTTGCACCACTTGCCAAGCGAGCGGCAAGACAGGGACTAAAGTGAAGGTCCCTCTAGAACCTCTCCCAGTTGTCGATACCCCTTTTGAGCGGGTAGGGATTGACATTGTTGGGCCATTGGACCCGCCGACTTCTGCAGGACATAGGTTCATTTTGGTGCTGGTAGACCACGCCACCCGGTACCCAGAGGCAATCCCTCTGAGGACCATCACTGCACCGGTGGTGGCGCGGGCCCTGATGGGGATTTTTACCCGAGTGGGATTCCCCAAGGTCGTGGTGTCAGATAGGGGCACGAATTTCATGTCGGCCTACATGCAGGCCATGTGGAAGGAGTGTGGAGTGACCTACCGGTTCTCTACTCCTTACCACCCCCAGACGAACGGGCTCGTGGAGCGCTTTAACAAAACCTTGAAGGGGATGATCAGGAGCCTACCCGAGGACTTGAGAAGAAAGTGGGACGTCCTCTTACCCTGTCTGCTCTTCTCCTACCGAGAGGTGCCGCAGAAGGGGGTCGGTTTCAGCCCCTTTGAGCTGCTCTATGGCCACCCCGTTCGGGGGCCCCTCAGTCTTGTCAAGGAGGGGTGGGAGAAGTCTTCCTCGAAGCTTCCCCGTGATGTGGTCAGCTATATGCTGGCATTCTGCAGCCAAGTGGCCAAGCTGTGGAAGGAGGCCTCGGACAACCTAGAGGCAAGTCAAGCCGTCATGAAGAAATGGTATGATCGGAACGCGCGGACGGTAGAGTTAGACGCTGGACAGAAGGTGTGGGTCATGGAGCCAGGAGAGCTTAGCGCCCTCCAGGACCGGTGGACTGGGCCGTTTGAGATCTTGGAAAGGAGAGGCCAGACCACATATGTTGTCGATGTGAAGACCCCACGTCAACCCCACAGGGTTTTCCACGTCAACCGCCTGAAGCCCCACCAGGAGCGTTCAGAACTCACTCTCCTAATGATAACAGATGGAAGTGAGGAGGAGGAGAGTGAGCCTCTTCCAGACCTTCTGGCGGCCCATGAGAAGGATGGTTCGGTAGAGGGAGTGGTCCTCGCCCCGTCCTTAACCCCAGAGCAACAGAGGGACTGCCGCCAGGTCTTGGGGCAGTACGCCTCGTTGTTCTCCCTCACGCCTGGAATCACGCACCTGTGTACCCATGATGTGGACACAGGGGACAGTCCGCCAGTAAAAACCAAGTCTTACCGGCTGTCCGATAAAGTCAAGGCTAGTATCCAGGGTGAGGTTACCAAGATGCTAGAACTGGGAGTGATTCAGCCTTCCAGTAGCCCTTGGGCTAGTTCGGTGGTGTTGGTGCCGAAAGCGGCCCCACCGGGCACCACACCAGAACTTCGGTTCTGTGTGGATTACCATGGACTCAACTCAGTCACAAAGACCGACGCTCACCCGATCCCTCGGGCGGATGAGCTCATTGACCGGCTGGGAGCAGCCCGGTATTTGAGTACCATTGATTTGACGTCAGGCTATTGGCAGATCGCCATGGTGGAAGGAGCAAGGGAGAAGACTGCGTTCTCCACCCCCGAGGGCCACTTTCAATTTCGGGTGATGCCCTACGGGTTGAAAAATGCTCCAGCCACTTTCCAGCGGTTGGTGAACCAGGTGCTGTCTGGCCTAGAGGCCTTCTCTGCTGCCTACCTGGATGACATAGCTGTCTTCAGTAGCAGCTGGGAGGACCATCTGGAGCATCTCCAGGAGGTGCTACAGGCTCTGCAACGGGCTGGTCTAACCATCAAGGCCAGCAAGTGCCAGATTGGACAGGGATCTGTCGTGTACCTGGGACATCTGGTGGGCGGAGGTAAGGTGCAACCCCTCCAAGCCAAGATTGAGACCATCTTGGCCTGGGAGCCCCCCAAGACCCAAACAGAGGTCCGGGCTTTTCTCGGCCTCACGGGGTACTACTGCCGGTTCGTCAAAGGATATGGAACCATCGTGGGCCCATTGACGGGATTGACTTCAAAGAAGCAGCCACGCAGAGTCATCTGGACGGCTGCCTGCCAGGAAGCCTTTGAGACCCTCAAACGTGCAATGTGCACCGCACCGGTGCTCAGGACTCCAGACTTTGGACGGGAATTTATCGTGCAGACAGACGCTTCTGAGCATGGCATAGGAGCTGTGCTCTCGCAGCTGAATGACGATGGCCAAGACCAGCCAGTGACCTTCATTTCCCGAAGACTACTCCCCCGGGAACAGCGGTGGAGTACCATTGAACGAGAAGCCTTTGCTGTGGTTTGGGCTGTAAAGAAGTTGAGGCCATACCTTTTTGGTTGTCACTTCCTGATCCAGACCGACCACAGACCCCTTCGCTGGCTCATGCAGATGAGAGGCGAAAACCCCAAATTGTTGAGGTGGTCCATTTCCTCCAGGGGATGGACTTTCGGGTGGAACATCGACCCGGTGTAGACCACGCCAACGCTGACGGTCTCTCCCGGTTTTTCCGCCTTAGCGAAGAGAACTCCCTAGAGGTTGGGAAGCTCTCCCCTCTTTCGGCTGGGGGGACGCGTGTTAGACCTGTCAGCCCTAGGGTGGTCTTTCCCTGTTTTTTTTCCCTTTTGCGCCTCATTTTTGCCACCATATTTTTACTGGACCTAGGTCTCCGGGCACCTTGCCACTGCTAGCCAGTGCTGAGGTGCAGGTGCTCTCTCTCACTCAAGATGGCTACCACAGGCCCCTGCTACTGCAGAGGGGCCTTACACGCATACACACTAGTAGCCAGGGTCAGGCTGGGACATAGGGATACAGTATCCATTCCGTCCCCGCCTCTGGGCCACATAGCCAGGCATGTAGAAGGTTCCAGAACCTTCCGGGCTGTGGGAGGAGTTATGTTTTGCCGCCTTTGGGAGAGTCACCTGACCTAGGGGTATAAAAGGCTTGGAGGGAAAACTTTCTAGTCAGTTGATGAGGCACCACTGATCCTGGGAGAACCTCCGCCGGAGTATAGGCTTTAGGGCCTAGGGGGGAGACCTACACTACTGCTGCTGACAGGGCTGAGGCCCTGCTGTAGTAAGATAGCTGAGGAACACCCACTGACCTTGCCCAGTGTGAGGGGACCCAGGGAACCACCTTCAGCGTGCGGGGAGGAACATCAAGCACTCCCAGACCACCAACTCATTCCCCCCCCCTCATAAGAAGAAACTTCTGACAAGAAACTTTGACAAGAAACTTATAATATGGAACTTCTGACAAGAAACTCCTAACAAGAAGCGCCTAAGAAGCAACCAAGCTGGAGCAGTCGCCAGACACCTTAATTTGAGAAGGCCTGACCGTCCAGCAAGGCCTGAAGCCTAAACTGCCCAACTGGGGATCACCAGGTAAAGCGCTCTACCCTGAAGTGCTAGACCTTCACCCCCTTTTCATTTCTGCCTGCTGCGGGGCTGCCCCCAAGTACTTTTCCAGTCAGCCCTGCCCACAGGCTGCTGGTGCGCCCTGCATTCTGCCACCCCTCAGGTCACTGACCTTGTGTGGAAATCACCGCCGCGGCCGCCGCCGCCTGAGGAGAAGTGCCGTGTGGTGAGGTGCGCCGTCGCGCCCTCACCGAAGGGAGCGCTGAGGTGAGGGAAGCCCCTCAAGTAGATGTGGTGAGGTGCGCCGTCCGCGCCCTCACCGAAGCCTCTATAAATTGCCCCAAATTGTTGCCACCGGGCCCAGGGCCCCACCGCCGCCGTCGCGGCCGAAGAAATCACCCCTGCCGCCGTCGCGGCCGAAGAAATCACCCCCGCCGCCGTCGCGGCTGAAGAAATCGCCATCGCGGCCTAGCGCGACCAGCGAGGCCTCCATGCCCCGCCGACGCCGTCTCCAAGCAACCGGGGATGCCGGCCGCGCCCCCAGGAAGGCCGCGCAACGATTGGGCGCCGGCTCCCGCCACGCCCCCAGCGCCGACGGAGGCCGAGGAAGATCCCCGGCCGTGCAGAGGGAGACGGGGAGCCGGCCAGAGAGGACTGCCGGCTCCCGCTCCCTTCCCAAAGACCCTGAGCCCGCACAGTCACTCCCTGATCCCGGGGGCCGGAGGAAGGTGATCCCGGCCCCCGCAACGTGCGCACAGTCATTTCCCTGATCCCGGGGGCCGGAGGAAGGTGTTACCGGCCCCCGCAACGTCCCGACAGTCCGGCCTGAAGGCCGTGGTACCCCGACCGGGCCCCGCCCTCCAGAACACGGGCCGGGCCTGGGGGAGTGCCAGTCGCTAAAGAAGCGCGACCAACGAACAAGCAACAGGTGAGCCCAGGAGGCCCCTAGGGCCCACAAAACGCCACTGGGGGCCGGGGCCACCATTAACCCCTAAAATTAACAGTGTACCTTTCCCCATGAGGCGAGACCCCGGAGAGGAGTGGGCCTAGCCTGGAGTTAACCCCTAAGGGTCATAGAAGCCCCAGGATACAGGACATGTTGAGGGGTTCCCCACAGTATTTAATAATTTATTGCAGATGCCTATTGTAATTACTGCCTAGGCCATGCTTTTAACTGCTAAGTCTTTACCACAGGGGGAAAGTGTTTAATTGAATTGAGCTGAAGTGTACACCGCCAAGAGTTGAAGTGTTTTATGTTACAGGTGTACTGGAATTGCGACGCCCACTGTACTGAATGTGGGCGCGCCTAGATTAATGCAGGCCTATTTAAATGTAAAGTGAAAAGCCTTCTTTTAAGTAATTGAATATGCTAAAGTGAACTGTATGTTTAGGCCCGTGTTTTATTAACGTTCCTTGAGATCATTATTAAGTGCTACGTTTAGGAGATAATTCCTGCGGCCTCTTAGTGGCCTACAATGTTGATGAACTATGATGCTTTATTTAAAATGTGCACCAGTTGAGTAATGCAATGAATTTGAATGTAGATCTGAATTAATCTGCCTCATCTGATGCTAACTTAATTTATATATAAAAGATCTTGATTTTAAATACAAAAGCCTGATGTGGTGTCATGTTATTGCGTTCGCATTTCTGAGTCAAAGTAAGAGTGTGCTGCACAACTGCCTTACACAATGCCTTCGCGTGCTTTCCCGCTTCGCGCCATGCTACCGTGGCGGACTCGGTAAACCCGGTTCCAAGACACTTTCAACTGCCAATCTGTTAATTAGAAAACCATTTGAATTCCACCCCTCACATTCTGGTTCCTTAAAGCAAAACCCAGCAAATACATCTGATATAAACTTCACCAGATGCAGATCTGGGTAAAGGGTGTGGATGTAAAGTGTAGTATATTCCAGTTTTCTTACAATAAGCTGTACACCATACATGCCCCTCCTTCCTTCACCAACAGATAAAAATACCCAAAGAAAAAGGCCAGCTTAGATTCACAACTGCTTTCAAACACTGACTGCAACAATCACACTAGCAAAGTAAGCGTTTGAGAGCCTGGTCTACATCACATGCTATACAACTGCACAAGGCACAAGACAACATGAAAGACACTGTATTGCTGGTTGTATGCCAAAATGTTGTATAGAGAAATACAGTTTTACATTCATATTTTTTCCTTATTATTGTTTACAGATGTCCCACTGAGTTCAGATTTTCTATAATTAATTCCAATGGGGTGAATTTTTTGTAAGTGTTATTTAGCACACAACATTTCTGTGAGACGATGTTCTGACAACAATATTTTGGTTACAAAGAACAAAGGGTACCTTTTGTGTCACACACTCTTCTCATAAATGTCATACATACACTTCTGTTTATTCGGAGAATAAACCCACACACACACACAATTCAATGTTTTACCAATGGTCACTGTTATATATAAATACCAATGTCATAATCAAGGCTTTGTGCTTCATACAATCATATTCTAATTAAAAATATATTCCATACAATGTTATTCAAATTGCAATTATATAAGTCGATGCTCTATATGTTAAAAAATCATAGAAGCACTGTACACAAATCTTATCACAATAGTACCTCTATATCACTTTAAAATGTTGACAATTTCAAATATTTCAGTAATTCTTTTACACAAAAACAAAATTTATCAAAAGTTGTTAACGCAGCGTTTCTGTGGTATAACAGTTGATTCAACCCAACTTCTTCAGGACTTAAAACTATAAAACATATATTGTATCTACAAGAAAAAAACTATTTTCAGCATCCAACCTAAGACCTTGTATTAGACACATTTACATAAACAGGCTCAGTGTGTTATATGGCTACTAACCCTTCTTCACATCATTCCATATCTTCACATCAGGTTGTCTCTTGACAACAGACTCACACATATTTATCAGAATGCATCCCCATTCAGCTCTTGAATACCATTTTCTTTACATATATCATTCACATGGCGATACCGCTAAATTTGCCATTCATGGATTTGTCTATATGTCACTACTCCTCTTGTATGTTAGAGTTTCTAGCCTTCAATATATTTCCTCATAGGGCTTGTATTTAAGTTGTATTCCATTTTATATTCACATACCTTAAAATCAAGAATCTTGTTCTTGGAGCAGAGTTTGTTCCTTTGCTGTGATTCACAATTATTTGTTGATGCTACAAGTTTTATATCTACAGGAACAAATATATCAATTATGACACATCCTATTTACAGAGGCCCTCTCTGTATAGACAGTAGGGTATTTTAGAATTTAAATTTAAAACTATAATTTACTTCTCAAGTGTAATATTAAAATTATCTACTTTTTAAATCCAGATCTCTACTATATGGTAAGAGTCCTGGAATGCTGAGCAGTTCTAAATCCCACCTTCTTTATACCTGCTTATCGTCGGGTCCTGATTCTGTGAAGGGGATACGAAGATATATATATTTATTATATTCATTATTCGGTATTTTTCCATGTTATTATTACCTCACTCTTACTGACCCCATATATATGATTTTATGATGAGGCATTAGATGTAAAAGGGGTTCACTCTAATTAGCCCTTGTTTCTCGAGGACTGTTCTTTCTTTTTTTGTCCAGTAGAATATTATATAAGAAATCACTAGGAGTCTTGAATTATATCCTACCTCGTGTTCTGTGAAAGATAACCACAGCATACTAACTTTATCACCACTCTATTTTTGTCGGTCAGATAATGTCATCTATGCTGGTCTCTATCTTTTATGTGACCCAAGTATGATTATTGTTGCATATTTCCTTCATGTAATATAGCGTTATTACAAATCGCAATTCTTTTATGGTTTGCTCTCCCAACTCAGTATAAATTTAAAGTACTACTGCAGGAGTCTTGTATATTCGTCCTGTACATCGGATTTATCTGGCTGACATTTTGCAAAAACCTTCCTCTGTGTCCGCTGAATACGCAGCGTTCCCGTCTTAATTTACTGACTATTCTAGCCGCCATCTAGGGGACAGGATAAACATAGTCTGATTCCTTGTTTATCCTTAGATTTATGAACCACAATTTGTTATTTTATTTATTTTTTATATCAGCCACCTCATGGTTATCGATTTTGGGTCTTTAGTTCTTTAATTCGAGTGTCAGCTGTAAACTATCCTTTTATACCTGGAAAGTTACTACCTATTTGTTTATGTACTATTTTTATATTGTGACTCATACCATTATTTTGCTTGATTTTACTTGAATGTCACCATTCCCTCTAATCTATGTCTCCGGTATGGAGATTATGGAATAAATCACTACACTTTTTTTCAGAAAAGCCCTGAGATATTTAGTTCCTCCTTTGCTTCTTGTAAAGTGTGCCCATCCTTGCGATCAACTTTTAAAAAATAAACACAATCTTGGAGGCTCCTCCTGATTATATATGCAATGTCCTCCGCACATGCGTGTTAATTTAATTTCCATTTTGGCCACCATGCTGAAGCCAGACACCTTTTAGTTGCTGTATTCACATGTCAAGTTATTGTTGACAAACGACATGTTCCCTGATATTTATTACACACATGTCGAGCCACCATCAAATTATTTGCACCGCTGGTGTGCTGTCACATGCAATCTTATTAAATATGGGCCACTTTCTCCAGACACTGATTGTAAGCCATTATTGATGAATCATATTGCCCTATAGCTGAATATCTATCTGTTCCTTACTCTCAAGCTCATTTATAAATTTGTTGCATAATTGTCCCTGTTTTGTGGATCCATGATTATGGAGACGTGGGTGCATCTAATGCTTCTATCTATATATATTTATCGAGGGCAGACTATTTTACCCAAGTGCGATACCTTGGCTTCTGAAAAAAGTCCGTTGGTATTTTCTTCTTTCACACTCAATGTATTCTTGCAACAAGACAAAACAGTCACCAAGTTCTTATTACTTCATTGGTGTTATCTCTAACATTATCAACAGTTATCTTAGCAAATGTTCTCATTCTTCTCTATTGTTAAGACCATATTTATATGTGCTAAATTTGCACCTGTAGTATTGTTACTTCTTTTTCCTTTTATTGTCTATATCTCCCCCTCTCACTGTATTCCTAATACTTTCCAAAATGCACCATTTCAGATCACTCTCCTTATGTCTCTGCTCCAACCAGTGTAACGGTGCAATTTTCTTCTCAGTCCTAGTCGCTGATCTATATTCATTTAACCTTATCTATATCTCTCTCTAACAGTTTCGCCTATGTAACCTTTATTGCAAGGACAGACAATCAAATATGTTACATTCTTTGTCCTACAACTTATCATAGTGTAAACTGATATCAAATGTCATTCAGTTCTATCTTGTTGCCTCTTATGATAGTGCCAAAGTTACTGCAATTCCCGCCCGGCAAATTCCATGTAATCTTATTGCCACTCTGGATACTACTTTGTTGTATCAATTTTGGTTCCCAATATGTATGAATTAAACAATTTCTAATTGTTCATTTCTCCTATAGACAAAAATAGAGTTTTCTACAATTTCCTAACTTATTTCATTTAACAGTGACCAGTTTCTATTGATCAAATTCTTAATTTTATTGCTCATACTTGAAAAGATCGTTATACATGCAATTCTTTTATTATTTTTCTGTTCTCTTTTGATATCTTCAAAAGGCTACATCTGTTATAATATTTAGCTCTTTTGTAAGCTTTCTTGATCAATTTATTGGGGTCATCTCTTCTCAATAGTTTTACTTTCAACATTTCTGCATGTTTCCCAAAGTTGGCCTTATTTGGGCAATTTCACGGCAAGCGGGAAATTGGCCAAAAGGTAAATTGTCCTTCTGACAATTCGTATAATTGCTTGCGTAATGTAATAATGTATTCCTACCCGATCATTTTGTAAATTGTTCTACTTAAAGTAGGCCATCTTTAGCTTTGATCTTAATGTCTAAAAAGTTGCAATAATGTTGACTATAAGTAGAAGTAAATCTTAAATTGGGGTCACCACAATTTAACCATTCAGTGAAGGCATTCAGATGTCCCCTATTGCCTTGCCAAATATAAAACACATCATCAATGAAGCACAACCAATGTGATATATTTTCAAAGAAGGGTTCCATTTAATTGAATATGTGCTTCTCTTCAGAAGTCCCTACATACAAATCGGCCAGACTTGTGGCACAAGTTGGGCCCATACTGGTCCCTTTGGTTTTGGAATAGTATTCCCCATTAAACAAAAATATATTTTTTAAATAAAATCCATGAATGCAGTGATCATACTTGCATGAGGTGATAGATCTCCTTCTAAATTTTGCAGTATGTTTCTGACCAGTTCTACTGTATCGGTTTGACTTTCTCTGACACCAAATATACCATCACGGACTCAGAGGCTGAGAATACAGAAGACCACAGACACAATAAAGAGAATAGAGAAGTAGGAACATGACCACACAGAGAGAACCTCATTTTTTTTAGATCAGCAACAGAAAAGATACAAGCTAAACACCACAGGAACAGGAACACGGAGAGGGGTTATCAGTATCAGAATGGGGGCCCAAGGAACCAATATATGAGGACCAGGATCCAAAAAGATTGGGATTAACTGAAGATAAAACATATTAAATCTAACTTCAAGGATTTTAAGTAAGCAAGAAACTCAAGTTTTAGAGAGAAGATTAAGGTGTGCACCCTTGGCACCACCTAATAAATTTGAGATAGAAATGGATATAAGAGATTTGTTTAGAAAGATAAGGTTGTGAAAATTCTTTGAGGGAAAGGACATACTACCCAAGGAAAACCAGTCAGGTCTAAAACCTCCATCCACATGGACACCACTAAGACAGATGGTAGGAAAGAAAGTGGAGATTTTTGAAAAAGTGGTGGAAAAAGGTTTAGATGATTTATTCACTAAAGAATTCTGGAGCATGAACTACTTATCAAAGGAACACTGTGAGGCCCTTAATGAACAAGAAAAATGTGACAATATAACGATAAAGCCTGGGGACAAGGGGGGAAGCATAGTGATGATGGACACCACTGATTATAACAACAGAATGTGTGCCCTCCTGGAAGTCCAAGCACACTATAGAAAGTCCGGTAGAGATGAATGGAAAAATGTAGCTTTAAAAATAGGACGGCTACTAAGTTTAGCCAAAGAGGATGTACTGATCTGTCAGGATGAGTCTGAGTTTCTTTCCAACGGACATCCAATACTACCTGCCCTTTATGGGCTCCCTAACATACATACAAATCCTTTGGACCCAACCATGAGACCTATTGTCTTTAGCCTGAATTCTCTCACTGAACCACTTAGTAAATATGTAGACTGCTTTTTGAAACCATTAGTATCGGCACAGCCTTCTTACATCAATGACACAACAGACATGATCAAGAAGAATGTGGGTGTCAGTTTTGATTCTATTATGAATGTCTAGTCTCAGTGGAGAGGTGTGGTGCAGCGGCCAGGTCAGCTGACTTCGGAGCACAGGGTTCACGGTTCGATCCCTGGTGGCAGCTCAGCACCATGTAACTCTGGGCAGTAGCTCACTTAATTTCCATGACGGCCCCCAGCGCCTTGAGACCCGTAAGGGTGAGTAGTTCGCGCTTTACAAATACGGATTTACATTTACATTAGACATTGAGGCTCATTATAAAAACATTCCTTAAACCGATAAAAAAGAAATGGTCAGAAACATACTGCAAAATGAAGAACGAGGTCTATCACCTCATGCAAATTTGATCATTAAATTTGTGGATATTATTTTAAAAACGAATATCTTTTTGTTTAATGGGGAATACTATTGCCAGACCAAAGGACCAGTATGGGTGCAACCTGTGCCCCAAGTATGGCCTGTTTGTATGTAGGGGCTTTTGAAGACAAGCCCATATTCAATGAAATTGCGCCCTTCTATGAAAATGTATCACATTGGTTGTGCTTCATTGATGACATGTTTTTTATTTGGAAAGGCAATAGGGAAGATCTGAATGCCTTCAGTGAATGGTTAAATTGTAGTGACCCAAATTTAAGATTTACCCTTACTATTAGTCAACATTATTGCGACTTTTTAGACATTAAGATCAAAGCTAAAGATGGCCTACTAGAAGTAGAACTATTTACAAAACCATCGGATAGGAATACATTATTACATTACACAGGCAATTATACAAATTGTCAGAACGACAATTTACCTTTTGGCCAATTTCTCCGCTTGCGGCGAAATTGCATGAATAAGGGCAACTTTGAGAAACATGCAGAAATGTTAAGAGGGAACCTACTGAGAACTAGTTACCCCAAAAGATTAATCAAAAAAGCTTACAAAAGAGCTAAATATTATAACAGAGATTGACTTTTTGAAGATAACAAAAGAGAACAGAACAATAATAAAAGGATTGTATGTATAACTCATTTTTCAAGTATGAGCAATAAAATTAAGAATTTAATCAATAGAAATTGGTCACTGCTGAATGAAGTAGATAAGGAAAGTGTAGAAAAACCTCTTTTTGCGTATAGGAGAAATAAAAAACTGTGAAATTTTTTAATTCATACATATAGGGATTCAAAATTGATGCAACAAAGTAGTTTCAAAAGTGGCAATAAGATTACAGGAATTTTCCGTGTGGGAATTACGGTAACTGTGGCGCCATCATAAAAGGTAACAAGGTAGAACTGAACGGCATTAGACATCAGGTTAACACTATGATGAATTGTAGGACAAAGAATGTAATATATTTAATTGTCTGTCCTTGCAATAAAGGTTACTTCGGTGAGACTGGTAGTGAGATACGGATAAAGTTAAATGAACATAGATCAGTGATTAGGACCGAGAAGAAAAATGCACAGTTAACAGAACACTGGTTGGAACGGAGACATAAGGAGAGTGATCTGAAATGGTGCATTTTGGAAAGTATTAGGAATACAGTGAGAGGGGGAGATACAGACAATAAAAGGAAAAATAGGGAACAATAGTACATGTGTAAATTTAGCACATATAAATATGGTCTTAACAACAAGGAAGAATAGAAACGTTTGCCAACAAAACTGTTGATATTGTTAGCGATAATACCAATGACGTAATGAGAACCTGGTGACTGTATTGTCTTGCTGAAGGCATACAGTGTGAAAGAAGAGAATACCATCTGACTTATTTCAGAACCCAAGGTATCGCACTTGGGTTAAATAGTCAGAATAGATAAATATATATAGATGGAAGCATTAGATGCACCCACATGTCTCCATAATCATGGATCCACAAAACAGGGACAGTGAGGCAACAAATGTATAAATCAGCTTGAGTATTAGGAATAGATAGATATTCAGCTTTAGGGGCAATATGAATCAACAAAAATGATTTAGAATCAGTGTCTTGAGAAAGTGGCCCATATTTAATAAGATTACATGTGGTAGCATGCAGGCGGTGCAAATAATTTGACGGTGGCTCAACATGTGTGTAATAAACATCAGGGAACATGTCGTTTGTCAACAATAACTTAACATGTGAATACGGCAACTAAAAGGTGCCTGGCGTTAATATGGTGGCCAAAATGGAAGTTACATTAACATGTATATGCAGGGGACATTGCGTATATAAACAAGAGGAGCCTCCAAGATGGCATTTATTTTTGAAAAATTAATCGCACGGATGGGCATACTTTACTAGAAGTTAAGGAGGAACTGAATATCAGGGCTCTTTTCCAAATAATGTATAGAGACTTATTCCAGATTCCTCGTACCGGAGACACAGATAGGAGAGAATTGTGACATTCAAGTAAAATCGAGCAGAATAATGGTACGAGTCACCAATATAAAAATAGTACAAAAATGGATTGGCGGTAACTTTCCAGGTATAAAAAGGGTAGTTTACCGCTGACGCCTGAGTAAAAGAACTATAGACCCAAAATCGCTAACCATGAGGTGGCTAATATAATAATTAAATGAAATAATAAATTGTGGTTCATAAATCTAAGGATAAACACGGAACTGGATTATGTTTTTCCTGTCCCCAAGAAGGCGACTAGAATAGTCAGTAAATTAAGACGGGAACGCTGAGTAGACAGCGGACACAGAGGGAGGTTTTTGCAAAATGGCAGCCAGATAAATCTGATGTAAAGGATGGGCATACAAGATTCCCGCAGTAGAACTGTAAATTTATACTGAGTGGGGAGCGCAAACCATGGTAGAATTGCGATTTGTAATAACACTATATTATGTGCAGGAAATATGCAACAATAACCATACTTGGGTCACATCAAAGATAGAGAGCAGAATAGATGACATTATCTGACCGACAATAATAGAGTGGTGATAAATTTAGTATGTTGTGGTTATCTTTAACAGAACACAAGGAAGGATATAATTCAAGACCCCCAGTGATTTCTTATATGATATTCGTTTTGACAAAAAAAGAAAGGACAGTCCTAAGGAAACAAGGGCAAAATAGAGTGGACCCCCTTTACACCTAATACCGCATCATAAAACCATACATATGGGGTAAGTAAGAGTGAGGTAATAATAACATGGAAAAATACTGACTAATGAATATAATAAAGATATATATCTTCGTATCCTCTTCACAGAATCAGGACCCGATGATAAGTGGGCATAAAGAAAGTGAGATTTAGAACTGCTCAGCATTCCAGGACCCTTACCATATAGTAGAGATCTGGATTTAAAAAGTGGATGAATTAATATTACACTTGAGAAGTAAGTTGTAGTTTATAATTTAAATTCTAAAATTTCCCTACTATACAGAGAGGGTCTCTTTAAATAGAATGCGTCATAATTGATACATTTGTTCTTGTAGATATAAAACTACTATCATCAACAAATAAACCAAAGTGAGAAAATCACAGCAAAGGAACAAGCCCGTCTCCAAGAACAAGATTCTTGATTTTAAGGTATGTGAATATAAGATGGAATACAACTTATATAAAATGGAATGCACCTTAAATAAAAGCCCTAGGAGGAAATATATTGAAGGTTAAGAGCCTCTTACACACAAGAGGAATAGTGACATATGGACAAACCAGTGAATGGCAAATTTTGCGGTATCACCATGTTAATGATATATGTAAAGAAAATGTTTACAAGGGCTGAATGGGGATACGTTCTGATAAATATGCGTGAGTCTGTTGGTAAGAGACAACCTGATGTAAAGATAAGGAATAATATGAAGAAGGTTTGGTAGCCAAGTAACACACTGAACCTGTTTATGTAAATGTGTCTAATACAAGGTCTTAGCTTTGATGCTGAAAATAGTTTTTTTATCTTGCAGATACAATGTATTCTATAGTTTTATACTTTTAAGTCCTGAAGAAGCTGAGATTAATCAACTGTAATACCACCGAAACGCTGTGTTGACATTGTTTGCTAAATTTTGTTTTTTGTGTAAAAGAATTACTGAAATATTTGTAATTGTGTGAGTTTTAAAGGGGTATAGAGGTACTATTGTGATAAGATTTGTTCACGCTGCTTCTATGATTTAACATATACAGCATTGACGCATATAATTTCAATTTGAATAACATTGTAAGGAATATGTTTTTAATTGGTATATGATTGCATGAAGCACAAAGCCTTGATTATGTTTAATAAACTTATGCATGTTTATATGTAACAGTGTTCAGTGGTAAAACAGTGAATTTTAAGTGCGTGTGTGGGTGTATTCTCTGAATGAACAGAAGTCGATATATGACATATATGAGAAGAGTGTGTGACACAGAAGGTACACTTTGTTCTTTGTCATTTTAATTGACCCCCTCCCTTTTGGTTATAATGGTATCTCTCCCGTAGTTGTGGAGCAATATTTTGATACCATACTGTCTTGCTTTGTTCAAAGGCTTCCCATGGCCACTTCATACTTGAATTTTCAAATCTCTCCTCCCTGTTCCTGGGAAGTGACAATTTATTGTATTGCATTGTATTGCAGCTTTTATATAGCGCTTCCTACCTCTTATGTGGGGCTCTGACGTGCTTGCCTACATGAGCGGCATGCATCTCCAAGTAGGTTGTGTGGTTAAAAGGATCTTTTTGTTTTGATGTTACATGGGAAGTGTTCCCATATTGTTTGTGTTGACCATCAAGGTGCGGTTATCGTGTTATGGGTCGCAGCGCACAGCAGTGTGTTGGATGATGAAGAACAGTTTATAGTTTTCAGTATGCTGTCAGCTTTGAACAGTTCTGCAGGTCCCTTTATGGTATTTCATATGATAAAATGTACTTATCTCTTTACTGCACTGGGTTGTCCAATCTGAGATTTTGTGTATAATTGAGGGTCTGAGCTAGCATGGTTGGAGGAAGAGAGAAGTAGAGGGATCTGTAGGGATGGGCATATTTATTATCATCCAATATCTGAGTGTCTATGTGAAATGTAAAGAAGTGGTCAGATTGTATAGATATTTAGGACCTGCAGTAAATAAACTACATTAAAGTCCTCCAAAATTGTCTATTTATGTGTGACAGATCTCTTCAGTTATTCCATGCCTGTTCATTTAGTTGTATTTGGTTTTTAGGCTATGCCTGTTCATTTAGTGGTATTTGGGTTTTTGGCTGTACAGTGCTGGTGATGGACAACCTGCATATTTTATGTGAATTTGCAAAGTATTAGTTACAATCTATTGCTGACCTCTGTATATTATGGTCTTAGTATTATTGTGGGCCAAAGCAGTTATATATGGAAGTACAAAATTATATAGTGCCATGGCGAACCATATGTAAGCCCTTTTTGCTTACCTGCATAATGTGAGAAGTTTGTTGATTGAGTTGTTTGCAGTTCATGGGTTGTAAGCTAAGGATTTTTTAATTATCATCCCATATCTGAGTGTCTTTGTGAGATGTAAAGGAGTGGTCAGATTGCATAGATATTTGAGACCTGCAGTGAATGGACTATATTAAAATCCTCAAAAATTGTCCAGTAAAGATTATGTTGATACTGAGCACCACAACCACAGCCCAAACCCTCCCCACATTCAAACACAGTGCCCTTTCTAGGTTTGGAACAGCAGCCTCTTTAATGACAGTTCAGATTTAGAATGTAGTTGTGAGCAACCTTAATGCACACAGAGAAGTGTGCACCACACCGTAGTTGCAAGCAATAACTACATACATGCCAACGTTTTAAAAAGGGGAATTGAAAGATTTGCAAAAAATAATCAGGGGAATGTATTTCCCCCATTTACCTCGATTGAGGCAGAGGTAATTTTACGCGGGAGACGGTCAAAATAAAGCACTTTTTGGCTTCGAAAATAGGGAGTCTCCTGCCTGAGTCGGGTCTGTTGGCATGTATGTGACTATGGATCAATCTGTAAACGCAAAAAAAAACATTGTCTTTTTTAATGGCAAGATCACTCTCTGACCCGAGTGCTGCCAGGCAAACAAGGGACATTATAAAGCAAGACATTCTGCAGATGTAATAAGAATTCCTTTTGCACCCTTTGTTTGTTCCCTTCCTTATTATTGCAACTGCCACAAGAATAACTGCATGCTGAGCCTATTTTCCATTTGCTTTACAGTCCTTGTCAAGAAAATCGAGCAAGGAATTAGGTTTTTTGTGTTTAGGATAGTTTGCTAAGGACAGATGAATAATGTACTATGTTAACCTTTTAAGCATGTTGTTTTTGATCGCCGGGCCATTTCACATTCTTCTCACTTATTGTTCTGAAGACCTTTGTCCTGTGAGAAGCATGGCGATGGGAAGAGAAAATGGCGCCGCATGGTTCCTTTCTTGGCGGAAGGATTGCTGAGGCAGTTAGGGCTCCAAGAGAGCTGTCACTTAATTAAATCATGGAAGTTGAAAAGGTCAAAATAGTGCAAATATGATGTCTTCATAAACTGTGTGTGGGATTAAAAGGTTCAGCCTTGTGGCAAACATTGCAACGGTACAAAAAATTGAACAACGGGAATTCATTTTAATGAAGAATAATGACAGTAAGTGTGGAAAATGACACGTCCACCTAGCTACAGTTGAGTTGCACTGTTAGAAATGTTATTTTCATAACATTAAGGTTTCACTTACACATAATATCTTCGTGATATTGTGAAGCTGGAGCCCAAAGAAAAGTACAGTCTGATGATTATCCGTGCCACATGTGTTCTTAACTCGATTTTATTTCACTAATGGAGGACATTACACTGATTTTACCTCTGTTTTTATCTGCCAAATGCTTTGTTAACGAAACACGTGTCAGCTGTCTATTTGCTACATCTACGTGACAACATTTTGAAAATTGATCCACCTATGATCAAGATTGTGTTACACTGCTTGTTTCATCCATTGTCTATTTCTGGAATTAAATTTATTACTGACTAAGGATAGTCAGTTGTAACTTTTTGTTGTGCTGTGCTCTGTTTTTCGAATTTTTATAATTTATGTGTATGGAGGAATCTTTTTCTCTGTGTACTGAGTAACACTGTGGGTGGCACGGTGTTTGCATTGAGCACACCAGTAAGATGTATTGAGATTTACATTTGCAAACTTAACAGAGGTGCTGGCTGTTTTTTCTGAAACCACTGCCATCATTTTGTACATAATGCTTTGTTAAGTTGTTGGCTTTTGCAGAGGAGTAGACTTGTATTTTGCTCATGTCAGAATAAGGAAACAGTCTTAACAACGCTGGCTCAGCCACGTGTGCTGGTTCTCCGCAAGCCGAATCACGGTTGCCCTAACCATGCATATGCCTTCACCACGCATATGTGTGGTTAAGGCAATGTGCAGTCTAGATGCAGAGCAGAACGGTGGGCACAGGAAGAGAGGAAGGATCGTGAGATCATGCAGTGAGGTAAGTGGGGCTGGGACTGGGACTTGGGGGGTAGTTTTTCAGGGTGGGGGTAGTTTTAGGGCTCGGGGAGGGGGGTCGGGTTTTTATAGGTCAGGGAGCAGTTTTAGGACTCAGGGCAGAAGGGGCTGGGCCGGGGTACTTTACATGTGGTAGGGGAAAGTTTTTAGGGCTCAGGGTGAGGGGGGCTGGGTTCATGGTAGTTTTTAGAGTGTAGGTTCAGTTTGTAGGGCTCTGGACGGGGCGGGTGTAAGGGACAGTTTTCATGGCTGTGGGCAGTTTTAGGCCTCAGGCCAAGGGGGGGGGGTAGTTTACAGGGGTAGGGGGTCAGTTTTTAGGGATAGGGAAAAGGAACAGTTTTTAGGGCGGGCAGGGGTATGATCTTTAGCACACATATCTCTTTACCACAAAAATGCATGATAAAGGCATGAGTGGTAAAGGCATGTGTGGTAAGGGCGCGGTCGTGGTTAAGACCGTTTGGTTCAGGCATGCACTATTCAGGCATGCGTTGTTCCATCATACAACCGTCCGAATAACTTGCGTTCGTCAATGCAACCTCCTTCCTACGAGGTCTCTGTTCACTTCAGATTACTTTTCGTTTTGCTTCTTTTACTTTTTGTTTCACTTCTAAACTGTATTTTTGTACATAATCAAAAGGTATCAACTGATCTAGACAAGTGTATTAATTATATGATCCATCACAGAGTTCAGAGAGCACTCAAAATCTAAAACGAAGCACTGGTGAAACCCATAGGTCTGGCGGTGGCAAACGTGCAAGATGATTACTATTTATTATTGACAGTATATTCCACAAATAAATAAAGAAGAAAAAAAAGAAAACGTAACTAAATATGGCCTTGACATAAAAATCTCAACAAAAAAAAACCATGGCATTTAGTTTTAATATAACAGCACATGTACTTATAACAGGCAAGTGTTGTTAAAACAGATATAGAAACCCTTTTTAGTTTTGATGCACATCACAGGAAAAAATGATTAATGCTGGCAAAAAATGAAATTTTGGATTTGAACGACTCTAACCTGTAAGCATCGTTTAAACATGGAGGGATGACAATTACAATAAACAAATATTGTCAGAGCCAATAGGTCTGACCTTAAATATGTTGTGCAAATCCATGCAATATGCAAAAATGGACAAAAATATAAAATAAATAAACATTTAAGTGTGGCCCAGACACTCAAACCCTGGCACTGAAGTTCACTCCTTTTCGGTCATCTGTGCATGTGATCAGGCAAACTGCTGCCACCCACAGTATAAGAGAGCCAATGAATGAAGTGGACTGACATATTGCTCCACGCTATATGCTGTGGTGGACAGAACTAAAATGTTTTTAACAGATCAATGGACAAAGAGGGGTGCCCAAAAGCCCCTGTATGTATGTTTATATATTTTTCTAATTATTATTTTGTTCGGAAAACATAGGGCTGATGAGACAGCTAAAGTTGTCTCTAGGCTAGACCTAGAAACGACAAAGACTGCAAAGAAAAAGCATTTGCAAAGTAAGGAATTTTCCCACCAGCCGCTGCATGAATTGCACTTTTTTTGTGGATGTGTAAAAGTGATCAAGCTTTCTAAAGTGGTCTAATCCAGTGTGCCATGCTGTAAGCTCTGATGGGCAGATGCAAAAATGGGAATGACAGTTCAACAAATCAGTGGATGAAGAGTTCTGACCCAAAGCTCCTCTACGTATGCTTGCATTAATATCTTTCGTATTCATAACATCTTTTGAATACATAAAGCTGGTGAGACATTTAAAGGTATCTCTAAGCAAGACCTAATAATTACATCCCCCACCAAAAAAGTTTCCTAAAGAAATATGTCAGCTGCATGAATAGAAGAAAGCTTGGATACAAAATAAATAGAAGGAAATAATTTGAATGTTGGAAACTGTTTTGCTGCAGAGAAAATTGGAATCCTTAAGTTAGTAATAATGGCCTATGTAGAAGAATGTTTGTGATGCAGTATAGGCAAATAAAGAAAATTATGTTTCAAGTGAATGATGAGAAAATGTTCAAATAGCAAGCCACAGTACCACTGACCTCTCATCAAAGTATTTTACAGGACAATGTGTCATTAGAAAAAAATTCTGAAGGCTACTTTCTGCTATTAGTACAGAAGGCATATAGCATAATGGATGAGAAAAAATATGGTGGCTTGTGTCACTATAAGGGGGGATTCTAACATGGAGTTGTGGTCCCTGAATTAGCCAGTATATTCTAAGCCTCAGAAGTTGGGATAAACTAGTGGCTGAGGTGCAACCAATAAACTTACCTTTGAGTTACCTCATGGCTTCGGTCTTCCTGTACATCCAAAGCCCCAACTTCAACATGTCGGGAGTAAGAGAAAGTCAAGGAGAAGTAATAGAACCTTTTGGTGAGGAGTCAGGGTGTTTGGTACAGAGAAGAGTTGAGTGGAAGGGAAAAGAGTCAGTGGCAGAGCAGAAGACTAATAATAAATCTGATAGGTGTTTTATTGGTGGTGGTGGCAAGCAATGAAAATAGTGCTGCTGGAGTGCAGTTCTCAGTGTGTTTTAATGATGTATGTAGGATCTTGATGTGCAACTGAGGAGACATAGATGCATCATTAGTACTGAGCAAATGGTGGAACTCTAAACGCTGCCATACACACACCCGGGACGTCTCACACATCAGTCACTGAGGCAACAAAAAGAGCCGTCAGATGGAGAGACGCAAAGACCAACCACCCTGTAACAGAGCTCAGCAGGTACTAAATAATGCTATGAGGGAGAGATAAACAGTGTCAGGAGCAGCAAACATGCCTGTATGCAGTTTCCCTCTCCAGAACTGAAACTGCTTCAGATTTGAATGTACATTCTGGCATAAGAATCGAGAAGTGCCAATATATACTCACAGGACGATCACAAAGGACCATTTATCTATAAATGCTTAAGGTACTCGATTAGGTCTGTCTGTCAGTGATAAGCACATCAGTATGTAGCTATAATGAGAAGAAGACTGTTTTATGTAACTGTGAGAAGGTCAGAGAAGAATTGTGAATGAAAGACAAACCACCACTCACTGAGTGGCAAAGAAGCTGAAACACATGATGAAGTGTATGAAAGAGATCAAGAAGGATGACAGCAAGAAAGAGGCAGTGAGTGCATTTATTACTGCTAAGCATCATAAGGAACTAGAGAGAGATGTCAAATTTAAAGAACAATATTTTAGGGGTGGTTTAGTAGGTCTTATAAACACAGAAGCAAAGACGTTGTGCTGAAAGGGCAAAGTGCAACTGTTGCACAAATAAGGGACATTTTATGAATTGTTGCTGCAGTGCCACAAGCATTAACAAATCAAAGGACGTGGAAGAGGTATGTGAAGAGATTGTTTCACAACTGGGCACTAAAAAATGAGTCATCATATCAGAATGAGTGGAAAAGGATGGAACAAGAGTGGAAATGATGACTGACTTGTTCTAGACTGACGATTTCAGAAAGAGTATAAGAAATGTTTTCAAAGAAAAAAGAGACACATGGACATTAACCCTGGAGGCTATAGTAGGTAGAATATGAAGATGAGAGGGTACTTTTAAACCCCCATTGAGCTTCGAGAAAGCATTGTGGTTGCCAAGGTTTATGTTTCTTTCAAAGATGATGAGATTTTAGATTGGCCTCACCAGAACGAAGGAGTGTTGTTACATCCCAGTGCTATTAGTTATAGGTAGAAAACATTTGAAGAAAGTTGTGGTGATTTGAGCCTGAGTTTCCTGGAGTTTCATTGAGGAGTTACAATGTTTAATTACCTCTTTTCACAAGATCATACTGACAACCAAGCCAGTAGTGTTGAAGGTAAGGAAGTTCCCATTAGTGATACATGAGGCAGAGGAAACTGAGTTAGACAAATTGTGCAAGATGGGGTTTATAATGCCCATGGAAGTCACAGAGGTGTTGGCTCTAACAGTGGTGGTGCAAAAAGACTATGGGCCTGATTTAGATCTTGGCGGACGGGTTACTCCCTCAGAACTGTGACGGATATCCCATCTGCCGTAATATAAATCCCACTATATCCCATGGGATTTATATTTCAGCGGACGGGATATCCGTCACCGTTGTGACGGAGTAACCCGTCAGCCAAGATCTAAATCAGGCCCTGTGTGTCAATTTAAGGACACAATATAAGAGGGTGGTGTAGATGAACTCCTGCTACCCAATAAATGGGAGATAACAATACTAGTGTTAATGGCAGGATCTTCGCCACTTTGGACATGGTGTACTCATATCATCAAATCAAGTTCATGAGGAGCCACAGGACTTGACTGCATTCACAACACCTATGGGGTCAATTACATCTGTTCATTTCATTTCATCTCCACTACATTAGTATTTTAGACCACTAAGGAGAGCTGAAGTAAACTATTCTATCACTGAGAGGGAGGATTTGGCAGTCATTTAGGTGATAAACAAATTCATTTTTTTTTGTGTTGGAGTAATGTGGGGTGGCGTTTACTGTGAAAATAGAAATCTTTTAAAAAATGGTCTGGTTGTTATTTCTGCAAAAATTTAAACATTGGGAGTGTGTCTGCAGGGATACACTTTTCAGGTGAAGTACAGTCCTAATGCGGAAAACAATTTGATGAATTGTCTGTCGGAGTTATTCACAGATAGAGGGTTCGGGGAAAATTGGAAAAACATTTGTGTGGAAGAATGGAAGAAGGAACTAAACAAAGATCCTATATTTGAGAGGGTGAACTGGGGTGCAAGGAAAATGGTCTATCCGAAGATAAATGAAAACAGAGGTAAAGTATTTTTGACTGGTATGAGGGATGAGCTTTCACTAAAGGGGGATCTCCTTTTTATGGGCACAAGCATAATTCCTCCTGAGTCCTTAAGGTAGAGGCTTATTGGCTTGGCACATGGGAGTTGGTCTATGGGTGATCAAGACCTTAGAGAGAGCTAGATTGGATTTTCAGTGGCCGGGAAAAGATACGGAGGAGAAAGAATGATTAGAAGTTGTTTACAGTGCAACAGATACTGGAAATTCACACACCCAAATGCGTTACAGAAAGGTACCTGCCAGACCATGGGAACAATTGGCCCTGGATACTGTGGGGCCATTGAAAAGTGAACAATCTACACCTTATTTGTTTTCATCAGTTGATTTGTTTTCTAGATGGCCAGAAGTTCAAATGGTGGGAGACATCAGTTCAAGGGGCATGCTTGGATTATTGGAGAACATTGTTCAGAGAATAGGCGTCCCACCCACAATTCAATAGAGAAAATGGCACAATGTGTTTCAATTTGCTGGAAGAATACTCGGAGTGTTGTATAGAACATGTAAAATTATCCTATATCATTCCAATTGCAAATGGGTGGTGGAGAGACTGACAAAACCATAACAGAATGGCTTAAACTAGGAAAAGTTAATAATTTAGACTGGAGAAAATAATTAAAATTAGATTGGTGGCCTACATGATGTCTCCCCATCAGACAACAGGAAAAACACCATTTGAGTTTTTTAGGTAAAGAAGGCCTGATAACCTGCTAGTTCCTACATAGATGAAGTGGAGTGAAAGATGAATTGAGGTGAAGGAAAAGGAAGATTTTGCTAAAGGGGCACAGGAAAGAATACTATGATCAAAAGAAAAATACTAGAAAGGGTGTGGTGAATTAGGGCACATGTTGGTGCAGAGAAGTGGTCAAAATTCACAAAAGCATTGAGAGTGACTAAGCTGTTCAGAAATGCTGCAAAGCTTGAGGATGGGCAAATAGAACATTAAAAAAACATTTTAAATTAACAAAAATTAAAATAATCTCTAGAACACCTGTAAGAAATAATTATATATTAAAACATAATATTAACTTAAATACATTTTTATAAACAGAACTTCCAAATATAATATGTAATATTAGCATATAAACACTAATTAGCATCCACCAAATAAGGGCTAAACTGACACAAAAAATTCAAACACCAAACAAAACAACTAATAAAATTAAAGTTACAACAAACGAACCAGTACAAACACCTATCCAAATATGTAACCACTAGAAAAAGCACACAAAGACATGCATTAAACATATCATACAAAAAGTTCCTGACTACACTACAGGGTAACTCCCAGGTATCCCAAACTTAAAGAGACTTATAGGACAAAACTCAAACACCTTCTATTCTCAAAAAGAAATCCAAGACATGAATATTTCCAAAAACTGAACTACAAACCATAATGAAGAACCCTTCCTTATGTTTGATAACACTAATGGCAGAAGAAGAAGAATCTATGCAAAAGAAAACAAACTGCTAAGATTGACACAAACTAGGACATTGCTAATGGAAGGCACCATTAAATCGGGCCTTCCAACATTCACACAAAGTGCTATATACTGGGAACTACTAACACAAATAAAAGCCAAAACTAACAATTACTATACTCCCAGTGTCCCTGACATATAAGAAAATTATGAACAATATGCCCGACAGTCTTAGCAGGTTACGAGAGGCATGGTCTGCTGATTTAGGTGAAGTAGATGAGGAAGAGTGGAGCGAAGCGCTTCAGAGCCCACGAGAAATAGCGATAAGGGCTAGATTTCGACTAGTGCAGCTATGAATACTTCACAGGTCTGATCTGTCCAGGACAAGAGTGTGTAAAATGGGACGGACAGATTCGGCCTGCTGCCCCAGGGGGTGTGGGGAGCTGGGTACATTTTTTCACATGCTATGGTCTTGCCCAGTCATACAGGACTATTGGTCCAAAATAATAGCAGTGTTGAAGGAAGTGACAGGTGTGCCAGTACCACTGGACGCTAAGTGGCTACTGCTTGGAATGTCTGTAGAAGAAAATTGGCCAAGGAATGTGGGTACCTAGCTGGGTGTGGCGGCAGTGGTGGCAAAACGTAACATAGCAAGACTGTGGGGAGCATGTAGGCCCCCAAAGATAAAGGATTGGAGGGAAGATCTGGACTGGTGCCAGCAGGCGGAACAGACAATTTACAGTGCCAAATGTGCGATACGGAAATTCCCAAAAATATGGGGTTACTGGATGCAATATAGGGGGACATTGAATCTAATAGAAGAGAGGGCGGGAGGGGTGCCTGAGGCTTTGGGAGGGAGGTAAAAGAGGGGGTGAAACTAGTTTTATCCTAGATCTTACTAAGGGTTGAATACGCCAAAACTGATTATGTACTGAAGAGTTGGCCTCCTGCGAGGGGCCTAAATGCGGAAATGTGAACGATGCCACTGCTGTGTGTCTTGAATCAACTACAAAATAAAAAGATGTTTTAAAAAAAACAATTACTATACTCAAATAAATATCATTGACTTCGAACAAGGAATCATTAGATCCAAATTAAAAATATATCCCTATACAGCTATACAGGGCTGTTATTATCATACAAACAGAGTATGTGGAGACATATTGTAATATCTACACTATTACGAGTTTGGCTGCCCATGAACTGCCGTACACGCGGTCGCAGTCCGACACCGTGAACATACTGACGACTACCGGGGTCGCGGTCGGTGGAAGGCAGCTGCCATAGGGCGGTACAGAGGAACAACACCGCCGTCCCTATTACAAGTTGGCGTTCCAAGGAGCTGACCACGTCTGGGCATACCCTGCCAACTTAGGGCGAACAAAGCAAACACAAGGAGATGATGGACGGAGTGCTGAAAAGAATGATGATGGATTCAACCCAGATCTGTGACTGGGGGTGAGTGTTTGAAAAGTTTCAGCACTCCGTCCATCATCTCCTTGTGTTTGCTTTGTATCAAGAGGTTCCCTGGGGCATCGGAGAGACTCGGGCGATGACTGGCCATCTGCCTACTCCAGGGACCCGCATTAGGCCTGGCCGGAGCTGCCCGCGTGGTGGTGCTGGGGAGCCTCAGGCGAGAGATACGGAGATCGAGTGACTGCAGCCCTGATCAGAGACGAGGTGGGAGAGGAGATCCCCTGTTCAAGTGAGAGTCGGAGGTACGCCGGGGGGGGGAAGAACTGGGGGAAACCCCCCCCCACGCTCAGAAGAGAAACCCATCGCTCGATAGAGGGGTGCAGAGGCAACAGATATCAACCGAGCGTTCCCACAGACCAAACCAGCACACAGGGCACCTTGGAGGTCTCCCAGTTTAAAGCACCTCGAGGCTGACCAACGGTAACCCGGGCAAATTTCGAGGTGACGGGGTTGAGATACAGGTGGGAGGCGACAGACTACCCATAGTGGTACCACGTATTTCCACTGGAGCGGCTGAGAGAATCACCAACACAGCAGTAATCTCTATTATGGAATTCAGGCGCAAACGGACAAGAGGGGATACGCAACGGCATGAAGAACAAAAGTGGTGGTGGCCCAGCTGAGGTTGAGTATTTGGCCACGTGGCAGTGTTAGTGGAGCCGGCCGGCACTCCGACGTGCTCAGATCGTCTCACAAAGGCACAAGATAGCAGGGACAAACCATGGCTAAGGACAAAGACCCTAAGCCCTACAGACAGGGGAAAATGGACAGATACCCCAAAGTGGTGACTCAGCCGCCTGAAGCGACGGTGATCCCGTCTCTATGCCGGACAACGCAGCTCTCCTGCGAGCAATATAAGCATCAGGGGAAATAGAAATACTGGAAGGCAGGAAAGATGAAGTATGCACCAATGTGACACTGCTAAGGCAGGACCTCTGCAAAGTGGCAGAAAGAGTGACACAGGCGGAACAATGTATCTTGGAAACGGAAGATGCCATACATAACTTGAAGGGAGAAGTTACCAAGTTGACAGCCTCCTTGAAATAGACAATGTGGAAAGTGGATGACGCCGAAAACAGAGCGAGATTAAATAACCTGCGCTTCATAGGTTTCCCGGAGGGAATCGAAGGGGCAGATATGGGAGAATACCTCGTCAAATGGCTCAAAGAATCACTCACAAGTGCCCAATTCTCCACCTGCTTTGTGATTGAACGGGCACACAGAATGCCTGCCTCCAGACCTCCGTCTGGGGAACCCCCCCGCCAGTCATAGCCCGCTTCTTAAACTACCAGGATAGAGACTTAATACTACGTGAGATGAGACGCCTGGTAGAGGCCCGGATGGAAAATGCTAAAATAATGGTGTTCCCGGACTACTCCAGGGAAGTTCAGAAGCAGAGAAGAACCTTTGACTCCATAAAAGAAAAATTGAGAAACCTCCGAATTCAATACATGCTGCTATTCCCGGCCAAGCTCAAAGTAATATTTCAAGATAAGACATTCTTCATTCAGACCCCCGAGGGGGCATGGTCGTGGATTGAGGAGAGACCTCCCAAAGCGCGAAGTACAGAACAGAGAGACTCTCAGTACCGGACTCCGAGATTCGGTAGTACGGCTCAAAACTATGAGAGCCAAGATCAAACGCCGCCTGGGGCGTGGCCTGAATCTCACTGCAGCACACCCAGAAGGTTTAAAGCGACTGCAGAGCAAACGAAGCAGGACCTAGACTCAGGAGAGGACTCATATCGAGGGTCCAGGGAACTGTCACGCGCTGGAGGTCGACCCAGGAGACAAGCCACACCGGACCCTCCAGAAGTGGAGCACTCAGAGGGATCGGATAGCGACCACCCGTTATTGCAGAAAATTAATCGGCTAGAAGAGCCGGAGGTGGAAGATGGAATCAGAGAGACACCGCGACCTACATCACAAGATGGGAGTGAAGAAGGCTGAAGATCCAGGGCATGTCGGATGCCGAAGGGACAGTAAGAGAGCACTAGGTGCCCTTAGAGACTTAACTAGCCCAGGCTGGGAAAGATCTGAGTTTGGGCCTGGAGCCTTGTGGGTCACTTGCTCCTATTAGTTAATTAACTTCATAGTTGGGGAGCGGGGGTGTGGGGGACATAGACCTCTTAAGCTAATTCTACGACACAGTTGTCATGTTGACATTTTGGAGAAAGTATGTGGGAAGTGGGAGAGAGTGGGGTGGGGGAGTTAGGGGGGGAAGGTTCAGTGGGGGTGGGGGGACACAAACAGAGGTAATCCGAACTCTACCAATGGCACAGAGAGGCATGTAAATACACATCGAGACACAGGCAGCAAATCAGGATGCTACATCCAGTGTAGACATGGCAGGGATAACCCCACAGGATATGGCTGAAAAGGGCTACACAGTAATGATTTGGAATGTCAATGGGCTGGGACACCTAATTAAAATGGGCCTAATTGCCAAATACCTAAAGAGACTGAAGCCAGACATAGTGCTCCTCCAAGAGACACACCTTAGAGGGACGTGCTGTAATTTCCTGGGGAGAGGCATATACACTACCCTGGCCTATGCTGGATTTACCTCCAGTTCCAGGGGGGTGGCAATACTCATTAGGAAGACTATACCCTTTTACGTCTCCAACACATGGTCCCACCCAAGAGGTACATATGTGGCGGTACAGGGAACATGGGGACACAGGGATATTACACTAGTCAGTGTTTATGCGCCCCCCCCACGACTACAACGACAGATACTAGAGAAGGTGACAGAGGTACTGCTGGCTGCAGACTCCCCCTTGCACCTAGTGGGTGGAGATTTTAATGATGTAGCAGACCCTGTCATAGACCGATCCGGAGGGACCGGTGGTGGAAAGGGAAACACAAGACTGGCTGAATTTGCCCTCTCCCTGGGACTACAAGACATCTGGCGCCGGCATCACCCCGCTGACCGGGCATATTCTTACTTCTCGGGCACCCACCGGGTGTTCTCCAGACTAGATAATTTTTTTGCCTCAGCAGGGGAACTGGGTAAGGTGACGGGGGTGGAATACTTAGCGATAAGACTGTTGGATCACTCTCCCCTGTGGCTCACGGTGGGTGAGGAGACCCATGGCGGGACGGGGGGATGGAGGCTAAACGCTTGGGATCTTAGAGACCCAGGGATAGCAAAGGAGGTAAGGGTGAATCGGAGCTGTACTTTCTAGAAAATAAAGGAACAGTACCTTCAGCAGTGGTCCTATGGGAGGCATTCAAGGCTGTGTTAAGAGACAGAGTTCTAAACGTGATCGCATACAAGAACAGAAAAGAGACGCAGGACATAGTGGCTCTTGAGAGCAAACCCCTGCAGTTGGAACAACACGTGGGCAAAGACCCCAGTCAGACACCCTCCGTCAGATAGAAGTCACCCGCACGGAAGATCAATTGCTGGCACGACAGGTGGCGAAACAGCTGGATCTTGCCTCGAGGCATCGCCTCTACGAAACAGGGGATAGGGCAGGGAGGCTCTTGGTGTGGTTGGGTAGGAAAGAGACGGAATCCAGATGGGTGAACTTTATCGAAAGAGACGGGCAAAACTTTTCCTCAGCACGGGACATTGCCAACGCCTTTGCAGATTTTTATGCTGATTCATACAAAGCAAAGAAACAGTTGGGAGTACTCAGATCCAGGAATTTCTTAGTGGAATAGACCTTCAAGTCCTGTCCCCGGAAGACCGGGAAGCCCTAGAGGAAGAGCTTACGCTCAAGGAGGTGACTGGGGCTATACACAAACAAAAAACAGGGAAAACCCCAGGGCCTAATGGTTTGCCTGCTGAACTCTTCAAGGTGAACTCTGCATTACTGGGACCACACCTACTTGAGATGTTTCAGGCGGCTCGAGAAAAAGGCATCCTACCCCCCGATTTGCGGAAAGCAACAGTAGCGGTAATTCACAAACCCAGGAGGCCGGCAACGGGCTGCGGGGCATACCGGCTGATAACTCTCCTCAACGTGGAGGTGAAGGTATTAGCTTCAATCCGAGCAAATAGATTGGCCTCAGTGGTCACCTTCCTTATACAAGCCGACCAGTCGGGGTAGATGCCTGGGAGGGCGACAAGGTTCAATCTAAGGTGTCTAGCAAATTGGCTGAGTATGGTCCAAGACAGAACGGAGTCACATATGTTGTTCTCATTGGATGCAGAAAAGGCCTTTGATGCTGTCCACTGGCCTTTCATGTGGCAGACGTTAAAGAGGTTTGGGTTTGGCCCCAAATTCACAGCGTGGATCAAGCTTTACAGATCACCAAAGGCGAGGGTGCGGGTCAACGGGCAGTGTCAGAGGAGTTTGCAATAGAAAGAGGCAATAGACAGGGGTGCCCATTGTCCCCGATGCTCTTTGCGTTGACCCTGGAGCTGCTAGCGTGCCTCGTAAGACCACACCCGAAGGTGAAGGGGTTTGCGGAGGGGAAGAACGCATCTCGCTTTACGTGGACGATGTCCTTCTGTATGTCACCGATCCCTCAGCCACGATTCCGACCCTTTTCCAAGTGCTAGGGGCATACGGAGAACACGCAGGCTACAAGATTAACTGGGGCAAATCAATTCTTTACCCGGTGGGAGGGCCCCCGAGATACAAGATCTCCCCAGAGAATTGCAAGTAACTATGGAAGGGTTTAAATATTTGGGGATGTACATATCTTCAGACATCTCACGCTGCCTCACACGCAACATCCGAAGGGTAGTGGCAGACTTACACGCAGATGTGGAAAGGTGGAGACGGCTGCCCCTAACATTACTGGGCAGAGCGGCAATGTATATGATGATTACGCTCCCCAAACTTCTATATATCCTGCGAAACACACACTACAAGATCCCGGAGGACATTTTCAGGGCAATAGACAAAGAGGTACGCACGCTCCTGTGGGATGGGGGCAACCACGGGTCGTACTTCGCACATTGCAACGTAATCAGTACAACGGGGGGATCGCCCTCCTAGATATCAGATCTTATTAACGGGCCGCACAACTGATAGCAATAAATGAATGGGGACACCTGCCAAAATCACACCCGACATACGCATTGGAGCAAAGCCAATTCGAGGTACACTCGCACCTACACTACATATACGGGGTAAGGGTGCTAAACACTTGTTACCGGCGACTCAGAGGCCATTGGAGGCATGGAAGGGCGCAGAGAAACAAATGGAATCTCCACAGTTGGGGACCTAATAAAGGAAGGTACTTTGATTTCGTTTGGAGCCCTGCAGCAGGAATTCCAGATGGGGGACAGGCAGAGGTATAAGTACATGCAAATTCAACATGCATGGGCCGCAGAGGGAATAGATATTGCAGGCATCCCCGAGTTTGCGCCGCTAGAGGGCAGACTCCTGCAAGGGAAGATCCTAGAGAAGGCCTTATCCTGGACCTACAAGACCCTCATTAATAACATCCCATACAACCTCGAGGCCCTGAGGAAAAGATGGGAGATCACCCTGAGGGACCTGGAAGATATAGACTGGGAGGCTGCCCTAATGTACCCGAGGGAGGTGGCAATCAAATTGAGGTTACGTTTAATTCAACTTAAAATCCTTCATAGAACATTGGTTGCCTCCGCTGCAAGATAGAAAGCAGCACGTTCATACATACCCTGTGGGAATGCACACACATACAAAGATACTGGGCCAAAATAATGAGAGAGTTAAGTGAGATACTGGGGTTCCAGTTACCGAAAGACGCCAAATATGTGTTGCTGGGCATACCTTCAGACATAGACCTGCCCAGACAAAGTCTTATCCTGTGTAATCTAGGGATTGTAGTGGCCAAAGGAGACATAGCCAAAAAATGGGGAGTGACGGAGGCCCCAACCTTGAGGGAGTGGAAAGTTGGGATGGATATGTACATGGGGGTGGAGCAAGTGACACATAAAATGAGAGGCTGCCCACAAACTTTTTCAAGATCTGGCGTCCCTGGCTCAGGTACTACGGGCTAGAACTTAATGATACACAGGGGGGGTCGCAGACTTTAATCGCGCCCCGGGAAGAGGAAGGCCCAAACGAACATACACCCGTGGGGAGGAGGGAGGAAGCCTCCCATGAGAATCTAGTGCCATGACTATAAACAGAACTATATCAATGCTGCTGGAAATGCGAGATCTCTGTAACCAGATGAGAGATGTGTATTGCCCTGTGACCTTGTATGTGCCGAACGTGAAATCGATGTATATTAACAATAACAAAAATGTATCAATGAAAATATTTATTTTTTTAAATGTTGAAAATGTTTTCAAAGTTATGTAAATGTGTTAAATTTTAAAAATATAAATGTATGAAAAATGGCTAAAAATGTATATTTTTATTTTGTACTATTTATTAATATAAAAAATGTTGAAAATGTTTTCAAAGTTATGTAAATGCTATACATTTTAAAAATGTAAATGTATGGAAAATGATTACAAATGTATATTTTTATTTTGTACTATTTATTATTTTATACTAGGTATGCCAATATTTTCCAAAATAATTGCAGAACTGTTCATGTACAAAATAAAATGTTAGTTGATAAATTGTTTACAAATATTATCACACACTGGAATGTAAAATGTGTATGTCAAATATTTTGTTAAAAAAATAAACATAGCAACATGTTAAAGAGATATCAAACCAAATGTAATCACATTTATTTATTACAGGGTAGGTTTAAAATGTCAGTAAAACATATTCAGAAAATAGAAAAAATGTTAAAAGTATGTGGAATATGAAAGTATATGTAGAAAAGTGTCTAATTGTGGGAAAATAAACTGACATTCAAAAAAATGTTTAAACATGATTTGTAGCAATACAACAACACTACATTATAACCTACACATTAACACCTATACATTTTGAAGAGGGCATATTTACTATTCCCACTCCAAGGGAAGCTACATTGGGGAAACCTGTGGACATTGAAGGGGGAAAATGTACTATTCCCACTCCAATCTAAGCTACGTTGGTGTCCTGCTTCGCACTCCTAAAACAGCACTCCCACACGGAGGCACACACACGGCGAAGTAAGAAGACACCTGGAAAGGGGTTTCACTCATATAAAATGAGGCACATCAAAAGACAGTTTTCAGAATAAAGAGTGGGGTTTTATTTGTGCAACACTCTCTAACAGGAAGGCTTTCCCAGATGTCAAATGAGACACTATGCAACTGCATGTATGTATATATATATGTATATATATATATATATATATATATATATATATATATATGTATACATATATATGTATACATATATATATATATATATGTATGTGCAAGCAATGATAACACACTTACAAGTAAGCAAATGCAACTGTTAAATGCATGGGATAAAATACAAGCAGATAATAATGACATTAATACTGGACGTCCACTGCAAGAAATAAGTACTGTTAAATACAAGTAATTAGACACAAGGAATCAAAGGAAAGCATGAAAAGATATAAAGATTTATACACAGAATACATCAGATGATTATGACCACTGGAGTCTTGAATGTGCACACAGACACACTCACACATCACAATGCCAATAATCAGAGAAAATACATCACCCGCTGTAACAACTTCATCTTAGCCCACACCAGACTGGGGGATTCACAGCCGGGGTCAAGAGACTCAGCAAGCCGGGAACTGCCATGCTGAATAAGACACGTTCGTCCTTCAGGTCCAAAATCACGCTTTCCAAGTCAAGAAACCCCAGGTTTATAATCTCAATGCACTAGAGGTTTCTAATAAGACCTACTCTGCGCCAAGGAAAATTACTGGAGTTTGCCAATCTCCCATAAGCATTCCCAAGGCAAAGGAGTTCTCACACATTCTTCTGCGCTCCCACATGTTCCAGCCTCTTATCTTAGTGAAGCTTGAGAACGTACTAAACATCTCCAAAAGTACAGAAAACAATCTTGAATGTAAATAACCTAAACAACGTGATTAACCTGGGGGCCTGCTTGTGTGTGTAAAGCTCAAGCTAGACAGAGTCAGAATTCAAGAACACATGAGGGCATGTCAAAGCCAATAGTAAAAACTTCATAAAGCTTTCCAATGTACAACATAATGCACATTTGTGCACCACTGCCTATAGCATTACACACTTCAATTCCCAATGTACAACATAATGCAGATTTGGGCATCACTGCCTATAACACTACATTCCAAGACAAAGAATTACATTCCACACGTTCTGTTCCTGGCAAGACTGTAAAAAACAAACACTCCCACTCTGAAGGTTTAAGGAGACATGAAATGAAATCACAAGGCAGAGTGAATTAAAACACGTAAATTCAATTAAAACAATGGTATTCAAAGGTCATCATGTGGTCCCAATACATGGGAGTACCTCTGGCACTACAGTTGGTTAAAGTGTTAGGCATTGAAGAGGTTAAATGTACTATTCCCACTACAATCTCCAAACTAAGCTACATGGGGGAAGGGTTTGGATTTTAAGAAAGGTCGTTTTACTATTAGCACTTCAATCTAACCTACATTGGGGAAAATTGGGGACATTGAAGGGGCTACATTCTGTATTCCAACTCCAATCTAAGGTACATTGTAGTAGGTGTTTAGTTTTAAAAGGGTTATATTTACTAAATCAATTCCAATATAAACTAAATTGGGTAAAGTTTTGGCCATGGAATGGGTTAAATGTATTATTCTCACTACAATTTAAGATACATTGTGAAAAGTGTTGAACTATAGAAAGACTAGATTTACTATTCACCCTTTATTCTAAGCTATACTGGGGAATTCATTGGACATTAAAAGGTAACATTTATTATTCCAACGTAATCTAAGCTAAAATGGGGAAGGAGCCGGGCATTGAAGGGATGTAATTTACTAATCCCACCCCAATTTAACCCACGCCAGAGAAAACATTAGAATTCAAATTTTAATTATAAAATATAACTACTTGTAATATTTTGAATAAATGAAAGACTATAATTTAATATTTAAAATATACATATAGTAATTCTAATTGAATATAAATATAAACACATAAACACATGTATTAATCAATATTAAAATAATAGTGACAATTATTATATTTCTATAATACAATCTAAAATACAATACAATCTAAAATAATTTAGAATATAGAATATACTTTTATTGTACAATACTTATTACCACTAACTAATATATATTTTTATTTATAATTATGTTTTTCTTAAACAAACATTTTATGAAATGTATTTATTTTAAAACATAAGCAGAACTTTTGTTAAAAAAATTAAAATGGTAAATAATAAGCAGTTATGAGACATGTCTCTTAAAATATTTTATTAACAATTAAATAACATTTTTACAAAGAAGATTTCCTATTTAAATACAAAATAATACTTCATTTTCCCCTATAAGCCCTACATCCCACCACCAAAGAAAATGAAACAGAACTTTAAAAAAATCACCTAAATACTGTCCAATAACACTTAAAAATTATAAATAATCAAAAATGTTAAACATGAGATTTAAAAAGAATGAACTAAAATTCAATTAAGAATTAAAAAAATGAATTCTTAAAATATTTAGAGACTTTAATAAAAAAATTGAAAATCTATAACATTTATAATATTACAATATTATACAAAAACCTATTTTGTGTACAACTATATACAACGCAACATTATTTTTAAAAATGATATTAAAATCCACATTCAAAAATATTTTCTGACCTGTAATTTTCTGGACGCTGATATTCTGGTTAGCATGATGTAAAATCAATTCTCATCTTATTAATTTTAACTCAATATTATGGTCAAACACCACAGAAAGAGTAGTCTTCCTAATTTTTACATTACAATACAGGCAACACCAGAAGGCATAGAAAGTAGTCTTATTCGTATGTCAATATCAGATTGGATACATGCAAAGAGAGCCACTTCCTGCAGCCCCTTGATATGTCCTTGCTAAAAATAGAGGACCCCATTTCAAAGAGATGTATGGTGGCCACTGTCTATTCCTGGGACCACATTATAATGGTAGATGTATGCTTTGCAAATATGAATGCCATGCAATAAAATTGAATTGAAACAAAGACACCAAATTACATGTGAAAGAAATCTTTAATTACAAGATTGCAAGAACAGTGTGAGTACCTTGGGCTGAAGGACAATACTGTCAATGCTGCCAGGCTGCTTGTATCTAGAGATGAATGCCCAAATCTTTCTTTGTCATGGAGTAAGGACACCCAGGGAGCTGTGGCCCCTTTCAGTTGAAAGGGATGAAATGCTCTAATGCTAGCCGTGCTGTTATTAAAATATTCAATCAGTCTCTGCTTATCTGCTTGTCTAATGGCTTACTATTTTATGGAAAATCTCTTGCATGGCTCTGTAGAGCCATGATGTCCTGCCTATTGTTGCAATACTGTGCAGTCTCTTTATTTTTGTATTGTGTCCCCATTAAGCATGATATTCATGCCAACTCACTGCAAACTCGTGGATAGGCCTCTCTGTTAAACAGACAGATCTCTGGGCAGTGTTCTGAGGTCAAACAGCCATTCAAAGTGCTATTCTTCTTGAATAGAGGAGCTACCATTGGAAAGACTGCTGAACTGTTTAGTGAGAAGACAGCCCTGCCCATTGAGGAATAATTCTATGGACTGCGGTCTCGAGAGATCCTGCTTGACAATCAAAGTTCAGTCTAGGTGATGCAGAAAAATGATGTTGTATTCTTCTTCTATACAGCAGCTGGGAGACATTGGGGTCGATTCCGATTCGGGCCGGAAAAAGCACCGACCGACTCGGATCCGGAAAAAATACCGACCGACACGTACCAGTGGCGCCCGACACGCCAAGTACGATGCAAGCCGCGATAAATCCGACCGACACGTCAGGAAACCAAGCCGACCGACCGAGCCGCTCGGAAAATTGCAATCCGGCCGGAAAAACACGCGAATCCAACCGACCGACACGCACCCGGAACAAATCCGACCGAATCGTACCCGCCAACTCCAACCCGCAAAGTACGATGCAAGGCGCGAAAACACGACCGAGTCGGACGGAGGACAAGCCGTACGACCGACACGCATACAAAACCGAGCCGAAGCAACACAATACACCGCGACCGACGCGTACGCAGCATACAAAACTGCACAAACACAGCGTGAACGAAACGGAAAACACCGTACGAGACCAATGCAGGGTCCGACTCGGTCACAAGAACGTTTCCAACATACACAAACAGCACAAAGGAAAAATCAACCAAAAAAGGCCAAACAAGCAATTACCAAGCCAATAAATACTGGGGGGTGGGGACAGAGAACAAAGACACACCCACAACTCCACCTATATAAAGGACACAAATCACTACCATGAGCCTTTGCAAATGCCATTTCACTGCCAGCACCCAAGAGAAAGCAACCACACACCCACAGCTCACCCCTCACACAAGCCACACACCATCAGCACACCAACAAATACCTACCTCACATACACCCAGCAAAACACACACTCACACACCCTCACCTGCACACCAACACACACATCACTCACCATCACCACCCATCACCATGCCCCCCAAGAAGAATCCCAAGTTCCTAGATTGTGAATTGGAAGTCCTGGTAGACGAGATCCTCAGGGTGGAGCCACAGCTGTTTGGCACTCTGGTCCAACAGACCCCCATGTCGCAGAAAACCAAGATGTGGGAGAGGATCATCAACAGGGTGAACGCCCAATCATCATGTCGGCGCACAAAGACGGACATCCAGAACAGGTGGTATGACGTGCGCAGGAGGGTACGGGACCTGCTGAAGATAGACTACATCAACAGCCAACATACCGGCAGTGGCCCTCCTGCCAAGCCAATATACCTCAGGCCCTGGGAGGAGAAGGTGCGGGCCATCCTTCCGCCAGTGAGCGTATATGGACTAGAGAACATCCCAGAGCCTGGTGAGTACACAACAAATGTACACAATAAACTGCCACAAAACACACACATCACTGTCAAGGGGAGAGTCAAACCATGCACACATAGCAATTACACAGCAACTAGAACAGAATCATCCCAAAATGTGTATGTCAGTCAGATAAACACAACACATGCCATCAAAAAAGTCACATCCAACTGTGCCAACACATGTACAAACACAACCACAACTACAGCTAGGCAGTGGCACAAATAGAACTAACACACACATCCACACATGTAGCCACCACAACAACACCAACACACAGTGAAGACCACTCAAAGGAAGGAATTCTGTGTATGCTGGCCAAGTCAGTGTAGCCAATAGCATCATGGGAGTCGCAGTCACACATATTGCCCCCCCACAACTGTCCCATCAACACCACCCTGAACCATGCTCACATCACAGGGAGTGGAGAAGGACTCACAAGATGGCTGACACTGGCTACTGCTGTGGGGAGCACAAGGCCCTGCTGGCAACTGTGCACCAACAAACAGCAGGACACCACTGACTGACATCCTGAGAGACAACTTCCACTCCCTGCAATGCAAGCACGTTCCATGGTGGGATATCTGGCTGGCTGGGTGGGAAGCGGGACTTGCAGCACTGACTATAGTCACCAGCACCTCCCCTCACCCCCCCCCAACACAAACTCCACAGTACCCACCTGGTAGAATGCAATGCCCTCCATCCTAACACAAGATCCCACAAAGCACCACCACCCTGGGTTATGTTGTGTGAAGCACAGGGACACTCTTGGGACTCTTAGCCAAACAACTGCCAGGACAACACTCCCAGCCATCCTGTCAGCACAGCCAGCCCACCCCACAGGGAAGCAGAGTCAAAAGGAAGGACGCATTGGGCATGCTGGGAAGGGGGGTGGAGGCAATAGCATGATGGGAGTCGTAGTCACAGACATAGCTCACCCCCACAACTGTCCCATCAACACCACCCTGAACCATGCTCACATCACAGGGAGTGGAGAAGGACTCACAAGATGGCTGACACTGGCTACTGCTGTGGGGAGCACAAGGCCCTGCTGCCAACTGTGCACCAACAAACAGCAGGACACCACTGACTGACATCCTGAGAGACAACTTACACTCCCTGCAATGCAAGCACGTTCCATGGTGGGATAACTGACTGGGTGGGTGGGTGGGTGGGAAGGAGGTCTGGCTGACAACCAAACACAATCAATGCAGACCATGTTCACACCCCAGAGAATACATAGAAATGCCCAAATAATGCAGGACAATGTGCCACACCAATATCAACCCCTGACTGTGACGACTTAGGACAATACAATGTACAGGCCCGCACCCCGAGGCACAGTCACAACTGTCAGGTGTGTCAACCACTGATGCCTGCAGAAACATGACATACATTGTTTGTGTCTCCCAAAAACAGGTGATGATAGGGACACAGCAGCAGACGCTGAGGAGTCCCAGTCCCAGGCTCAAGAGGATGCCGAGCTCACTGGCGTCGTACAGCCTCTGTCCTCCTCGGACGATGAAGAACAACCTGGCACATCCGGTGCAAGTCAACATGCTGCACCAGCAGGACCACCAGCTGCAGCACCAGCAGGTCCACCAGCTGCACCCCCTGCACCCACCCCTCCAACGACTGTCACCACGAATACCATCCCTGCCGACATGGACAGAATAAGGAACAACACCAGCGCAGTGACCCTGGACCAACCTGGGGCCATGGACACCACCACCACCACCAACCCCCAAGGTGGACCAGGGTTATCTGTGCGTGCAACTGCACACACTGCACATGTCAGCAGGGGGGTGGGAGGGTGGGAGACAGAGGTCGCTGCTTGCAGACGTTGCTGGTGTGCATGAAGACCCACAACTGGTACGCATAGCTGATGCGTACCAGTCCAGCACCGGAGAGCTCAGCCAGGTAGTGGGGCTCCTCAGAGACATCAAACAGCAGCAGGCTGCCCATCATGCCCGCTTGGACTCCCACATGTCCCAAGTGGAGTCACACATGTCACGTGTGGACTCCCACATGTCACGTGTGGACTCCCACATGACCCGCGTGGAGTCCAAGTGGGATGTACTACATGAGATGACGGCGGTGCACAGGGACATTTTACAATGCCTCCGCCAGATGAACAGCAACCAGTCCACACCTCCCTGTGTGCCAACAACATCTGGTACCGAACAAACAGCAACTGCCACAGGGAGGGAGGAGGACTCTGGCGGAGAGTCCCCTGCACCGCAGCAGCCTGCACTTGAGGGCCCCCCCCCAAGAAGAGGGGTCGTCCGAGGAGGGGAAAGTGAGAGGCTGATGGCCAAGCGCAACTCCCAGGAAGCCTGAACCTGTTCTGGATTTTCGCCTTTGTGCACAGACTGTTCACCCTGTTGATGGCAACACTACTCCCACACATAGCATGGGGAGTACAAGTTGGAACAATGTGTCAGACAACTGTGGCCCCGATACTGGGGATCCTGTCTACCTGGACTTTCTATTCATCTAGGAACTTGGGATTGCAAGATTCATGTACAGCACAATCCATCCTATGCACTATTATCACAATAAACACACTAATACACCATACTTGCCTCTGTCGTGATTCCAACGTGGGTGCTGTTATGGGGATGATGAACTGCAAAATTACACAGTGTATGCGAACTGCAACAGCAAGGACAACACAGGCATGTGAGTACAGGCAACGTGACACATATGAGGGAGACACACCACCAGGGCTACACAACACATACACACCTAGGCCATCTGACTCATTGCCTACACTGATGTTGCCAGGGAAGACGGTGCAATGCACAGACACCACACCCATTCCCAGTTGTAGTCAAGTAGCCCACAGGTGCAGTAAGCAAATGGCAGTCAAATGTGTGACCACAGACAACGCACATCACTAAGTGAAGCACAGGTTTATTACACAGTAGCAACATGCCGTAACCACTACAGATGCAAGGTAACCCCACCTGGTAGCGGGCACACAGTCAACAACTGTAGACAGAAGGAAGTCCATGGGTGT
Source organism: Calotriton arnoldi (assembly GCA_963921515.1). Lineage (NCBI taxonomy): Eukaryota > Metazoa > Chordata > Amphibia > Caudata > Salamandridae > Calotriton > Calotriton arnoldi. The sequence continues at coordinate 514,088 of CAWUFW010012553.1, forward strand.
GGCGCACATCACCTGTAGGGACACAACAGCTACCAGCCTGGATGTGCAATCACGTCGTCGGTGGACACAGTTGACCAAACGAATCTGAAAGTACCCTGTGAAGGACAGAAATGACACACAGTCAAAAGCAATGCAGTACAGGACAGAACAGCAAAACTCATGCACAATACATGTTACAAGATACCCACCCAGAACCAAGTTAGCATGTCAACACTGTTGGGGAGTACAGCCCACCTGTCACCACACATCGCAACACACATCCTGTCAAGTAGCCCATGGACACACTCCAACAGCACCAGAGCACCACCCACACATCATGCCAACTCACATCATTCACATGACACCTCAGGATACTCACATTCAGCTAAAGAAGTTGGTGATGAGCTGTGTGCGGACATCACCATCACCATCATCATCATCATCGTCACTGGCATCGTGGTCCAGGCCAGGATCCTCCACAGGTGGCGGATGTTGGTCATCGTCATCCTGGATGAGAGGCAACTCCTTCCGCACTGCCAGGTTGTGGAGCATGCAGCAGACGATGATAATCTTGCACACTTTCGCAGGGGCATATGGGAGGGACCCTCCGGTCTTGTCCAGGCAGCGGAAGCGGCTCTTCAGGAGACCAAAGGTCCGCTCAATCACTCTCCTGGTCCGACCATGTGCCTCATTGTAGCGCATCTGGGCAGGTGTCACAGGGTTCCTGAGGGGTGTCAGCAACCACGGCATGTTGGGGTATCCCGAGTCACCTACGGACAGACAAGTGCACATCAGCTGACTTGGAAAAGTGGGCGGAATACTACAGATCAGATCACACACAATGGCACAAAGTCAGTACACACCGACAAGCCAGGCACGCTGGTTCTGCATCTGTGCCATCAACCTGGGGATGCGACTACTCCTCATCACAAAGGCATCGTGTGCTGAACCAGGGAAACGGGCACACACGTGTGTGATGGTCATGTCTGCAAGACACACCACCAGTGCATTGACCGAGTGGTAGTGCTTGCGGTTCCTGTAGGCCTGCTCCTGGGCCTGTGGTGGTACCAAAGCCACATGTGTCCCATCAATGGAGCCAATTACATGCGGCATCCTCCCCAGGGCATAAAAGTCACTCTTCACGTCAGTGAGTCGTCGCAGTCTAGGGAAATAGATGTACCGGTTCAGGAAGAGCAACATTGCCGCCAAAACATCGCGGAGCACACGGCTGAACATGGTCTGTGACATCCCACCAGCAGACGCCACAGTATGTTGGAAGGTACCGGTGGCAAAGAAGTGTAGGGCTGCCATCACCTTCACCTTGGGGGTCAGCGCTGTAGGATACGGCCGGCCAGGCTGCAAATGTGGGGACAACTGCACTGCAAAATCCTCAATCAGCTGCCTGGTGAAGCGGTACCGTCGGATGCTGTCCCGTTCCACCATCGTTGCCAGGTCTGGGAATGGCCGATGGACAGCAGGAGCCCTGCAGTGCAGAGGAGAAGTAAGCAAGATCGTCAGTCACCCCACATATGCGGCATTGAACACACTCAAGATCCCAACATACATCATCATGAGGCACAACTACATGAAGTGTGCAGTACCGGAACGACATTTATGGTACATACATGGCCAACATCTGTCAACACGGTCCTACAGGTGGCATCAATTTGTCCCAGGTTGGCCCATTGGATATCATGATGCTGTGTCACAGTCACCCCCCAGTGACATGTGAGGACAGATGTGCCCCAGGCACCACAGCTCAACGACAGGCACATTCCCAGGGACCCTGTAATGCCACATGGACACTGGCATCACCTGGAGTATCATGTGTACACCACAACAAAACAAACATGACCCCCACAGGTAGTGGCCACACTTGCCATGGCAGGAGAGCCATGGACGTCTGTGACACACACGCACAACATCAGAGTCCATGCACACACAACGTGGATGTGGAGACTGTCTCCCATTGTGCACATGAAATCAGAGACATTGTAAACACTACATGCACAAAGACTGTGGAGGGCCATCACTATTGTGCCACTGGGACACCCTGGCTCAAACATACCGTCCCACATGGGACTCACGGGGTATGTGACATGACATACACAAACACCACTGTGAAATGTGACCATGGCACATGCACAGATATGAACAGTTGCACATCACAGTGGTCACGTACACGTAACACCCAGGATCCTGTCCCCATTAACACGTGCACAGCCTGGGGGTGGCTGCCCACAGGTGACACCCACAGGACAACATGTACACCAACATACACACAATAGGAAATGCAGCCTTACATGCCTTATGATAAGGTTTGGACAGGCTGTCGTGATGTAGGTGTGCCCCTCACTCCCTGGGAGCTATCTGTGGCTGGCATATGTCCATCTGAGACAGGCATGCTGACATATGCCAGTCACATGTACAGTGATGCGTTGTACTGCAATGGACCGATCGGTGCCTCCGGCCGGCCCATTGCATTCAATGTGTGCGGGTACGCGTTGTACCCCTGTGCGCGTTGAACAGCAATGGACCGATCGGTGCCTCCGGCCGGCCCATTGCTTTCAATGTGTGCGGGTACGCGTTGTACCCCTGTGCGCGTTGAACAGCAATGGACCGATCGGTGCCTCCGGCCGGCCCATTGCTTTCAATGTGTGCGGGTACTCGCTGTACCCCTGTGCGCGTTGTACCTCAATGGACCGATCGGTGCCTCCGGCCGGCCCATTGCATTCAATGTGCGTGGCACGCGTTGTACTCCTGTGCGCGCTGTACTGCAATGGACCGATCGGTGCCTCCGGCCGGCCCATTGCATTCAATGTGTGCGGGTACGCGTTGTACCCCTGTGCGCGTTGAACAGCAATGGACCGACCGGTAGCCTCCGGCCGGCCCATTGCTTTCAATGTGCGCGGGTACGCGTTGTACCCCTGTGCGCTGTTGAACACTCAATGGACCGATCGGTGCCTCCGGCCGCCCATTGCATTCAATGTGTCGGGTACGCGTTGTACCTCTGTGCGCGTTGTACTGCAATGGACCGATCGGTAGCCTCGGCCGGCCCATTGCATTCAATGTGTGCGGGTACGCGTTGTACCCCTGTGCGCTGTTGAACAGCAATGGACCGATCGGTGCTCTCCGGCCGCCCATTGCTTTCAATGTGTGCGGTACGCCGTTGTACCTCTGTGCGCTGTTGAACAGCAATGGACCGATCGGTGCCTCCGGCCGGCCCATTGCTTTCAATGTGTGCGGGTACGCCGTTGTACCCCTGTGCGCGTTGTACCTCAATGGACCGATCGGTGCCTCCGGCCGGCCCATTGCATTCAATGTGCGCGGGTACGCGTTGTACCTCTGTGCGCGTTGTACTGCAATGGACCGATCGGTGCCTCCGGCCGGCCCATTGCATTCAATGTGCGCGGTACGCGTTGTACCCCTGTGCGCGTTGAACAGCAATGGACCGATCGGTGCCTCCGGCCGGCCCATTGCTTTCAATGTGTGCGGGTACGCGTTGTACCCCTGTGCGCGTTGAACAGCAATGGACCGATCGGTGCCTCCGGCCGGCCCATTGCTTTCAATGCGTGCGGGTACGCGTTGTACCCCTGTGCGCGTTGAACAGCAATGGACCGATCGGTGCCTCCGGCCGGCCCATTGCTTTCAATGTGTGCGGGTACGCGTTGTACCCCTGTGCGCGTTGTACCTCAATGGACCGATCGGTGCGCACCCATTGACAATGGGCTTGCCTGGCAACGGACGCGTTTTCGAATATTCGAACGAGTCGGTTGCTGGAAAATCAGTTGGTCACCCACAACAATGTTGCAAAATCATGTATGTCATGAAGTTGAAGATTTGAAGGATGCTGTGGGCGTGTTTTGGTGCTGCTATTCCATGGATTGGCCAGATTCAGAAGATGCAAACGACTTGGACCTATCACTTTGGACACAAGGGACAGTATCTGCCTCTCCAGCACATATATATTGCTGCATGTTCCCCTGAGAGCCCACTTGCCTGCACTACATGCTCCAGGACGACATCTGCCACTGCACTGCTGCTGTCTCTGCCCCTCTGGACCCTGCAATGGCACGTACTGTGGAGAGAGCCCCAGCCTTCAGCCTTGAAGAGAACCAGGCCCTGCTGGACAGCCTACTTTCCACAGTACAGCAAGCTGTATGGGACACCAGGGGAGCAGGTGAGTGTTCTGTGCACTGCCTTTCTGAATGTGCATTTTGTCTGACTAGCAAGGCTGAGAGTCAGCACACCACTGGCTAGCAGGCTCACTGAGTAGTTGTCACCCCCATAGTGTGTAGTGACTTGCACTGGACAGGTATGGTGCAGTGACAGTGCTTCTGAACAGGGTTTTACTCCCCATGCTATGATACCATGTAGTGACTTCTGGAAAACTGTCCATGGGCAGCCGTGCACTGCCTGGGTACACCATGTGCCCCTGTGATTGCGACATGTATATGCAACTGTGTCATGCACGGATATGTTGCATGTGTAGTAATGTCCTTATCACTTTGTCATCCTGACAGGCTTCTGCCCATCGGAAGCATGAGATCTGGAAGGACATCGTCCGGGCTGTCCGGTCCGTGGGGGTCTACAAGCGCCGGATCCGCAACTGCCAAAAGAGGTGGCAGGACCTTCGGGGCTGGACCCGGAGGATTGCACGGGTCCAGCTGAAGCTGTCGCCTCCTCGCAGGAGGGGCGGAACACGGACCCTGACCCCCACATGCTCAGGATCCTGGCGGTGGTCTTTCCAGACCTGGATGGGCAGCTGAAGGCCAGAGAGCAGCAAGGAGGGGGTGAGTCAAAGACTGCACTGTGTACTCTGTCTAACATGTTATGTGCCCTCCTCGGGCCAGGTTGAACTGCCACAGTACAGCAGTCATGTTGTCCAGGAGCCATGTCCCTCTATTGTGCACTGCCCACTCCTCATCTGATACCCAGGTGTGGCCCTTACATGCAGGGAATTCTGTCACTTAGGACTGTGTCCTTGCAGTTTGCTTGACTCAAGGTGGGAGACAGCATCTGTTTCCCTGACTCTGTGGTGGGCATCATGGGTGGGTCCATTGCTTACACAATGCCTGTATTCTGACATGTATTCAGCGTGTTACTTTGATCTGTGGTCCAATTGCTGAGCTGATCCACCACATGTGGCTGGGGTACCTGGCACACACCCATGCTGCGGGTGGGAACAATGTTTGGGCCCCAGGAGTATGTATATGACGTGTGTCACACATACTTAGCCAGCTGCCTACAGTCCAGGGCTCATCCCTCATTCATGTGGGGCTGGACAGTCATGCCTACTCCAGGCCATACAATACACTCTGTACTCCCACTCCCGTGTATCAGAGGACACATTGTGCACAGTGATTTGCCCCTCAGGTGTCTGCCTCTGTGTCAGTGTGCTGTGGATTAGTCGCCAGGACTGCTGTGGAGTTTCTTGGTAGGGGCTCAGCATGCCACTGGAGATGTGACCATAGGAGACGATACTTGTGTGACACATAGGTGTCTGATCAGCTGCCCATGCAGACTGGGGCATGTAAATGTGAAGTTCAGGCAGCTGTTCCCCATGCACAGCAGAGTGTGAGGGGCTCAGGTTCCGAGGGTAGTGTCACAGGTCTCCCATATGTCCAATAGGTATGACCTGGACAGATGAGGGTTAAGAGGATGTGTTGTGGGGGATGTACATGTGCACTTGTGCAGCTCCAACACTTGCATTCCCCATGACCTACTATTGTGACACAGTGCAGAGTGTTGTTGTCTGGCTGCAAAGTCATACATCACTGAGACAGTGATGTATGACTTTGCAGTCATGCCTCCGCCATGGCATGTGTCTACTGATTGGTGATCCTGCAGGGGAGTGACATGTGCTACATGCACACCATAGTGGCGCTGGCTATCAGGACATGGGTGCATCATGGTGTCTGTCGCTGGTATGCATCACATGCATTTCCTATTTGACTCTGGGCATCCCTTACATCCGTAAACCTGTACTGACTCAGTGGCAAGAGCTGTGATGTGTCCACACTGTGTCCTCTGCACTGTCCAACTACTGTGTACTTGGTGCATGTGTCAACACTGGGGTGTTGCAATCCAACAGACACCAGACAGATGGGTGCAAGGCCATGTGGGATGTGAGTGCCATGCTTGGCATCAGACTGACAATTGACTTCTCCTGTTCAATTAGTGCACTTTTAGCAATGCACAACTAATGATGCCAGGGCTTGCTCTGTGATGTGCTGTGCTCACAGTGGTGTGTGCGTTATGTGCAGGTGACTGATGTCTGTCTGTTTCCCCATTGTTTGCAGATACATCCACGGCCACGGAAGGGGACAGCTCCACGGACCAGGAGGAGCCGGAGAGCCAGACTGGGTCAGCAGCCGAGGAGTGGTCGGAGGGACCCAGTGGCACGGAGGGCGAGGGGAGCCACACCGAGGAGTCCTCAGCAGCATCCACCTCAGCTGAGGACCAGAGCAACTCGGAGGATGACTCCCTTGTGGAGGCGGGTGTCAGCAGCCACCACACCCCAGCTAGTGTTGCTGTCCCCGCCACCACCAGCACCACCACCGCCCTCCCATCGGCTCCCATTCCCCAGGTCCGTGGAGGCTCCCATGTCCGGGAGCGTGTCTCCTTTGGGCCAGGCACCGCACCCCCTGCCCCTGTGTCCCCTGCTGCCCTGAGTGAGGAGTCTGTGTACCTCCTTCGCCAGCTCCATGTAGGGCAGACAGCCATGCTGAGTGTCCTCCATGCGCACACCGCGCTGTTGACTCAGCTGGTGTCGTTCATGGAGGGCATCTCATCGGGCATGTCTGACCTACAGAGGGGCAATAGGTCCATGGACTCCTCCCTGACGGCAGCAGTGTCCCTCCTCAAACGGTCCCTCACCCCTCCTGCCTCTGCTCCATCCACACTCCCCAGCACCTTACCCATCCCAGGCACACACACACTGGCACACACCAGCACACACACATCCAGCACACTGACACACACGCCAATGACAAAACGCACACGCACGCACATTCAGGGGACTGAAGCCAGACTCACAGGGGATGGGGCCCTGGAACACACACACGCATCCACATGCACTGCGCAGTCCTCAGTTCCCTCTCCCTCCAAAGCACCCTCCCTTGCCTCACCTGCAACCCCAAAGTCACAGCAGCTCTTCCTCTGTGACCTCGGCCTCTTCCCCACCGATGAAGCTGCTCCAGCATCCCGGGGAAGAGGAAGCCCACCCACACGGAGCAGAGTGCCCTCGCCCCCGGACACCCTCCCCCAGGCGCAGACGGACTGAGGCCCCCACCCGCAAGTCCCCCCGGGAGTGCTAAGAGCAAGACCCCGCCACCGCCCTGCAGCTCAGGCACAAGGTCTCCGTCCTCCATCCCTCAGGCCCCCACTGCACAGGTGCCCCCACCACACCCTGCCCCAGGTTCCCCACCCACAGATATACCATCCCCAAGATGCTCCGGCCTTCTCCCCTGCCACTTGCTCTCCCAGCACCACACCCCCGCTGCGCTTGTCTGTGCCACTGATGTGGTGAGGGTGTCCCCCCCTCTGTCCAACCCACCTTGCCTGTTCCCCATTCTCCTCCCCTGGAGGTAGGCACTGCAGTGGAGTCCACTACCGCCCTGTCTGACTTGGGCACTGCAGTGGCGGACCTGTCCACCCCATCTGCAGGGTCCACTGCAGTTGTGCCGGCACCCACGACATCTGTGTCATGCCCCCCAGTTGTGCCGGCACACACCATGTCAGACACCTCCACTGCAGTTGTCAGTGGCTCTCCAGCACCCACCACCCCTTCCCTGACTCCCCTGGTGAGCCCTGATCCTGTCCCTGCGGTGCCTGGCCTGCCCCCCGGTTGCCCCTCCTAGTGGATTGTCCCTGGTATTGTGCAGGCATGCGTAGGGTGACATCTGCCAGTGTCACCCTGTTTGAACTTTGACAATGGACTGGCCATTGGCCTTTGCTCTTTTTTCAGGACTTCGTTTGGCCTCAACACATATGCTGAATAAAGCAACTTTCTTTTCTCTAGTGCTCATGCTTCAGATGTACATGTTGTTGGTGCAGCTAACCATGCCCTTGCTGCAGTGATGGTGATATCTGGTCTCATGATTATGAAGTGTTACTGTGCAGGAACCCATGTGGTCCAGGGGGAATGTGTCCTATCATGTGGTGTATCCATGTCATCAATAGCAGCATCTGAGGGTGTCATGTGTTCAGTATTTGGCAATGGGTTTCCTACTTACATTGGCAATTTCATATCTGTGGCTTCCACCCCTGCACATCTGTTGTGCCTGCCATCGTTGCATTTGTCTACTTCCCTGACCGTGTTGCCATCTCCAGTGGACATGCAGGTTTGGGCATCAATGGGGAGGGACTCATCCGTGTAGTCAGTGCAACATTGCTATACAAGTGTGTTGGATCTGTGCTGATGATTCCGTTGGCACATCCATGACCAGGCTGATGTGATGGGAGCCCTCATTTGGTGCTAATTGTTGATTGTGTGACCAAGTGCTCAGCTGACATGATGGGGCCCTACTGAGGCAACATATGGCACAGCTTTCCTCACACAGGAGTGGAGTCCCCTCATGGCAGTGTGTACACGTGTGACATTGCCTGCGCCCAAGGTGTGTGTTGTATGTGCATGTCTGTGTGTTCACTTCCATTCATCTGCGCATGCTGTGATCCCTAGTGTTGTACCTGTTTGTGATGCTTGCTGACTTGAGCTATGTTCCCCCAAAGTCTTCTCCCTGTGTTCTCTGTGATGTGGGTGCATGGCACATTACTGGTCATCAGGGTGTCACCCATAGGTGTGTTTGCTGTCAGGGCAGAGTTTGTGTGCAGACGCAGATGGGTCACAGTCAGGTTTCCCTTTGGCACTTGTTGTTTGCCCCTGTCATGTGATTTCCAGTTTGTGTTATCTTTCAGTGATTGTGACACGTTGTGTGTGTGACTGCTGGCACTCCTTAGGGTCCGGGCTGCAATGTTGGTTGTTGTCTATGTGTGTTCTTTGTGGGTGACCTTGGCTTCTTCATTGGTGTGTGACTGTGGCTGGGATCCCATTGGTCGGTGTGGTATTGCCGTCATGTCCATGTACAGCGTAGTGTGCAGTGTGTCAGACATTCAGGAGTCTTGTTGAGTGTCCATGTGTGATGTGTTTCTACACCTTGGTTCCCACCCACCACCCTGGAATAGTCATGGGTGCATGTGCAATGTCACCAGTGCATGTGTACTTCACTGCTGCACATTGTTGGAGGTCGAGGGGTGTGGTCTTGAGTGTGTGCAGATGAGAGTTGTTGCCCGGCTAGGCCCCTGCCTCCATGTTGGCCTTGGCTTACTGGCCGTGCTGATTGATTTGTGCTTGTGTAGGTGTGATGGTAGTTTGTTGCTCAGGACACCTGACTGTGGTTCACAGTGTGAACGACATTTAGCTTTGTCATCACAGTGGTATTTTTATTCAGCCCAGGGTCACCACATTGTGGGGGCCCTGGGGGTGGTGCTGTGGTGTGTCTGTGACTTGCTGTGTCAGTTGTTGTTCCTACGTGCCTGTGTGACATGTGTGTTTTGTGCTCCCTCTCACCTGTCAATGCCTGCTTGCCCACATAGGGGATTTGGATCCATGAGTTACCTTAGTGTGGCAGTGTATGCACATCTGTATGATTGGTATTCAGCTCTCCTCATGTGTTGTGTTGTTGCCTGGGGACACTGGCACCCCCACCCCTCACCTGCTGTGTATGATGACAGTGTTGGTCTGCCTGTTTGTGTTTGTGCATCTGCACCACTGCATTGGCATATCTTGGGTGTGCCATTGGCTGTATGTTGTTTGGTGTGTTTCCCCTGCTGTCCCTGGGACTCCTAGGTCATCGGTCAGCACAGTGATCATGGTTTGTGTGTCCCATTGCTGCCATGGTATGGTATCTGTTCACCTCACATCTGCTGTCTCCACAGGGTATCTGCATTTGTGTGCCCATTGGTGCAAATATGTGGTTCTGCATTCTGATGGTCACTTCTGTCATTGTGTCATTGATGACTGTTGACGGTCTCAGCCCCCATGGGTGTTGTTTGTCTGCACATGGCCAAAGGAATGTTTCATTTGCACTGCAGTATTTGGCTCCCCCAATTTATGTTGCAATGGGACACATACACTACTTTGCCACAGATGAGTTTTTGGTTCTGTGACCAGGAATGATCCATGCAGTTTGGCAGTTGCAGCTCTTTCTTTGTCAACAATTACCTTTTGGTCACTGTGATGATGAGGGTGTAGACCCCATTGCCACAATGGTCAAAATGTGCTTCAGCTATGGACCCCACACTTGCCTTTTGGTCACTGTGATGATGGGGGTTTAGTCCCCATTGCCACAATGGTCAAAATGTGCTTCAGCTATGGACCCCACACTTGCCTTTTGGTCACTGTGATGATGGGGGTTTAGTCCCCATTGCCACAATGGTCAAAATGTGCTTCAGCTATGGACCCCACACTTGCCTTTTGGTCACTGTGATGATGGGGGTTTAGACCCCATTGCCACAATGGTCAAAATGTGCTTCAGCTATGGACCCCACACTTACCTTGTGGTCACTGTGATGATGGGGGTTTAGGCCCCATTGCCACAATGGTCATGGGCTGCTTGCATTGTGGGTGCCACACACATATATGTGTGGCACATGTGCTAGGGGGTCACATTGTATGTTCAAAGTCATGTTCGGTGTTGTAGGCATTTGACACAGCCTGCTCACACGCTTGTCATGGTGGTGGGGGGATGTCTTAATCTTGCATTCCCTAGGTTGTGGTGTGCTTGTTGTGTCATGCATTGTCCATCCTATGAGTGGGGGTGGTAGTAGTGGTAGGCATCCAGCCCCCTGGCTAAGGGTGGTAGTAGTGGTGGGCATCCTGCCCCCTGGCTAAGGGTGGTAGTAGTGGTAGGCATCCTGCCCCCTGGCTGAGGGTAGTAGTGGTAGGCATCCAGCCCCCTGGCTAAGGGTGGTAGTAGTGGTGGGCATCCTGCCCCCTGGCTAAGGGTGGTAGTAGTGGTAGGCATCCTGCCCCCCTGGGTGAGGGTGGTAGTAGTGGTAGGCATCCTGCCCCCTGGCTAAGGGTGGTAGTAGTGGTAGGCATCCTGCCCCCTGGCTAAGGGTGGTAGTAGTGGTGGGCATCCTGCCCCCCTGGGTGAGGGTGGTAGTAGTGGTGGGCATCCTGCCCCCCTGGCTAAGGGTGGTAGTAGTGGTGGGCATCCTGCCCCCCTGGGTGAGGGTGGTAGTAGTGGTGGGCATCCTGCCCCCTGGCTAAGGGTGGTAGTAGAGGTAGGCTTCCTGCCCCCTGGCTAAGGGTGGTAGTAGTGGTAGGCATCCTGCCCCCTGGCTAAGGGTGGTAGTAGTGGTAGGCTTCCTGCCCCCTGGCTAAGGGTGGTAGTAGTGGTAGGCATCCTGCCACCCTGGCTAAGGGTGGTAGTAGTGGTGGGCATCCTGCCCCCGTGGGTGAGGGTGGTAGTAGTGGTAGGCTTCCTGCCCCCCTGGCTAAGGGTGGTAGTAGTGGTAGGCATCCTGCCCCCTGGCTAAGGGTGGTAGTAGTGGTAGGCATCCTGCCCCCTGGCTAAGGGTGGTAGTAGTGGTAGGCTTCCTGCCCCCTGGCTAAGGGTGGTAGTAGTGGTAGGCATCCTGCCACCCTGGCTAAGGGTGGTAGTAGTGGTAGGCATCCTGCCCCCCTGGGTGAGGGTGGTAGTAGTGGTGGGCATCCTGCCCCCCTGGGTGAGGGTGGTAGTAGTGGTGGGCATCCTGCCCCCCTGGCTAAGGGTGGTAGTAGTGGTAGGCATCCTGCCCCCGTGGGTGAGGGTGGTAGTAGTGGTAGGCTTCCTGCCACCCTGGCTAAGGGTGGTAGTAGTGGTAGGCATCCTGCCCCCTGGCTAAGGGTGGTAGTAGTGGTAGGCATCCTGCCCCCTGGCTAAGGGTGGTAGTAGTGGTAGGCTTCCCTGCCCCCTGGCTAAGGGTGGTAGTAGTGGTAGGCATCCTGCCCCCTGGCTAAGGGTGGTAGTAGTGGTAGGCTTCCTGCCCCCCTGGCTAAGGGTGGTAGTAGTGGTAGGCATCCTGCCACCCTGGCTAAGGGTGGTAGTAGTGGTAGGCATCCTGCCCCCCTGGGTGAGGGTGGTAGTAGTGGTGGGCATCCTGCCCCCCTGGGTGAGGGTGGTAGTAGTGGTGGGCATCCTGCCCCCCTGGCTAAGGGTGGTAGTAGTGGTAGGCATCCTGCCCCCCGTGGGTGAGGGTGGTAGTAGTGGTAGGCTTCCTGCCCCCTGGCTAAGGGTGGTAGTAGTGGTGGGCATCCTGCCCCCTGGCTAAGGGTGGTAGTAGTGGTAGGCATCCTGCCACCCTGGCTAAGGGTGGTAGTAGTGGTAGGCATCCTGCCCCCGTGGGTGAGGGTGGTAGTAGTGGTAGGCTTCCTGCCCCCCTGGCTAAGGGTGGTAGTAGTGGTAGGCATCCTGCCCCCTGGCTAAGGGTGGTAGTAGTGGTAGGCATCCTGCCCCCTGGCTAAGGGTGGTAGTAGTGGTAGGCTTCCTGCCCCCTGGCTAAGGGTGGTAGTAGTGGTAGGCATCCTGCCACCCTGGCTAAGGGTGGTAGTAGTGGTAGGCATCCTGCCCCCCTGGGTGAGGGTGGTGGTGCGCATTCAGGCCCCTGTGTGCATATGTGGCATTGGTGATGGGCATCCCGCCCCTATGGTGCTGCTGTTGCTGGTGTAAGTATATTCAGATTCCCAGTGTATGTGTGTGATGTGTCGTGTACGTGTTGTATGTGTTTTGTGGTTGGTGTCTGACTTACCTTCTGCGCCGTACGCGTCCGTGCCTGTTCCGGTAGTAGATGTAGAATATTGGTATGATCGGGACGAAGGGATTCATGGTTGGTTCGTGTCGTTCGTCCTTCTCGTTGCTTCGCGTCGTCCTCGTCGCTTGGCTTCGTCCTCGTCGCTTCGCTTCGTCCTCGTCGCTTCGCGTCGTCCTCGTCGGTGCCGTGTTCGTCTCGTAGCCGTGGATCGTGTTGTGGCGCGATTCGGAGCTTATGTGCGCCTCTCCCGGATGCTTTGACGTGCCGTGCGTAGCGACGGGTTCGGCGCGTACGGAAAGCGCATCGTACTTGTTCGGCCGGACGGGGCTGCATTTTCCCTTCCGTGCGACTCGATTCGGCGTTTCCGGATTCGCCTCGGTCGGAGAACAGGACCTGGTTTGGGTGAGTACGGCTCGGCCGGAATTTTTGCTGTTGTGCGCATCGTACTTGCTCGTTCGGTGTGCTGTACGGATCGGTCGGGAAACTGGCTTTCGCATGGCTTTTTCCCGACCGAATAGTATTGGGTGCGCCTCCGACCGAGATCGGAATCGGCCCCTTAGTGTCCAGCACCTTCCCTGATTTAATGTGGTTTGGAGTTGGAATAGTAAACTATATATGGTTACTGTCCAGCACCTTCCCTTATTTAATCTGCTTTGGAGTGGGAATATTAAATTATATATGGTTAGTGTCCAGCACCTTCCCTGATTTAATGTGGTTTGGAGTTGGAATAGTAAATTATATATGTTTAGTGTCCAGCACCTTCCCTGATTTAATGTTGTTTGGAGTTGGAATAGTAAACTATATATGGTTACTGTCCAGCACCTTCCCTTATTTAATCTGCTTTGGAGTGGGAATATTAAATTATATATGGTTAGTGTCCAGCACCTTCCCTGATTTAATGTGGTTTGGAGTTGGAATAGTAAATTATATATGTTTAGTGTCCAGCACCTTCCCTGATTTAATGTTGTTTGGAGTTGGAATAGTAAATTATATATGGTTACTGTCCAGCACCTTCCCTGATTTAATGTGGTTTGGAGTTGGAATAGTAAATTATATATGTTTAGTGTCCAGCACCTTCCCTGATTTAATGTGGTTTGGAGTTGGAATAGTAAATTATATATGGTTACTGTCCAGCACCTTCCCTTATTTAATCTGCTTTGGAGTGGGAATATTAAATTATCTATGTTTAGTGTCCAGCACCTTCCCTGATTTAATGTGGTTTGGAGTTGGAATAGTAAATTATATATGGTTACTGTCCAGCACCTTCCCTTATTTAATCTGCTTTGGAGTGGGAATATTAAATTATATATGGTTAGTGTCCAGCACCTTCCCTGATTTAATGTGGTTTGGAGTTGGAATAGTAAACTATATATGGTTACTGTCCAGCACCTTCCCTTATTTAATCTGCTTTGGAGTGGGAATATTAAATTATATATGGTTAGTGTCCAGCACCTTCCCTGATTTAATGTGGTTTGGAGTTGGAATAGTAAATTATATATGTTTAGTGTCCAGCACCTTCCCTGATTTAATGTTGTTTGGAGTTGGAATAGTAAATTATATATGGTTACTGTCCAGCACCTTCCCTGATTTAATGTGGTTTGGAGTTGGAATAGTAAATTATATATGTTTAGTGTCCAGCACCTTCCCTGATTTAATGTGGTTTGGAGTTGGAATAGTAAATTATATATGGTTACTGTCCAGCACCTTCCCTTATTTAATCTGCTTTGGAGTGGGAATATTAAATTATCTATGTTTAGTGTCCAGCACCTTCCCTGATTTAATGTGGTTTGGAGTTGGAATAGTAAATTATATATGGTTACTGTCCAGCACCTTCCCTTATTTAATCTGCTTTGGAGTGGGAATATTAAATTATATATGGTTAGTGTCCAGCACCTTCCCTGATTTAATGTGGTTTGGAGTTGGAATAGTAAATTATATATGTTTAGTGTCCAGCACCTTCCCTGATTTAATGTTGTTTGGAGTTGGAATAGTACATTATATATGGTTAGTGTCCAGCACCTTCCCTGATTTAATGTGGTTTGGAGTTGGAATAGTAAATTATATATGTTTAGTGTCCAGCACCTTCCCTGATTTAATGTGGTTTGGAGTTGGAATAGTAAATTATATATGGTTACTGTCCAGCACCTTCCCTTATTTAATCTGCTTTGGAGTGGGAATATTAAATTATATATGTTTAGTGTCCAGCACCTTCCCTGATTTAATGTGGTTTGGAGTTGGAATAGTAAATTATATATGTTTATTGTCCAGCACCTTCCCTGATTTAATGTGGTTTGGAGTGGGAATAGTAAATTATATATGGTTACTGTCCAGCACCTTCCCTTATTTAATCTGCTTTGGAGTGGGAATATTAAATTATATATGGTTAGTGTCCAGCACCTTCCCTGATTTAATGTGGTTTGGAGTTGGAATAGTAAATTATATATGTTTAGTGTCCAGCACCTTCCCTGATTTAATGTTGTTTGGAGTTGGAATAGTAAATTATATATGGTTAGTGTCCAGCACCTTCCCTGATTTAATGTGGTTTGGAGTTGGAATAGTTAATTATATATGTTTAGTGTCCAGCACCTTCCCTGATTTAATGTTGTTTGGAGTTGGAATAGTAAATTATATATGGTTACTGTCCAGCACCTTCCCTGATTTAATGTGGTTTGGAGTTGGAATAGTAAATTATATATGTTTAGTGTCCAGCACCTTCCCTGATTTAATGTGGTTTGGAGTTGGAATAGTAAATTATATATGGTTACTGTCCAGCACCTTCCCTTATTTAATCTGCTTTGGAGTGGGAATATTAAATTATCTATGTTTAGTGTCCAGCACCTTCCCTGATTTAATGTGGTTTGGAGTTGAAATAGTAAATTATATATGGTTACTGTCCAGCACCTTCCCTTATTTAATCTGCTTTGGAGTGGGAATATTAAATTATATATGGTTAGTGTCCAGCACCTTCCCTGATTTAATGTGGTTTGGAGTTGGAATAGTAAACTATATATGGTTACTGTCCAGCACCTTCCCTTATTTAATCTGCTTTGGAGTGGGAATATTAAATTATATATGGTTAGTGTCCAGCACCTTCCCTGATTTATTGTGGTTTGGAGTTGGAATAGTAAATTATATATGTTTAGTGTCCAGCACCTTCCCTGATTTAATGTTGTTTGGAGTTGGAATAGTAAATTATATATGGTTACTGTCCAGCACCTTCCCTGATTTAATGTGGTTTGGAGTTGGAATAGTAAATTATATATGTTTAGTGTCCAGCACCTTCCCTGATTTAATGTGGTTTGGAGTTGGAATAGTAAATTATATATGGTTACTGTCCAGCACCTTCCCTTATTTAATCTGCTTTGGAGTGGGAATATTAAATTATCTATGTTTAGTGTCCAGCACCTTCCCTGATTTAATGTGGTTTGGAGTTGGAATAGTAAATTATATATGGTTACTGTCCAGCACCTTCCCTTATTTAATCTGCTTTGGAGTGGGAATATTAAATTATATATGGTTAGTGTCCAGCACCTTCCCTGATTTAATGTGGTTTGGAGTTGGAATAGTAAATTATATATGGTTACTGTCCAGCACCTTCCCTTATTTAATCTGCTTTGGAGTGGGAATATTAAATTATATATGGTTAGTGTCCAGCACCTTCCCTGATTTAATGTGGTTTGGAGTTGGAATAGTAAATTATATATGTTTAGTGTCCAGCACCTTCCCTGATTTAATGTTGTTTGGAGTTGGAATAGTACATTATATATGGTTAGTGTCCAGCACCTTCCCTGATTTAATGTGGTTTGGAGTTGGAATAGTAAATTATATATGTTTAGTGTCCAGCACCTTCCCTGATTTAATGTGGTTTGGAGTTGGAATAGTAAATTATATATGGTTACTGTCCAGCACCTTCCCTTATTTAATCTGCTTTGGAGTGGGAATATTACATTATATATGTTTAGTGTCCAGCACCTTCCCTGATTTAATGTGGTTTGGAGTTGGAATAGTAAATTATATATGTTTATTGTCCAGCACCTTCCCTGATTTAATGTGGTTTGGAGTGGGAATAGTAAATTATATATGGTTACTGTCCAGCACCTTCCCTTATTTAATCTGCTTTGGAGTGGGAATATTAAATTATATATGGTTAGTGTCCAGCACCTTCCCTGATTTAATGTGGTTTGGAGTTGGAATAGTAAATTATATATGTTTAGTGTCCAGCACCTTCCCTGATTTAATGTTGTTTGGAGTTGGAATAGTAAATTATATATGGTTAGTGTCCAGCACCTTCCCTGATTTAATGTGGTTTGGAGTTGGAATAGTTAATTATATATGTTTAGTGTCCAGCACCTTCCCTGATTTAATGTGGTTTGGAGTTGTAATAGTAAATTATATATGGTTACTGTCCAGCACCTTCCCTTATTTAATCTGCTTTGGAGTGGGAATATTAAATTATATATGGTTAGTGTCCAGCACCTTCCCTGATTTAATGTGGTTTGGAGTTGGAATAGTAAATTATATATGTTTAGTGTCCAGCACCTTCCCTGATTTAATGTTGTTTGGAGTTGGAATAGTAAATTATATATGGTTAGTGTCCAGCACCTTCCCTGATTTAATGTGGTTTGGAGTTGGAATAGTAAATTATATATGTTTAGTGTCCAGCACCTTCCCTGATTTAATGTGGTTTGGAGTTGGAATAGTAAATTATATATGTTTAGTGTCCAGCACCTTCCCTGATTTAATGTGGTTTGGAGTGGGAATAGTAAATTATATATGGTTATTGTCCAGCACCTTCCCTGATTTAATCTGCTTTGGAGTGGGAATAGTAAATTATATATGGTTAGTGTCCAGCACCTTCCCTGATTTAATGTGGTTTGGAGTGGGAATAGTAAATTATATATGTTTATTGTCCAGCACCTTCCCTGATTTAATGTGGTTTGGAGTGGGAATAGTAAATTATATATGGTTACTGTCCAGCACCTTCCCTTATTTAATCTGCTTTGGAGTGGAAATATTAAATTATATATGGTTAGTGTCCAGCACCTTCCCTGATTTAATGTGGTTTGGAGTTGGAATAGTAAATTATATATGGTTAGTGTCCAGCACCTTCCCTGATTTAATGTGGTTTGGAGTTGGAATAGTAAATTATATATGTTTAGTGTCCAGCACCTTCCCTGATTTAATGTTGTTTGGAGTTGGAATAGTAAATTATATATGGTTAGTGTCCAGCACCTTCCCTGATTTAATGTGGTTTGGAGTTGGAATAGTAAATTATATATGTTTAGTGTCCAGCACCTTCCCTGATTTAATGTGGTTTGGAGTTGGAATAGTAAATTATATATGTTTATTGTCCAGCACCTTCCCTGATTTAATGTGGTTTGGAGTGGGAATAGTAAATTATATATGTTTAGTGTCTAGCACCTTCCCTGATTTAATGTGGTTTGGAGTGGGAATAGTAAATTATATATGTTTATTGTCCAGCACCTTCCCTGATTTAATGTGGTTTGGAGTGGGAATAGTAAATTATATATGGTTACTGTCCAGCACCTTCCCTTATTTAATCTGCTTTGGAGTGGGAATATTAAATTATATATGGTTAGTGTCCAGCACCTTCCCTGATTTAATGTGGTTTGGAGTTGGAATAGTAAATTATATATGTTTAGTGTCCAGCACCTTCCCTGATTTAATGTTGTTTGGTGTTGGAATAGTAAATTATATATGGTTAGTGTCCAGCACCTTCCCTGATTTAATGTGGTTTGGAGTTGGAATAGTAAATTATATATGTTTAGTGTCCAGCACCTTCCCTGATTTAATGTGGTTTGGAGTTGGAATAGTAAATTATATATGGTTACTCTCCAGCACCTTCCCTTATTTAATCTGCTTTGGAGTGGGAATATTAAATTATATATGGTTAGTGTCCAGCACCTTCCCTGATTTAATGTGGTTTGGAGTTGGAATAGTAAATTATATATGTTTAGTGTCCAGCACCTTCCCTGATTTAATGTTGTTTGGAGTTGGAATAGTAAATTATATATGGTTAGTGTTCAGCACCTTCCCTGATTTAATGTGGTTTGGAGTTGGAATAGTAAATTATATATGTTTAGTGTCCAGCACCTTCCCTGATTTAATGTGGTTTGGAGTTGGAATAGTAAATTATATATATTTATTGTCCAGCACCTTCCCTGATTTAATGTGGTTTGGAGTGGGAATAGTAAATTATATATGTTTAGTGTCCAGCACCTTCCCTGATTTAATGTGGTTTGGAGTTGGAATAGTAAATTATATATGTTTAGTGTCCAGCACCTTCCCTGATTTAATGTTGTTTGGAGTTGGAATAGTAAATTATATATGGTTAGTGTCCAGCACCTTCCCTGATTTAATGTGGTTTGGAGTTGGAATAGTAAATTATATATGTTTAGTGTCCAGCACCTTCCCTGATTTAATGTGGTTTGGAGTTGGAATAGTAAATTATATATGTTTATTGTCCAGCACCTTCCCTGATTTAATGTGGTTTGGAGTGGGAATAGTAAATTATATATGTTTAGTGTCCAGCACCTTCCCTGATTTAATGTGGTTCGGAGTGGGAATAGTAAATTATATATGTTTATTGTCCAGCACCTTCCCTGATTTAATGTGGTTTGGAGTGGGAATAGTAAATTATATATGGTTACTGTCCAGCACCTTCCCTTATTTAATCTGCTTTGGAGTGGGAATATTAAATTATATATGGTTAGTGTCCAGCACCTTCCCTGATTTAATGTGGTTTGGAGTTGGAATAGTAAATTATATATGTTTAGTGTCCAGCACCTTCCCTGATTTAATGTTGTTTGGTGTTGGAATAGTAAATTATATATGGTTAGTGTCCAGCACCTTCCCTGATTTAATGTGGTTTGGAGTTGGAATAGTAAATTATATATGTTTAGTGTCCAGCACCTTCCCTGATTTAATGTGGTTTGGAGTTGGAATAGTAAATTATATATGGTTACTGTCCAGCACCTTCCCTTATTTAATCTGCTTTGGAGTGGGAATATTAAATTATATATGGTTAGTGTCCAGCACCTTCCCTGATTTAATGTGGTTTGGAGTTGGAATAGTAAATTATATATGTTTATTGTCCAGCACCTTCCCTGATTTAATGTGGTTTGGAGTGGGAATAGTAAATTATATATGGTTAGTGTCCAGCACCTTCCCTGATTTAATGTGGTTTGGAGTTGGAATAGTTAATTATATATGTTTAGTGTCCAGCACCTTCCCTGATTTAATGTTGTTTGGAGTTGGAATAGTAAATTATATATGGTTACTGTCCAGCACCTTCCCTGATTTAATGTGGTTTGGAGTTGGAATAGTAAATTATATATGGTTACTGTCCAGCACCTTCCCTTA